>OY856188.1:130237801-130414755 GCA_963693315.1 Diogma glabrata
AAAAATACTTACTATAGTAACACTGCATGTCAAAAACGAGTTTAACTTGGCCAATTGAAAATGTATAATAAACGCACTCACCCAGATGAGGGTACCGCAATACCTGCTGAAAATAGGAGCTAGTTACTCCAACCGTAGAGCTTTGATGTATAACGCCAACGAGGGAACAAAGTCATATGGATGCCTCATGGTTCAGTATAAGAACCCACGCTCTGCAATGCTATGTATGACGTTGTTCTGCAACTGTCCGTGCCGCAAGGAGCCAAAATTAACAATATAAGTTGATAAATTTGTTTGAAAATTTGTATCCAAACCAAGAAAAAGCATACACCCCGATTACTGAAGTCGTGTCACATCAGGTGACATGACTATAGTCATGTCACGTCGCTTAAAAATTGGTATTATCGAAGTCGATAAAAACGGTCACGACTAAAACTAAAAATTCTGAAACAAAAAACCTCCAAAACTTAAAAAAAATACATTTTTATTCGCCTACATATTAAAGTGTTACTTTATTACTGTGATTTGCGGCTTTAAAGTATCACTTTTCAACTATTTATTTTGTTGTCATAGCTACGTCCTAAAAAGTAAAAAGCATTTGTATTTGTTTAAATTCTATGAAAAATAAATTTTCTTATCAAAGCAACCCTCAAATTCAAAATTTCATTATCCAATTAAAATAGTTGTTATCATTTGTTAAACAATAATTTGGAAAAAATAATAAATATTTTGTCAAAGGTTACTTGTTCCACATATTTTTATTTTAAAATTTATGAAAATTTATAATTTTAATTTAGAATAAACAACTTTTCTTAAAATATTTTGCTGGCGGCGAATAAAAAATAGTATATGATGCACGGACGTAAGCTATTTTGGACTTAATGTGGGTGCAAATCTCGGCTAGCGCCTCGATTTGCAAACTGCACATCCGTCCAAAATCTTTAGCTTTACGTCCTAGCATCATAATGTACTATTTACGTTCTTCAATTTCACAAAAACAATGAAAGACGTTTGAAAAAATTATTGTCACATGAAAAATTGAGGCGACTAAAATTTCATTTAAAGTAACATCTGTCGTATAAAATGACTTGAGGCGTAAAAAACGACTTCAACTATACGAAAATTGATGCGATATGACTATAGTCATTTAAAGTGACATGACTTGCCTTCGGTAATCGGGGTGATAGTGAACCAAAACAATGTATACAGTTCACATCTACCTACCGAGATTATACAATTAAATCAATAAAAGATTGCTGCTAGCGAGTGTGATCACGTCTACTCTGATGAACGCAGCTCCAATTTGAGCCAATGCATTGAAAAAGAAAAAATAATAAAATGGCACGTATGGTGCCACTTATTTGTAATCACTGATCTAGATTATATCTGATAGAACTAAATACATTTTAAATTCGAATGATTTATTTCCAATAACATAATTCGAAAAATAGTTTATGCAAAACAAAACTTTTAATTTTAATCCCAAAATAAAATTATTACTTTTTTATTATATGTGATGATGTAAAGGTAAACAAACCATTATTATTATTAGCCAGATGTACCAATTTTAATTTGCTTATTTACATTGAAGAAGACCTTGTGTATTTGTGGGCAATGTTCATTTTTACATTTCGTTTTTCCATAAGCCATAAGAATTACTAAAATTGAAAATTAATGTTTATCGAAAACGGAAGAAAATCTTTATATTAAACAAAAAAGTAGAAAGCATTTAAAGTTCCAACCGATCAACCCTTTATATTCCAATGAAAGGACACGCGATTTTAAATACTAAAATATGAAGGGACTGAAATCTCACAGCTCTGAGATATCAAGACTTCGGTTTTGGTTAAGGACTTTGGTATAGTTTTCGGCATAAAACTTTTATGAGGACATTGTTTTTAGTTATCGGCAGCGATGTATATCAAACATAAAACTCTTTGTAAACGTACAAGTATTTTATCTCTGTTTAAAAATTTATTACAAAACTAACCCGAAACATCAATTCGTTGCCTGAAAATTATAACAGATCATATATTTACATAAATTAGTGAAAAGATAATACACTCAGCAAACTACTCAAAAACCTCTCCATTTAGCGTTTCGAGAAATATTCCAAAAATTATAATAAAATTAAAAATTTAAACTTTTTTGAAAATTCTAAAAATATTTCAAAAATCATTACAAAATCAAAAATTTAAATTTATTCCAAAAATTTTAAATTATTGCAAAAATTATAAAAAAATCAAAAATGCAAACTTTTTTAAAAATTCTAAAAATATTTCAAAAATATAACAAAATCGAAAATTGAAACTTTTTTCAAAATTTTAAAAATATTCCAAAAATTCAAACTTTTTCCAAAATTCTCAAAATATTGCAAAAATTATAACAAAATCAAAAAACAAGCTTTTTTCAAAATTCCAAAAATTATAATAAAATCAAATATTGAAATTTCTAAAAATATTCCAAAAATTCAAATTCAGACCGAAGTAACTGTTTTCAAAATTCTAAAACTATTGCAAAAACTTTTTTTCAAAATTACAAAAATCTTACAAAAATTATAATAAAATCTAAAAGTTCCATGCCCAATTTAATGTTCATCACACTTCAATTTTCATGTCATACAAATAGTAATTTTATTTTTCTACTTCAAGCTACGAAAATGTCATCTTATATATATAAAAATCACGTGTCACGATGTTTGTCCGCGATGAACTCCGTAACAATGTAACCAATCTTAATGAAATGTTGTACGATGTGTGTATGATGGTCCAGCTTGAGAGATAGGATAGTTATTATCTTGATTAAATGCCTAAATATTTTTTAATTGTAAATTAAATGTTAAATATGGATTGTTCATATGCCAACTTTCAGATGGCAGCGTAAATCAATTTATTCAATTGATAGTAAACTTCAGGCGTGCTATACACCTGAGCTAAACTATGCGAAATCTGCGAACTATGTTTTTAAAAAAGTAATGTTTTAATGCGAATAAGCTTTTTCAAAAAAATGTAATGTTTCCGTTTTTCTTTTCTATTTTGTTTCGGTAATGTTTTTTTCTATAATTACGTTATATACATTATTTTTTAAAAACATAGTTCACATATTTTGCATAGTTTAGCTCAGGTGTATAGCGCGCCTTAACTTCATATAAGGCCATTATTAGACTATCAAATATGTTTTAGTAAAAAAGTTTTGTTTTATATTTGATAATAAACGAAAAGCATATCATGCTATGTCAAATACGTTACCAAAGATTATTAACAATTTTGTGGAGGTTATATATTAATTATAGTAGTGCTATAAAGTATCGAAATCTGTAAAAAATTAGTGTATTGGTTTTTATAAAGTTTTACTAAAAATAAGAGTAAAAATAAAGAAAACAATAATTTAAATTTACTCTTTAATTTTTTTAAATTTTTCATTGGTCTTCAATGTTAATTTACAAAAATCAATATCAAATAGAAAAATACTCTTATACGTATTGCTAATTAAAATAGAACGATTAGAGGTAAAAAATTGTCATCAAAACTGAATGAAAAACTAGCGAAGTTTATTTTACAACCTTTATGCTTGATTTATAGTCGGTAACTTTAACTTAACGTCAAGTACAAATGTATGAAAATGCACTAGAACATTTATAGTCGGTACGTAAACTTAACGTTAACTTAACGTAAAGTTCATTTCATTCTATCTTAAGGATTTTTTGACGTTTAGTATAAAAACTAAAGAAAACTAATATTTAATTGAAAGTGTCCATAAAAATAAAATTTTATTTATTAAAAAATGCAAAAGATATAAAAAGAGCGACTTTAATTAAAGCCAAATATTAGCATGAAATTAATATGAAAATAAAGTTTTTTATTTTTAAATTTTGTATCAAATGTTTATTTCGAATTTTATTATTTTAAATTTTGATTGTGAAATCAGTTTGTTACTTTTAAAGCATTGATTGATTTATAAAATTGATTACAAAACCAAAATTAATATCAAATCAAACGTCAAAGAATACGTAATTTCTTACCGACCTTAAATCAAAATTTTGTATAGAGTCTTAAGTTACGGTTAAGTTAAAGTTAACGTCAACTCTCCAATTTCATGTCAAATTTTTTTTATTGACCAATATATTTGATAGTGTAATATACGCCTCATAAATTTGGGTTAGCCAATAGATGGTGCCGTATTTGTATTTAAAAAATTGGTTTTAATGTTAAAGTTTTCCAAATACACAACGCTTGCTTTTTCCAATTGTCGTGTATTATTTTTTCATTGGTGATTGCTGATAATTATTTTAATTGGTTTTTTTTTAAATATCGGTTTATGCGCGTAGCTTGCTTTGATCAATGTTTTTTTTCGTTGAATATAATTTTATGAAATAGAAAAATGAATGTATAATATTTTATTAAAATAATATGTCAAATATTTTGAAATAGCACATTTTTTTGGAAATTTTAGGTGAAAAAGATGATGAACAATGTCGTTGAAGCTACAATTTTGAATGGAAAATTCAAAGTGGAAGATGTACTGTTGCTACGTATTTCAATGATCGCAACAGATATGGCATTTGAATTCAAACGTTTAGTTTCCAGTGCAACTCGCTTTTGCAATGACCATCAACAACTCAAAACGACTTTTCTTGAATTTTCTTTCTTATGAGATACCGACAATATGCGACGGGAATAATGTTAAATAAACAAAAGTTTTACACTATTTGGTGTAAAATAAATAAAGTTTTTAGAGTGATTAAGTAATTATTTTTATTCACATGAGTTTTGCAATTTTAAAGCATTTTTTATTTTCTCAAAGAAAGACTTCTTTAAAACAGGTTTTGTGTGTTTCGTGTCGGGAACAAATACAATTTACAATTGTATAATCATAGATGAAGAATTCAATTTAAATAAATATGCAATAATGAAGTTTCAATTTAGAAATTATCTGAACATGAAAATTGTAATATGTTTCGTTGTTGTTTCATCCACTGTGGCTGAGTCTGTAAGATGGCTTTGAACTATGATGTCTCTGATGAGTGTGAGTTCAATTCCGACAATAATTACTTATTATCGGGAATAATACTTTTAATAATTACTTTGAGCAATAATTACTCACAAAATCGCTTAAAACTTAATATTCCATTAATGTTGTCTATATATGGAACATATATGCCAATATATTGACCGTGTGTAAGATATTAGTTTCGCATTGATTTGCAACATTCAATAATAATGACTTTAAAATGACTTAAAATGTTGACTAAATAGAAATATTTCTCATCCTATGAATTCAAATCCTATAAATTCATATACAAAAACTTCCAAATAATTTTGATTTTTTTTTGCATCACATCTTTTATTCCTTTTTTCCATCACTTCTTCTATACTTTCATCGAATGTACTGTCGCTATTCTTACTGCCCTTGCTGACCATAAAATCATATACCGATCAAAATTTTTTGCAACGTTTTTAGTAACCTACCGGTAAAGAAAGCGTATACTAAACCACATGAGCACTGTGAAAATTTGTGAATCCATTTTTGTTCCGTATAATGTTCTAAATAGATTACACACCTGAAAACTTATTTGATCGCGTATTTTTTATATATCCTTTGTTTTGTATATAATACTATTTTTTTATATTTTAGTGATCAACTAGAGTGCTGATCCTTCCTTTTTCATTCATATTAAAAAAAAAAAATAGAAAACCATTTCTCATTACTACTCTTTGAAATTATTGCTACGTCAACAAAATGTATACACACAAACTTTATTTATAGGCGTAGCAAAGCACGCCGGGTCCCGCTAGTTTTAATATATAGTAAAATCTATGTGAAAGGGAAACTTTTTCTAAGTAGTGACTGAAAATATTTTCAGTCACTAGGACTGAAAGTAAATAAGTTTCAGTGGTCGCCTACAGGTGGTGGTTATTTAAAGGATTGAATATTTGAGATTGAATTTGATTTATTGTTTCTGTTGTTGTTTCGGTTGCTGTGTTTATTTCTGTCAATATCGCAGTATTTTGAAGGGATTGTATATTTTGAATATTTTGATCGAATCGAATCGAAACTAATCATTATATAAATTATGTGTAGTTTTTTTTTTTTTAATAAGAAGTGTTGTGTAGTAGGAATTACAAAATGTGTCACAACAACACATAGATACCTTTTAAGACGTAGGTCCCACAACAACATGCGTCTTGAGGTATAGGTGGACGCTTTTTTTAAATCTTTGTGGATTGAAGGCACTCGAGACTATTGATTCGGGCAAAGCATTCCATGTGTACGATGTACGCACAAAGAAATCCCTTTGCATTCTATTACTATGACAGTGAGTAATCTCGACAGTTCGACCGCCCGCACAAACCGATTGACGAGTAAAACGGGGAAAAACATATGTCTGAGGCATTATGGACCTGATTTCATCCGAGCACTGCTGGTGACGATATTTATAAAAAACAACGAGATCAGCAACAGTGCGACGATGTTGCAGGGAATCAAGATCTAATGTTAAATCTCGATCACCAACAATTCGTATAGCTCGCTTTTGAACAGAGTCCAATAGAGCCAGGATAGTAACAGATGTAGCGCCCCGAACTTGACAACAATACTCCATACAGGGACGAATATAGGACATATAAATGTGGAGTAATTGATGCGAAGTAAAATATTTTTTACATCTATTGAGGAGGAGTTTTCTTGACGCGCTCTTTGCCATGGCCATTATATGATCGTTCCAGAGTAAGTCATTGGATATTGTGACTCCCAATAAACGAATGCTTTCACATTCATCTATTTGGTAGTCACACATATTAATTGAAATATCGTTGGGAAACTCGGTCTTTGATCTGGAAACAATCAATAGCTGTGTTCATAATTAAACTAATAATGAGTGTCTTTTTTTTCTATATCGGAAAAATCAGAGCGATAAAATAAAATTTGTATCAGATATATCGTATAATTTTTTCCTCCGATAATTAACTGTCAGATATAAAATATATTCTCTGTGTTCTTTCCGCCAAAAAAAATTTTAAAAAAATTTATTAAATGAATATTTAAATTTTATTAAAAAATTTATTTTTGTTTTTAATTGAAACTTTACCTACAATTTTTTAAATTTATACTTTAAACTATGACTTCCAGTCGGTAAAAAAAATATCTGTAATATCTGTAAAAGTTTTTAGAGAAAATATATGAACTATTTATTCATATTGCAAATTCATCTACTAAAAACTTACAAAACGACATATCTAAATTTGATTGTGTAAAAAATAAACAAGATTGTATTTGTATAGTACACACATGGCCAAACCGCGGCTCGCGAGCCGCATGCGGCTCTTTGAAAGAATAAATGCGGCTCTCGAAAAGAAATGAAAAAATTAAATAATATTTAATGGTTAATTCATAAAAATTGTAACAAAATTAGAAATAATACATATAATTTATATTGCTGTTTAATATAATATTTTTTTTTTTTTTTTTTAATAAAATGTGTTGTGTAATAGGGTTTAGAATATGTGTCACAACAACACATAAATACCTTTTAAGACCTAGGTCTAGACCTAGGTCCCACAACAACTGGCGTTCTGAGGTGTAGATTAACGCTTTTTTTAAACATCTGTGGGTTGAAGCCACCTGAGACTAAGTGTTCCGGCAAACTATTCCATTTGTACGCAGTTCGGACAAAGAAGTCTCTCTGCGATCTGCCAGTATGACAGCGCGGGATTTTTACCGTTTCACTGGTTGCGGCAGCCGATTGCCGAGTGGAACGGGGGTAAGAATAAGTTTGAGGCATGATGCCGCTGATTTCATCTGAGCACTGCTGATGACGATATTTGTAAAAAACAATGAGGTCAGCAACAGTGCGACGATGTTGTAGGGAATCAAGTTTTGATGTCAAAGTTCGATCACCTACAATTCGTATAGCTCGCTTTTGAACAGAGTCCAAGAGGGCCAAGATGGAAACAGAGGCAGCACCCCAAACTTGACAGCAGTACTCCATACAGGGACGAATATAGGACTTATAAACATGGAGCAGTTGGTATGGAGTGAAAAATTTTTTGCATCTATTTAGGAGGCCGAGTTTTTTAGACGCGCTTTTTGCCATCGCCATTACATGATCGTTCCAGAGTAGGTCATTTGAAACTGTGACACCCAATAAACGAATGTTTTTACATTCACCTATTGGTTCATCACACATACTAAATAAAATATCTTTGGGGAACTCGGTCTTTAATCTGGAAACAATCAACAGCTGTGTTTTGGTGGAGTTGAAATTGACAAGGTTTTGGTCACCCCAGTCGGCGACTTTATTCAGGTCTTTGTTTACGTTTATGGCAGCGTCTCTCCGGGCAGGATTAATTCGTTCGTGCATTTTACCTTTTGAAGGAAGGGGCTCGAACGACTTGTGCAGAGTACTATCATCTGCAAAACTATTTATTGGGTTGCTGGTGATTTTCAACAATTCGTTGATATAAATCAAAAATAGGGTTGGGGACAATACTGAGCCTTGGGGTACACCAGCGTTAATTAGTTTAGACTCAGAAGAATATCCGTCTAAGGTTACCGAAATGTATCGGTCGGATAGAAAATTTTGAATCAGCTTCACAACATTGGGATGAAAACCGTACGCAACGAGCTTGTTGATTAAGTTGGCATGCCAGACTCGATCGAATGCCTTGGAGATGTCTAAAGCGATAACGTATGTTTCACCACCTTTATCAAGTATGCTGTTCCAACAATGCGCTACATAGTTTAATAGATCGGTAGTTGATCTTTTGTTTCGAAAACCGTATTGGCTGTCGGATATCAAATGATTTTCTTCCAGAAATTTTGAAATATGTGTATTAATATAATGCTCATAGACTTTAGATAGGACCGATAGTAAAGCTATTGGCCTATAATTTGAGATATCGGATTTTGGTCCCTTTTTGGGGACGGGCTGGACATTTGCCAACTTCCAGCACGAGGGAAATATACCAGATTTGTAGGATTGGTAGAATATTTTAGTTAAAGTTGGTGCAAGTTCTTTGGAAAAGGTTTTTAAAATAATGGGTGGAATATTGTCCATTCCTGATGCTTTGTTGATGTTTAACCCCTTTAAAAGTTTAGTGACTATTTTGGGTTTGAAGTGAAGTTCATTCATATTAACTCCTGAAGACTGGATTTGGGGTATTTCTTTAGGAGTTTCCAAAACAGTGGAGTTCAGAGCAAAGTGTTCAGCGAACAAGTTAGCTTTTCTTGCGGGATCATTGACGATTAAATCACCATCAATAATAGGGGGAATAGAAAATTTTGTACCAGAATTTAAAGAATTAATGGCACTGTAGAAACTCTTGTCAGAAACAGACATAGACGTAAGTTTTGAGGCTTTCGCTCTGTCAATTTCGGACTTTTCGTTTGAGATAATCTGATTAGATATTTTGTTGGCCTTTAGATATTGGGATCGATTAGTGGGGGTTTTGTTATGAATCCAAATATTAAATGATCTACGTTTGTTTCTAAGTGCCGTTTTGGCAGCTTTCGAATACAAGTATTTTTGTTTGGATTTTACTATGGAGAAAGGGACAAATTTATTGATAGCAAATTGGATGGTTTCTGTAAAGTTTTGAGCAGAAACATTTACATTGTCAGTGTAAAAACAATGACGGTCGAAAGGGAACCCATGGAAAAAATTTTGAAGACCACTCTTATCCATTTTTGAGTAGTGAAATATTTTACGGGGTTTGGGAGCTGTAGTTTTAAGTAAATCAGTTTTGATAACTGATGAGATTAAATAATGATCAGAATTTCCAATACTACCTTTCGCAACATCGACACTCGTAATATCTGGCATTGTGGTAAGATAGAGATCTAGTAGAAAACTATTATCACCGCCATTACGGGGAGTGAAGGTCGGGCTTTTAACAATTTGGAATAGGCCCTGAGATGCGGCAAAAATTTCTGCCAGTTTTCCACTATTGTCAACATCGTCGGTCGATTTGGAGAATTCCAACCATGATTTGTTGTGGACGTTGAAGTCACCGGTAACGATAACTTCACAATTAGGGGACTTTGCTCTAATCTCGTCCATAATTTTTGTCAGTATATTAAAAAAGTTTGGGTTACGTTTGTTGGGGGACCGGTATAAAGCTATTGTAAAAAAAGTCATTTCTGGAAGACATCTTTAAAACCATTGTATTGAAGCCGTCACCGTGTAGTTCAAAATTTGGAAAGCGCGTGTACGCAACACTCTCATGAATGAATGCGCATACGCCCTGATGGAGTTTGAAAGCTGATTCGAGCCTATATTTGGAATTAAGCGATTCTATAAAGAGAAAATTTTCAGAAACTTGTGTTTCTGTAAGGAATAGAATGTTCGGTTTGTCGTGCTCAAGATGATGTTGCACGTGGTCATGGTTAGCGTTCAATCCGCAGATGTTTTGAACATGTATTTTAAAATTTTTTATTGATTCATGTATGTTTTGTCCCTGCAAATTCCGTGGACATGCCGCTTTATGGGCGGGTGGATTGCGCAAATTTGCTTTACCACTTGCAGACTTATTTTTTTTCGGTTGTACTGCCATATATATATCAAAATGTTTATTTTATTTTTTTGTGTTTTATTTTAAAATGCATAACTAAGTAAAAAATCCTATCATACTACAAAATATGACATATGCCAATATTTCATGATAAGATGAAGAAATAATAACAAAATAATAAGTGAAAAACAAATTGTGAGAAATTTGCAGAAAACAAAACAAAACTAAATGCCAATAATCCAGCTGATGCAGCGCACCCCAGACGCACCGCCCACCACCTTAATCGAGGCACAAAGCCCACACATAACTACGTGTTGGTTCGATTCCTCGGAAGAGCTAATGAGCGGTACCGCTACGGAACGCTGTCCAGCTAAGACTGGAAGTGCTGCCGTTGACTAATTAAAGTTCGTCCACCAGCACCCTAAGATATCATCTTGGCTAATGACATCTCCTGCCATTGCCAGTGGTATGTGATATCTCACGCTAACTCGTATGTCAATGGCAGGGACTGGAGTACGCAGGGTAGTCAGACCCGTAGATCAACATTGATCATAATCGATCAAAATCGATCCCTCCTGCAGGGATGCAATCATATTATTATATTTAGGTCCATTGTTACGATTTCTACGTACCTTATATTATCAATTTATTTTTATCCGGCTAAGATCTTCAGCTGAGGCCGTGGATGGAAAATTCACCAGCGTTTACAAACTCTTTTCCATACTCTTCCACAAATTAAAACTCTTAGTTTTTTTATAATAATTTTATTTTTTTTTTTTATAGATATATATTTATATTTTTTTTGTTTCTATTATTGTTTACGTTTATTTTTTTAAAATTTTTAAAAATCACAGTATGTTCACTTTTCGTACAAATTTCATTATTTTTTTGGCAATCACAAATCAGACTATCGTTTTAAAATTTATCGAAAATGAAATACTTATTGGTATGATTTGTATTTTGCGTCACCAGATGTTTAAAGAAAAAAAATTAATGGTATCACTATATATTCTGATAACAAACCAATACAATAACAGATTAAAATTTTAACTTCAAATATTATAGAATTTAGTTTTGTTCAACACATTTTAATGAATGAAAATAAAGAAATTTCTTCTAATCACAATAATATGAAAACGAAAACAGTTTGATAAATAATTTATATTAAAAAAAAATGGAAAAAAAACACAATTTACTAAACGAAAAAACTATAATTTTGTTCTGAAGGAGAGTATCCTTTCAGAACCAAGAATAAAAACTTACTTAATTTATTTTTCCACAAAAACTTCAAACTATCCTTGATTCTGAGAAGATTGTCCCCTCTTCAGAATCTCGTCAAAGGAGGAGTTTTTACCAAAATATTTACATAAACTTTTCTAACCGAATTAACTCCTCCTTAAACAAAATTATTAAATATTTACAACAAAAATTAAACTTATAATTAACCAATTAAAATAAACTTATCCTAAATTATATTGCACATAAAAAATTGAAAAAATTTACTTTCACCTAACATCATGGAAAAACCCTACATCTGGCAAACACCTTACAGTTAAAAATTTCCGAAATTTAATCAAACGCAATAAACTTAAATAGACAAATTAAACAACAAAAAAAAGACAAAATATCCTTTTTTTTTATGATCTAATATTTTTCCATCATGTTAAGGCGACGTAGTTTTAGTGCAATAAAACTAACAATAGATATTTACCAAAAAAAATAATAATGAAAACAATTATCCTTTGATAATAATAAAGACTAATTCTAAAAATAAAAATATGGGAAACATATTTTATATTTATGAAACGTAATTGAAAAATCTTCGTTTCATTGCCCCCTCACTCCGGGAAAAAAAAAATTCAGAAACAAGGTTTCTCGATCAAAGGTTGCTTTGATAAAACATAATGAAAAATTGAAAACATTTACTCTCTTTAATTAATTATTAATTAAATTTATACATCTTAACATCTTAGATTATAACTAAGTTCCAATAAGATAAGCATAAATTATTTTTTTTTTTTTTTTTTTTTTTTTTTTTTTTTAAAACAAAATCGGATTTAAATTCTTTTGTATTCTACAAAGAAAAAAAACTATTTACATACAATGGTAATTCAATGGTAATAATGATTATTTTAAATAAGTCCCAATAAATTAGCTAATCAATCGAAAACTCGTCTTTCGTAATATACTTCGGTTAGTGACGATTAAATCACATACGTTTGCATCTTAAAATAACTAGGAAATGAACATCAAGAAAATTTAATAAAATAAAAATTGAAGTATTATCCTTTCAATCAGGATACAATAACAAACTAAGACATAACTAAAAATAAATAAGTATGATAAAAAGATAATATTCAAATATATTGCTTTAAAAAAAATTTCACTTTAAAAGAACCGAAACAAGGGCAACTCTTAGAGTTTTAAATCTTTACCGTGATACGTTGCCGTTCTGTCAGAATCATGGTCCTGAACAACGTAAACGTTACTACCAACTTTTTTAATAATTTTAACTTTTACCCATTTTGGTAGTAATTTAGCCATTATGCCTTTAGATGCATCGGACTGGGGAAAGTTTCTTCTCCAAACGACATCTCCCTCAGAAAATGGTGGAGCCCTAGCTCTAAGATTATATCTTTGTGCCGACTTTTTAAAAACATCTTCTAGATTTTGAATAACACATTTTCGTATTTTTGACATTTGAATAATGCGTTCTTCTAAGTTAGGGATAGGAAAGTGCTGAGTACGTTCATACTCTGTTCCATCAAGAATCATTTCCATACCAAAGTTTAGAAAGTATGGTGTACATTTGGTTGCTTCGTGAACAGCTGAACGAATTGCCATACCGATTTGTGCAATGTGTTTATCCCAGTCTTTTTGGCTATTCGTTTTTATAAAAGCTCGGATTGTATTACCAATTACTTGATTGACTCGCTCTACAGGATTTGCCTGGGGAGAATAAACCGCAGTTTTAAAATGTTGTACATTGTATTCTTTTAGAAGCTTTTGAAACTCTTTTCCGATAAATTGAGGACCATTATCTGAAATAATAACACGTGGTACCGAAAATAAACTGAAAACAACTTCTTCTAACTTTTTCTTAAGGGTTGGGAATTTTGAATTTCTTACCGGAAAAATTATAGGATATTTGGAAAAAGTATCAACAATTACTAACAGAAAAACATTTCCTTGTCGCGATTTAGGAAAAGGACCCATATAATCAATACTGATGATTTCCCATGGGCGTGTTGTTTTTCTCATTTTTCCCATTGGAGGGATTAAACATTTTGTTGTGGACTTGGAAGCTTTGCAAGTTTCACATTTAGCAATATATTCTTGCACATCTTGGGTAATATTTGGCCAAAAATAGTATTCAAAAATACGATGATAGGTCTTAAAATTTCCGAAATGTCCTGCTTTGGGTTCATCGTGATGTTTTTTTATTATTTGCAATCGTTCTTGTACTGGCACAAGTTGTTTCCAGGAATAATTTTCTATTCCATATTTGGTTGTGTTTTCAAACAGTTTGTATAGTTTTCCCTCTATAATTCTATAGTTAGGATGATCATGGGGGCTTTGAGATATATTTTTCATAAGGTCTTCGTACCAGTTGTCTTTATTAATTTCTTCGAGACATCTTGATAGCGCGTCAGGAACAATATTGTCTTTGCCTGGACGATGAATAATTTCAAAGTCGTAATGCTGAATTTTTAGGGCCCAACGACCAACACGACCAACGGAATCTCCTTGACGAAGTAACCATTTTAAGGCAGAACTATCAGTTACTATAAAAAATTTCGAACCTTCTAAGAAATGTCGCCATTTCGTCACAGCAATTAAAATACTTAAACATTCCTTTTCTAAAATTGTATATTTTTGCTGCGTGGCCGAAAGTTTTTGTGAAATGTAAGCAATAGGAAAATTTTGATTATTTATTGTTTGGAATAGCTGACTTCCAACGCCAACGTTAGATGCATCTGTACAGACGTAAAATGGCTTAGAATAATCTGGGTTATGTAATGTTGGAGCTTTTGTAATTAAATTTTTTAACTCTATAAATGCTTGATTTGCTTCCGTGCTCCACGTAATTTTTGAAGGTTTTCCCTTTAGAAGTTCGGTAATCGGTGCTACAATCGTGGAATAGTTTGATATGAAGCGTCTATTCCAACCAGCAACACCAAGAAATTGTCTAATTTGCCTAACTGTTTTTGGAGCTGGATAATTATTTATTGCATCAACTTTGTCCGGAGCAATTTGAAGTCCGTTTTTATTGACAATAAATCCTAGATAGTTAAGTTCTGGTACACAAAATTTAGATTTGGTATGGTTAATAGTAAGATTAGCATGATGTAATTTTTCTGCAACTATTGCTAAGTATTTCATGTGTGTTTCGAAAGTATCTGTTGCTACAATAATATCATCCAAATACGACCATACGTAGGGATGTAACTCTGGACCGATAATAGCATCTGCCAATCTAGCCATAGTAGCCGGTGCCCCTACCAGACCAAATGGCATTCGAGCAAACATATACAATGGTCTACCTGAAAGTGCGAAGGCTGTTTTAGGTTGTGATTCCTTCTCTAACGGTATTTGCCAATATGCATCTGATAAGTCGATTGCAGTAAGATATGATGTTCCTTTAAGGTTTGACAAAATATTCTCTAAATGTGGCATGGGATATGAATCTTTTATTGTTAACAAGTTTAATTTTCTCGCATCTAGACACATTCTTATTTTCCCGTTCGGTTTATAAACAATTGTCATTGGAGATCTCCACGGTGAAGTTAAACATGGTTTAATAACGCCCAATTTCAGCATACGTTGGAGTTCAACGTCAGCAGCCTTTAGAACGTGAGGCGAAATAGGGTAACATCTTTGAATAACCGGTGAACTATTTCCTGTATCGATTTTATGATGTATTACTTTAGTACAACCGAAATTATCTTCTGATGTTATTGGAAAGCTTTGGATCATTTCCATTAACTCAGTTTTCTGGTTTTCCGTTAATAATGGGTCAGCCTTATTTTCACCATCCTTAACTACAGAATTTAAAAAAAATAATGTTGGACTTAAATCGAAATTTTGCCAAAAGTCCATACCCAGAATTAGTTCTTGTGTGATTTCAGGCAACACATACATCGTTAAATTTTTCAATATGTTATTAAATTTAACAACAACGTCTACAACCTGTGAACCCTGAAGCTCTTCTCCGTTAGCTACGTAAATTTTAGATGACTCGTAACGAGAAGTTAGTCCACATTGTTTTATAAATGATTCTGAGTTTCTTCCTAAGACTGAAATTGTTGCTCCAGTATCTAATAATCCGGTAACAGGATTATTATTAATATCAACAGAAAAATATAGCCTATTGTCATGTGGTTTTTGAATAATTATGGAAGCAATTTGTTCAGAAGTATTCTTCTCCCCAGGAGTACAAACAGACGAAGAAGTAGATGGAATGTTCTCTCTATTAATAGGTGACGAATTGTGACTCTCATCTTGTTGACTTGGTGAAATGTTTAAATGGGGATGACAGGTTTGACAATAGGGGAAAATTGTATTTTCTCTACCACATCTATAGCACAAATAATCAGCTCTACGTGGTTTGGGACAGACATCTGGCTTATGTCCATTTTGGAAACAATTGACACAATCTGTAATTTGTTTGTTTTTGCTTGGTTGTTCAGAATTTTGAAAGTTTTCTGAGCTTTTTATTCGATTTTGAAATTTCGAATTGCGATAATTGTTTGAACTTTTTTGTTTGCTTCCAATATTGTTCTGAATTTTTGAATTTCGGTAGTTGGTAGATTGTGAATTGTCTATATTTGACTGAATTTTGGACCCTTTATTTTCATATAAATTTTGGCTTACAATATGAAGTTCATTCATACGTTTTGCCATTCCTACCGACGCGTTTTCTTTGCAGAGTTTTTCCATACGCTCAACATCTCTGCAAAGAATGTGCAGTTCTTCAACTGAACCAATGTTAGATAAGTTTTTAAACCCTAATCCTCTTAAATATGTTGGCCATAAATTATTGTAAAGAAATTTTAACTTTTCATATGAACTAAGTGGTTGTGTTAATTGCTTAAATAACAACTCCATGGATGACCTAAAATCTCCAAAGGATTCGAACCGTTGTTGTTTGCGACTTCGAATCGTTTCTCTGACCCGTTCATCATAGTCAGGGTCTGAATATTCCCACCTTAGCCCCTCTGAAAACTCACTCCATGTGTTGAAGTTGCCAAAATACGCATCATGCCATTGAAGTGCACTACCGTCTAACAATAAGAAAATAGATCCTAATAATTCTTCATTTGAAATTCTTTGTGAATTGGCCATTCTGGTAACTTTGGCAAGAAATTCGTTGATATTCTCACCGCTTTTACCAGAAAATTTTAATTTCCAATCCTGAATTGGGACTGGCTTCCAACGCATATAATTTGGATTGTTTACTACAACATTATTTATTGTGTTTTGTGAATCTAACTGGAAAGGGTATTGAGGTTCAGTTACATCTGGTATGTGTAATTTTGTCTGATTATAAGAAGGTTGGGAAAATTTTGGGATAGCCCCTAAATTACATTTGATATGTGAAAAATCTTGATTTTGTGGGAAAGGAACTCTATCAGAAAGTATACGTCTATTTTGATTGTTCATATTACCGAAATTATGTAAATCGCTTCTATCCATCGGAAAAATTGATGGTTGTGTAATATTTGGTTTGCTTACCAAGCTTGGTTGATTTGTTAACGGTGGCGATACTGGTAGTGGAACATGTTGTGAATCTACAATTGGTGTATCGTTGCCAACCGTAATTATATTTGACGGGTTTAAATGTGTTTCATTGTTCAAATATTTTTCCTTCAATTTGGATAGTAATTCATTACGTATATACCGCATTCTACGTAAAACTTTCTGAACTTCAGGTTTAGTTATTTCGTCAGTTTGAATTCTATTTAAACGACCTTCCAAATGTAGCAGAACGTTAATAAGTTCGTTGGAGGGTATTGCATTACTAATAAAATCCAATCTGTCAGAAACCAGTTCAATTACTTCAGACACATTTTCATCGATTAGCTTGGTTGGAACTAATTCAGGTTTAACCTGTTCTTCGTTAAGAAGATTAACTAAAATTTCAAAGGGACTTTCAGTGTATTTATTTAAATCGACATTACGAATATCTAACTCATATAGAATTTCGTTGTCGTTTAATCCTTGTATTTCCATTGTAAATCAATTTTCTCTCCCTTCAACAAAATTCCAAATAAAATACAAACCGAAAATTAATAAAAAAAAAGAATATCAATCCGTTGAAATAATTAGCCTTACTTTAAAACTTTAAACTAAATTTTTGTGTCAATCACATTTATAGTTACAAAAACTATATTATTTAGAAAAATAATTTTATAAAATGTATTAAAAAACACAAAATACAACCGATTATCTTATATACATAATAAAAAAAATTTAATATAGGTCATTCATAAAAAAAAATTTTTTATCTTGACTTAATTTTCTTTTTAAATTTTCAGTAATTTATAATATACAACTTAAATAGCTTTGACTTAAAAATTAAAATCAATTAGAAATATTTTACAGAATATATTTATCAAATAAAAATAATAGTATTATTGATTGAAAAAGGAAAAAAAAAAACAATTGCGGATTTAAACTAATTTTAATAAGTTTCGAGACTTTTTATGCTTCTTTGATTTAGATTTTGATCTTACAATATATTTAAAACAAAAAGCCACTAGTTGGACGCCAATTTTGTTACGATTTCTACGTACCTTATATTATCAATTTATTTTTATCCGGCTAAGATCTTCAGCTGAGGCCGTGGATGGAAAATTCACCAGCGTTTACAAACTCTTTTCCATACTCTTCCACAAATTAAAACTCTTAGTTTTTTTATAATAATTTTATTTTTTTTTTTTATAGATATATATTTATATTTTTTTTGTTTCTATTATTGTTTACGTTTATTTTTTTAAAATTTTTAAAAATCACAGTATGTTCACTTTTCGTACAAATTTCATTATTTTTTTGGCAATCACAAATCAGACTATCGTTTTAAAATTTATCGAAAATGAAATACTTATTGGTATGATTTGTATTTTGCGTCACCAGATGTTTAAAGAAAAAAAATTAATGGTATCACTATATATTCTGATAACAAACCAATACAATAACAGATTAAAATTTTAACTTCAAATATTATAGAATTTAGTTTTGTTCAACACATTTTAATGAATGAAAATAAAGAAATTTCTTCTAATCACAATAATATGAAAACGAAAACAGTTTGATAAATAATTTATATTAAAAAAAAAATGGAAAAAAAACACAATTTACTAAACGAAAAAACTATAATTTTGTTCTGAAGGAGAGTATCCTTTCAGAACCAAGAATAAAAACTTACTTAATTTATTTTTCCACAAAAACTTCAAACTATCCTTGATTCTGAGAAGATTGTCCCCTCTTCAGAATCTCGTCAAAGGAGGAGTTTTTACCAAAATATTTACATAAACTTTTCTAACCGAATTAACTCCTCCTTAAACAAAATTATTAAATATTTACAACAAAAATTAAACTTATAATTAACCAATTAAAATAAACTTATCCTAAATTATATTGCACATAAAAAATTGAAAAAATTTACTTTCACCTAACATCATGGAAAAACCCTACATCTGGCAAACACCTTACAGTTAAAAATTTCCGAAATTTAATCAAACGCAATAAACTTAAATAGACAAATTAAACAACAAAAAAAAGACAAAATATCCTTTTTTTTTATGATCTAATATTTTTCCATCATGTTAAGGCGACGTAGTTTTAGTGCAATAAAACTAACAATAGATATTTACCAAAAAAAATAATAATGAAAACAATTATCCTTTGATAATAATAAAGACTAATTCTAAAAATAAAAATATGGGAAACATATTTTATATTTATGAAACGTAATTGAAAAATCTTCGTTTCACCATTATGTCGAAGTTACTACTATTGGAGGTTTTTGCGACTTTGTTTTAGTTTGATACTACTTTACTTCGCGAATCAAGTTTAAGTATAATCCGCTGTTATAAATAAATTTAACTAATTTTATTATTTAAGGTTATACGTTTAACATATTCTAGTGGACTAAAAATAAAATCACCTGTATTCGTTTCAAATTAATGCACAAAAATCTTTCTCAAAATCAAAAGTCTTTCCTTTTGGATTCGTTTGTTTTTCTATGATTATCTTTTTCTGCAATTTTTTTATAAACAATATTTTTGATATTTTATCTTTAGGTAATTTTCCGACGTTAAATTTAATGTAACCTTTAATATTCCAATTAAAAAATGAATTAAATAGAATTAAAAACACGTGCAAATCCGACATATGCTACCTCAACCGCTTCTACATCTACGACAGTAAGATATTACCCTAAACCAAAAACATGACCATAATAACGAAATTAAAAACTTAAGGAAATTGCAAGAAAAAAACGGTGATTTCATCTCTTGTAGCGAAATATAATATTTTGCGAGTTTCTTATGAATACTCCGTTTTTACTTACAGTGCATGTACAACGAAATTACTTTTACTCATGAGATCCAAGTTTGTATGAAAATTTATTTTGAGAAAAGAAAAATTTATTTTTGAAATATATTTTTCTCAATGAAAAAGTTAAAGATTTTTTAAATTTTTCCTCATGATTAATAGAGAATGAACCTAGCTACATTTTAAAGCATTGTGCTACTATTAAAAAATAATAATAAAAAGTTGCTCAAATCTCATGAGTAAAAGTAATTTCATTGATGCATGCGCTGTTAAAATACTCCGCTGACCCAGGCAAACATACCCACTATTTATTACTTTTTAAAAACGACAGCGCTGATTTTGGTATATTTTCTACTCTTATTCAAAAATATCAACAAGTCGGATAATTTTCGTGTTGGTTAAAACCAAAAAAAATTAACTGTTTTTTCTGACGAAAAATTGTATTTTGGTTTCTTTTATTATATTTAAAAAATTGTGTTCATATTTTTCGATAGAAAAGTAATACTTGTTGTTTCTGTGTCGTGTAATTTTTTTCCATCATTTGACGGTAATTATTGACAGATTTCAATTTTTTTATTAAGTTTTAATAATTATTTTAACAGTAAAATAAATTAAGTATTGATTTTTAGTTTAATTTAACTGCTAAATATGTCAGACCACAAAAAAGGAGATATGACGAAGAAAATCGTAGCTTCAGGCAAGAATGGGTTGAAGCATACGCATTCGTCGATAAAGGGTGAAAACCTTTGTATCTTATATGCAATGAATCACTTGCTCATTATAAAACCAGTAATTTAAAACGGCATCACGAAAAAAACCATAGTAAATTTTTGGATAATTATCCGTTAAATACCAACATCCGAACAAATAAAATAAACTCTTTAAAATCTGCATTAAGTAATCAGCAAACATTATTATCATCTTTTAGTTCAGAATCTGATAATACTACCGAGGCTAGTTTTATGATCGCTTGGAACATCGCCCGTGCTAAACGACCTTACACTGAGGGAGAGTTTATCAAAAAGAATATGGAACAGGTGGTTAAAATGCTGGATCCTTTAAATATCAAATTGCACAGATTAATTAGCAATGTTCCAGTATCACGTCATACCACTGAGCAACGTATTACGGATATAAGTAAAGATATTAAGCAGCGGCTACAAGTAGATGTAAAAAATAGTGTAGCTTTCAGCTTAGCCCTTGACGAATCAATCGATATACAAGACACTCCCCAGTTAGCTGTATTTATCCGATACGTTTCCGAATCTTTAATCGTAAAGGAAGAACTATTGGATTTGGTAGCATTTAAAAATACTACTCGTGGTATTGATATTAAGAGTGCCCTTGATAATATATTGTCAGATACAGATATTCCACTGAATAATTTGGTAAGTGTAGCAACTGACGGAGCACCTGCAATGTTAGGAAAAAATGTAGGCCTTATTGGTCTATTAAAAAATGATCCAAGAATACCCGAATTTTTGGCACTTCATTGCATTGTTCATCGTTAACATTTAGTTGCAAAATATTTTAAATTCGAAAACGTAATGAAAACTGTGCTACAAATTTTGAACTATATTCGGACGAATTCAAAAACCCATCGCCAATTCAAGAACTTTATCGAAGCACTGGACCTTGAAGATCATCCTCAAGATATAACATTTTACTGCCTTGTGCGATGGTTATCCACCTATAATGTTCTAAGCCGATTTGTTGATTTAATGGAACCTATCAGAAATTTCCTCAAAGAAAAAGAAAAACACTATCTGGAATTAAAGGATGATGAATGGATTAATGATTGTATGTTTTTGACTGATATAATGGAGCTTCTGCAATCCCTCAACCTAGCATTACAAGGAAAAGATAAAGTTATTACTGATTTTATTCAAACAATTCTGAGTTTTATTAAAAAAATTCAACTTTTTCAACGAGATTTAACAACAAGAGTGTTCAACCACTTTCCTCGTCTGAAAAACAGACTCTCTAAAATTAATGATAACAAACTGAGTGAATACGACAGTAAATTAGCAGAATTATTGAAAGACTTTCATTTGCGATTTAATGATCTGAATAATTTAAATATTTCTCTTAATTTACTTGTAAATCCATTCGAGATTGACATTATTAACGAGGGCTTATCGATTCCTTGTTATATTTTGCATGACAGTGCTTCAGGAGAAATGGAATTACTAGAGCTACAGGAAGATCACATTCTTAAAATGCATCACAAAGCCACAAAATCTCCAAATGAGTTTTGGAAACTAGTGTCTCAATCAAAGTACCCCAATTTGAAAAAAGCTGCTGCCAGATTGCTGTACATATTCGGTACAACATATTGTTGTGAATCACTTTTTTCAACAATGAAGTTTATAAAATCAAACCACCGTTCACAACTTACAAATGAGCATTTAACGAAATTAATTCGTACTGCGCTAACAAACTATGAACCAGATTTCAGAAAATTCACGGCCAAGTTACAAACAAACATGCCATCTACCAGCAAGCATGTCATGTAACAAACTTTAAATATGTATTTGTATGTATGTATAACCATAAGTACATAATTGTTTTTTCAATAAAATAAATATTTCCAAACAACTGATACTTTTGAAATTTTTTATTTTTATTTGTGGCTCTCGAAACGAGAGATTATTGTACTGCGGCTCAATGTGTAGTAAAGCTTGGCCACCTCTGGTATAGTATATCGTTGTATAGTATATCGTTGTATAGTATAGGGCGATTTTTCTGTTCCGGTGTTCACCGCAATGGCGTTGCAAAAAGGGGATAAGATAAAAAATCACAAAAATTTTATATGGGATTCCATACAAAATACAACTTGAATAATTTTAAAAGTTATCTATGAAATTTCTCATTTTACTACAATTGAACAATTTTAATTTGATTATTAAGTATTATTGACTATATATTAAGCGTCATACATAAAATATTAATTTTAAGTCCCTCGAAAACGAAACATAAAAATTGCCAAAATTTCCAATACAAAGTTGTATGAAAAATTTAACCTATTTTCGTATTTGTTTCACGGACAGAAAAAATAAAATATTTTATATATTTTGCTTAATATATAGTCAATAATAGTTCATAAACAAATTTAAATTATTTAATTGTAGTAAAATGAGAAATTTCATAGATAATTTTTAAAATTATTCAAGTTGTGTTTTGTATGAAATCCCATATAAATTTTTTTGAATTTATTCTCTTATCCCCTTTTTGCAGCGCCATTGCGGTGAACACCGGAACAGAAAAATCGCCCTATATCGCATTTTTACCAGTGTAAAATAATGTTATTATTGTGTTCGCCTGTTATTATTCCATCTATAGGCGAACACAATAATAATATTATTTTACACTGGTAAAAATGCTATTATATAAATACAATCTTGTTTATTTTTTACACAGTCAAATTTAGATATGTCGTTTTGTAAGTTTTTAGTAGATGAATTTGTAAATATTATCATTTATATATACAAGCGTAGAAAAAATAGCGTTTTCTACGCGTGGTAAAAACGTTTTCACCACTTTTAGAAAAATCTAATATTTTTCTTGACAAAAATTGGGTAAAAAATTAAATGAAAAACATTCTTTTGACACACTTGACAATAATTTTTTGACAAACTTTTAATGCAATAATCTAGATTTTGGTCTCACATACCTTACCAATCCCAACTATCAAGATTTCGTTAAATTTAAGGTTAGTACTCATTATCACTTAAAATGAACGTTTTTTAAGCAAAAAATATGCAAATTTCCTTGTTTTGACACACTTCCGGAACAGTTATCGAACACATCGTCCTTTCGGCTCTTCCCATTGAGTATACCTATTTTTAGGAAAGAGAAAATTTTTGAAATCCCTCCAGCGGTTTTTGAGATTTCATCGGTTGTGACGGCCGGCCGGCAGACAGATATACATTCTTTTTACTTTTATAGAATCAGTAGTTGGACCTAGAGTCCAGAAATGCCAAAAAAAGTGGGGGTAAGAATTTCAGTTTTGGGTCATGAATTTTTCATTTTTCAAAACCAAAGTAATAATAATAACATCTGTTCGTTACTTTTTTATCATAATAATCATTTTTAAACTTTGCTTTTTTTACATAAAGTTAGGCATGTTTATTGTTAATTATAATATACATTATAAATTAACGTCTCTGAATATCCAAAGATACTATGCCAACTAGGGATTAGGACTTAGTTTGAATAAATTATGTTTCCTTAAGAAATTTATGAACTCTACATTTAAAGTTTTGAGGATTAAAGCTATCGGGGAAAACCCATGAAGGTAAGGCATTCCAAAGATGAGAGACTCTGTTGAAAAAATCACGTAGATAGGTGACAGTTCTACACTTTTTTATTTGAACCGTAAAGAGATGGCCCACAGTATAGCTCTGGTGAAACTCGAGAAGTTTGCTAGTTCAAGTAAAATCGATTTAATCTCTGTGGAAGATCGTTTATCCATAATCTATTTATAGAAAATAGTCAGATCACCAACATTTCGTCTGTGCTGCAAAGAATCAAGCTCATTTCAGCTCATTTGAGCTTTGCTCAAGTCGAGTTGCCAATCAGTTTAACAGCTTTGCGCTGAACAGAATCAAGACACTTCAATTACTAAAATAAGCTCCACCCCAAATGTGAGAACAATATTCCATGCAGGGACGTATAAAAAATTTGTATATTAACAGAAGCTGTTCGCTATTGAAAAACTTACGACATCGCCCCAAAAAACCTAATTTTTGAATAGCGTTCTTAGCTAGGTTAACAATATGAGAATTCCATTTCATATTATTTTCAACTTCTACTCCTAGAAGTCTAACATACATACTCTAGGATACTCTAGAAAAATAACAAACCTGTGTTTTACTCGTATTGAATTCAACACTTTTAGCTAATCTAATTCAAAATGTTTTAAGGTCATTATTTAATAAATCTATCATATTTTAACGGTGAATATAATTAAGGGTTTCCATGAGACCCATGAAGCGTTCTATCACCCGCAAAACTATGGATAGGACTAACTGTTGAATCCAACAGATCGTAAGATATAAATAAGAAAGAGATGTAATTTAAAACCATAAAAATACCCCATAGAGGTTTTACTATGTTTGGCTAATCCTTTAAAAACTTTATTGCTATAACGCCTTTTATTGTGACAAGCTTTAATCGTTGTAGAGTCAATAAAATAAATACCTGTTTCCTCACCAAACAACAAATGAATCAACATATTTAGCGGTATGAATAATCGTGCCATTAATTCAACAAAACATGGTAAATGCTTTGAAAATATAAAAATTTAGGTTGCTATGAATCGTTCTACTAAAGTACTTATTATAGGTTCAGGTCCTGCTGGACTGAGTGCAGCAATCTATACAGCTAGGACAGCACTAAAACCGATATTATTGCATGGTATACAGCCAGTGACAAAGCAGAACCATGAGGAACTGCTGTATTAGTTGAAAATATTTCCGAAGAGACACCATCAACTTCGATCCGAAATTTCCGCTCGGAAATAAAACTTTGTTTCCAAGAACTGAGTTGCTCATCCAAACCATAACATCTTAATTTGGAAATAAGATAGTTGTGCCAAACTTTGTCAAATGGTTGGAATATATCAAGGGCAACACCGAAAGTTTCACCATGATTTTCAAGCGACTTGTTCCAGGTATGAGTGAAAAAGGAAAGTAAATCTCCCGTCGCTCTTCCTTTTCGGAAGCCGTATTGTCTTACATTGAGTAGTTTTGAAGAAACTAAGAAGCTCATTATATTAAAATTGATGTATTTCTCAAAAATTTTAGAAACAACCGATAAAATTGAAATGGGTCTGTAATTTGTTGGATCAGTTTTACTACCCTTTTTAGGAAATGGTTGTACGCTTGCATTTTCCATAATTTGGGAAAAACGCCTTTTTTTTATATGATAAATAAAAATTTTTAGTGAGGATTGGTGCTAGCTCCCTAGCAAATGTTTTAAGAATAATTGGAGAAATACGATCAGGACCAGATGCTTTGTTAGTATAAATTTGTAAAAGCATTTTCCGTATGATGTTTTTACGAAAAATTCTACGCCCTATTATGTATGAAACTTTAGGAATGGGCTTAGGTAAAAAATTGGGTTCGCTTAGTGTAGAATTTTTAGAGAAATAATTCCCCAGAAGGTTAGGTTTATCTTTTGGGTCAATAACCCGCATATTTCTATCAATAAGAGGAGGTAGAGAAGACTTACAAAAATTACCTTGAACAACCTTAACCGCTTTAAATAAATTACGTGAACCAGATGGGTGCTCAGCAAATTTGGAAGCTTTTTTTCTATTACAGAGATTTTTTCTGCATCTATTAGTTTCCCGCCTATATTTTTCGCAATACGGTATTGATTAAGATTTTCATCGGTTTTGTTTTGAATAAACTTTTGGAATGCCTTTTTCTTAATTTTAATCGCCTTTTTGCATTTATTTGAAAACCATAGATTAGTCTTAGGAACGGCCAATTTTTTAGGAATAAATCTCTGCATGTCCTCAAGAATAGCCTCCGAAAAATATATAGCATCTAATTTAGGGTCATGGTAAGACAATTACATTTCCACGGAAACCGATTAAAAAACCTTTAAAACCTTCCCAATTCGCAGCTTTATAGTCGCAAACAAGAAGAGAATTGGCTTTAAATTGTTTAGGAATTTGTAAATCTAACTGTCAAATTATGATCTAAATCAAATTATGATCTAAACCCCGTAAAGGCTCTAATACTTGAAAATGTACCAGGTAAGGATCATTTGTTAAAAAAAATCAAACAAGTTACTACTTTGTCCCGGAATGTCAGGCACTCAAGTAGGCTGATGAATTAATGAGAGAAATCACTCAGGCATAGTGTGTTGAGTGGCCTAGTGGTAGCACGTTGGACTTCAAGCTCGGAGAAACCGGGTTAACAGTGAGATACTACTAGCATATCTTTGCAGGGTGCAGGCCGATGAACTCTATCCAGTCAACGGCCAACTCTCAATATTAGCTAAGGAATATTCCTTGATAAAGGAATTGCTTAAGGAAACAAGCCTCCATATAGCTCTATGCGTGAGCTTTTATCATTGAGGAAATCAGTGCGTCATATCATCAAGGCATATGCTACTAGATGGATTATTGGCAACCCCGTTTTAGTTTTGTTGCTTAAAATTTTTAAAACAAGTTTGCTTTTTACTTCTTACTTTATTCTTTTTTCTATATCCTATCATGAAATATTGCTCTATCTTATATTTTATATTTGATAGGATTTAATGTTTAGTTATCCATTTAAAAAAAATATAAACAATTGTTCACATAGAATAATTTTAGTAGAGTTAAGATTTTCTACGTCAAAATATATATTTACACTCAAAAAAAATTCATCAAAAATCTGATTTTGTTGCGAACGTAAATTTTTTGATGCAAACGTAAATTCTTTGATGCAAATAATAGTACATTATGATGCTAGGACGTAAAGCTAAAGATTTTGGACGGATGTGGAGTTTGCAAATCGAGGCGCTAGCCGAGATTTGCACCCATATTAAGTCCAAAATAGCTTACGTCCGTGCATCATATACTATTTTTTATTCGCCGCAAGCAAAATATTTTAGGAAAATTTGTTTATTCTAAATTAAAATTATAAATTTTCATAAATTTTAAAATAAAAATATGTGGAACAGGTAACCTTTGACAAAATATTTATTATTTTTTCCAAATTATTGTGTAGCTATGACAACAAATGATAACAACTATTTTAATTGGATAATGAAAATTTGAATTAAAGCCGCAAATCACAGTAATAAAATAACACTTTAATATGTAGGCGAATAAAAACATTTTTATGATTCGAATTATTTTTATTTCAATTTGCTTTACAGAAAAATATAAATACGCACAAACGAACCGAAAAACACATTTTAAACCCTAGTTTAGTTATCGTGGCTGAAAGTTAAACTTAACGCCCGTAAAATAAAAGCCAGTTGCTATATAAAACATTAGAGTATTTTCCTACTTTGCCGCCTGTAAAATAATCATAAAACTAGAACAAACAAATAATAGTTATTTACATATCGAGGGCTGAAAGTAGAAGATTACGCCAGCGGTTCATATTGAAGCCTGACGCGAAGCGAGGGCTTTTATTGAACCAAGGGCGTAATCTTCCTTTCAGCCTGAGTGTGTGTACAACGTTTTACGCACAACTGCACAACTTTATTGTAGTATAAATCAATTTTTGAATTTTTTAAACTCGCTAGACGTTTTGAAAATTATGCTAAACATGGCATGAACTTCATACAATAATTTATTTGTTTACCCACAAACGAATCGTAAAACACATTTTACATCCTAGTTATCGTGACTGAAAGTTGAACTTTACATCCGTAAAATAAAATCCCGTTGCTATATGAAATATTAATATATTTTTCTACTTTACCGCCCGTAAAATAATCACACGTAAAATATTCATAAAATTAGAACAAACAAATAAATTATTGTATGAAGTTTATAGAGAAAATCATGACATGTTTACCATAATTTTCAAAATGTCTAGCGAGTTTAAAAAATTCAAATATTGATTTATTCTACAATTAAGTTGTGCAATTGTGCGTAAAACGTTTTACATACACTCAGGCTGAAAGAAAGATTACGCCTTTGGTTCAATAGAAGCCCTCGCTTCGCGTAGGGCTTCAATATGAACCGCAGGCGTAATCTTCTACTTTCAGCCCTCAATATGTAAATAACTATAGCTACTTATTTTAGAAAAAACCTAAGAAGTACTAAGCATAAACAAAATTGATTCGTTTTAATTTCGTTCAAAATCACTGATATCCATTTCAAATGTTTCTAGAAATTGGGAACTAAATCAAATATTCCCACATTGAATCATACGTTAAATCACCAATATAAATTATTTATCACATGTTTTATTACATAATCATATCAAAGTTCCAAAACATATTCAAAGGATTTTATAAATACCTTTGGAACAAATAAGCTAGCACCACTAATTGTACCGGTTGATGGTTTTGTCAAAAATGCACGTAATGGAACAAAACGAAAAGACATATTTTAAACTCTTATTTTTCAATTCAACACAACGGAATCAAATGTTCAAACTTTCAACTTAATCACAAAACACTAAACTGACGATATGTTTAAAAAAAAATCAGTAAATTTATCTTTTTTTTTCCCTATAAATAATTGATAAACGTTTTTTCTAGGTTTTTATATGATTGCCGGGAAAAAACTATATTTTTCTTACTAGTATTCTTATCTTTACGATTACAGAAATTCGAATGATTACTCGATGGGAATTTGGTTTTGGTGGCATACGTGCAAAATTTAATATTTGTTCAAATTCCAATGTCATAAGTATAAACACTCAAAATTCAGAGGAAATATGTATGAAGAATCGGTTTATTTTATAACATCATGGCTTGCGTATATTGTCAATATTATTGTTATTATATTTATAGTATTATTAAAAATTAAACGTGGTGTGAATAAAGTGATAAGTTCATTTTGTGTGTTTGAAGATATTTTGGTGGTATGTAGTTGTAATTTTGATTATTGAATGTTGTAAACGAGGGTATGGCAAATTTACATAAATATCAGATATATATACATAAGTCCTAACCGAGAGTCTGATAGATACTTTTTATTTTTATGAACTTGTGTGACGATCAGAAAAACAATCTTAATTGAGGTGGTTGTTGTGATTTTTATAACCATGAACATATGCAAACAACTATAATAATATATTTGTCGAGTATGTACATGAAAAAAACTAGAATTCTCATCGTTGATGAGAAGCCCTTTTATAGCCAGCCGCATTGAAAAAAAATTGTCAAAGAAGAAGAAAATACAACACCATTGGTTTGTTTTTGATTGGTTTTGGTAGTAATCATTTATTTTTGCATCTAACATAAATTAGTACGAATTGTTACCAAAATTAAAACTATAAACTGCAGTTTTATTGATTTTCGTAACAAGTGTCTTTCAGTGTGTAGTTACGCCAATGTCGTGTTTAAAAATAAATTTTTTTCCAAATTTTGTTGCTTATGTTTATGAGTCGTAAGCTGAAAGATGGTTAAAGAAATCTTAAATTAACTGTTGTTTACATCAATTAGGAAATTACTTACCTTAAATTGAAGCAGTTCTTATGTTTTGATGTTTCTTACGAATAGTTTTAATTATTGTTACTCAATCCTCATAATAATTTGTATTTGCTCTGCAATGAATGTACCTTTTCTAGAACAAACAAAAAACCAATATAACAACAAATACAATACAAATATTTGTTTTATGCTTCCCAGAATTACAACAAATGTAAGTATTTATTTCATTATCATTTTATTGATGATGATGATAATTGAATTTGCTTTCTTGCATGTTGCATTTTAATTTTATTTAGTATTTCGTTACGAACTGTTATAACCGTGACATTTCCTGCCACTTAAGCTTTTTCGTCCTGGACGGGATCTAACTCTCGTTTATATAAGACCTATCTTTCCAAATGTAAAACTTTAGCCTTACATCGATAGTCTCTTCTAAGTTTTAACCATATAAGCCATGTCATTCAACTTGGTTAATGTTGCGAGGGCCTACCTATGCAGCTTGCAACTTTGATGACAATCCTCCTGTCGCTGGATAGCCATACTAATTGTTCTTCTTCAAAACCTTAATTATTAGATCGCATATCGTATCGGGATTTCATTCTATCACTGGCCAGTTGTATCTGCCTAACAAACTTGTGAATATCCTCCAGTTTCTTTCTGATTTGGTTCACATATTCTTGCACAGACATTGATGTTAATGGCTCTGATTCAAATTTGAGGTCATCAGGTAAACTTTAATCGCTACCAAAAGTAATTCGATTATCATTGCCATGGTCTCATGAGCCGTTGACCTATGTGCCATCAAAAATAGAGGTACATGTTAATCCATGTCACGTTGGTGCTATTATAAAACAGCAAAGTTTTATATTCGGGAATTACAATTTGCAAGAAAAAATATAAATGTAGCCTCTGGCCAGGAAAATCTCTAATTGTATTTTTTGCCCGAGTAATTCATTTCAACAACCAAGAAAAAGGAATGTCAGAAGAAAACAAAAAACGATAAAATTATACAATAAAACACACATATCTTAGTGTATTGATTGCTGAATGATATGATGTTGCATATTGCAATCCCAATTTTCTCATGTAATCAGCTGTATATCGCTTGGGTCAATTATTCATAGATCACGGTGTTCGTATTCTGTATTTGCTCCTAAAATCCTTATACCCCGATTTCTATATGATCCTAAGTGTTTGATTATAGGTTCTGTACTTGATCCAATATTGTTTTACAACTATTTAAAAATTAAGTTCAAGTTTTTATTGTTTAAACTGACTGAATATAGATCGCAAGAGTTTATTTTATTATTTAGCAATACGACAACAGTTCTAATTTATTGCTATTGTTTTTGTTTTCGATACACCTCACAATCCCGTTAGGCTTTTTCAAACCGTACTGTTTGAGTTCACATTCACATTACACGGCGGCAAAGTTAAAAACAAAATTCAATAATATTTTTATTATGTTATCTGTGATTGTATATTCTTCCGTCTTTTATTTTATTTAATTCCAACATCAAGGAATTTACAATTTACTCCAATTACTTTGGTAGCAAAAAAAATGTATTATCCAATCAAATTAATTTTTTCCTTAAATAAAGATTGTTTATTTTAATCAATTTAAAATTATCCGAAAAAATATATCCTTTACCTTTTGTCTAATCTTTATCTAGGAAAACTAAAAACTTAGCTATTTGCATTAATTTAATTAGACACAAATATCAAAAATTTTAAAATTAAATCTGTTTTTTTGCACAAAAAATCGTGTCACTCTTCATTATCTGTTTCATCTGTTTTTCTTAGTGAAGCTTCTTAGTCCTGTTTGATGTTCTTTTTTATAAAGAAAATATTACATTAAATGATTGATTGATTGATTTTCTCCTTTATACTTTTATACTTTTATATACGTTTGCTTTAATTACAGTGAATCTCAAAGTTTTTAAAATGATTACTTCGGTCTGAAAGACCTAAGTATTACATTCACGAGCAAAAATTGAAATTCTTACCATCATTTGTAGGAATGTATGAGTGATATCCTCATGTTCGAGGAATTGTTTTTAAATTGGCGTATCTATCAGCTAGTTGATTTCGTTTTGCAATGTAACCTGCCTCCGTTACATAGAAAAAATACACGTTATCTTGAAAATTGCCTGGAGCTGCTGCCCAGTTATATAACTCCAGAGGTGTTGATATAACTTTGTCGTATTCTTTCTTAAGACTCGCTCTAGTTGCTTTTCTTTTTACTGTTCCTCCAATTCCATCACATCAGAACTGCTCTAACCAGGTAACGAGGAGGTATAGTTCACCAAGGAGTAGTTAGTTGAAGACGTACAAACGATTTTTTTGATCACAGTACTGTAACCACACTATATTCTGATCGCAGTACTGTAGCCACACTATATTCTGATCTAAGCTATAATCTTATCTGGTAATTGAAGTACACATAATATATATTTTTGTGTTAAAAATAATATAATACTCGCTGTGATAAAATATACTATATCGAATATTAAGTAATCTCTCTGGACTAAAATTGCCCAGCTTTATTTTTTGAGAGTCAACAAAATATATTGTGATTAAAAATTAACTAAAAGTCAATTTTTCTCCATAAAACAAAAACAATACTTCCATTACACCTAAGAGAACAAAAAATAGAAACTAGGGAAAAGTATAATATGAGTCTAAACCAGGGATGGGGAACCTTTTTACCATTAAAGGCCAGTTATAATTTTGCAAATCGTTAGCAGGCCGCATTACGCCGAGTATTGTTACCAAGTTTGGGGGGCTGCATCTGTTACTATAATGGCTCTTTTAGACTCTGTTCAAAAGCGTGCTAAACGAATTGTTAATTTTTCCTGATCTCGTTGTATTTATAAATATCTTCACCAGCAGTGTTCGGATGAAATCAAATCCATTATGCCTGCAAACAGTCAAGCTGTTGAGATCACTCACTCACCACTGTCATGTAGTGACAGAATGCAGAGGGATTTCTTTGTTTGCAAAACAAAATCAACTAGCTGATAGATACGCCAATTTAAAAACAATTCCTGGAACACGAGGATATCACTCATACATTCCTACAAATGATGGATCAATCTTAGCTAGACGTTATTCTAACTATACGAAATTTAGTAATGTAAAATTAAATAAATGATAAAAAATGTGTAAAATATTTAGAGTTAAAATTAAAAATTTATTATAAAAACATATATGTTAATCCAAAAAAACTGTTCATTTTTTAACTCCACTTTTTTTTATGATGAAAAATTTTAAGGCGTGTTGCAATAAAATTAATAAAACAAAACAAAAAATTTTCCCCTCCTGAATTTTTTATAAAATGTTAGTAACATATGTACCTTTCACATATTATATTCACATATTTCACATAAAATCAAAAATTTAAAAAAATGGCATTTCTAGAAAATCGAATTTGAACTTTTTACCATTATTTTTCTAAAAGAAAGTGCTCAAGGTCATATCGTCGCTTTAATAATGAAACGACGTATACGCAAAAGTATAGTTTCGAGATATTTGAGTTTAAAGTTTGATGTGCGCATGCATTTGCATGGACGTTAATTTATAATTTATTAATTCTTACCCCCAGTCATAAAATAATTCGAAAATGTAAAAACGCCAATTCAAAGATACCCTTATGGGGAATGCAGCGCACTTATTATATAAAAACAACGTATAAATAGCATACGTTGTTTCATTATTAAAGCGACGATATAATGTAAGATATTATTTTGATTAACTCTGTTCAATACCTACATTTCGACTATATAACATTAAAATCAGTCCAGTAGTTTTGACTGTACAGCCATTTCAATACACCAGGGTCGAGCAATTTTTTGATTTTTCATTACCCTGTATCTTAAGATAGGGTAAAAAAAAACTAAAAACGCAGAAAAATTTTTTTTATTAATGTCAATGAATTCCAATACCTAAATATACAAAATTAAAACCTCATTTCCAAAATTGCATGTTTTTTGCTAATATCACGTGTTTTTCACCATGTTGTAAATCGATTACATGTAATATGAAATCTACAATAAAAAAAATAAAGGAAACTTTTACAAATATACAACACACAATAGTAGACTGTATTACTAGTGCGAATGCGTTTTCCAAAGAAGAGTCAGCTGCAATAACTTGCGTTTGGAAAACGCATTCGCACTAGTAATACACACTATTTTTTGTAACAAATGCATAAAATTTATAAATATTCATTTAATTGTTAATTTAATCATTTATTTAACAAAGTTATAAACAAATTTAAGATATTTAAATAATTAAAGTGCGCCGTCTTTGTGTAATAGTTGTAAATTATACTAGATCGAAAAAATAAACATAAGAATCCAACTACGGGTTTTATAAAAAAACATAGTAATCCAACTAAGAGCTGTCAAAATTGTAAACTTTGAAAACCCAAATAAATTGCTTTTTCTTGCAATTCAAATGATGCAAAATGTGTTTAAGTTGTTTTTACTATATGGTAAGTTATTTAAATTATTGTTTTGATATTTTAGTGCTATAAAAATATTATATATAAGATAGATTTAACTACAAATCTCACATGCAGCTGGCGTTCGTGCCAGTCATACAAAATATTTTGTAGTCATATGTGCGGAAAAGTAGAGTTTTCTTTTATTCTATTCTAGTACAAAATTGAATATTTTTTATGCATGTGTTACAAAAAATTTTTTGATAAAATTACAATTTTTTTCTTCAAATCCAAAAATTATTTGTAAATCAAATAAATTTTTGCTTTTTTCAATTTTTGCTTTCTGCAAAACAAGATTATGGTAAGACTTTAAGGAATAAATGCAACGCATTTTACTTCATACTTTGAAAAAAATTGTGCCAGACCTTAGAGTATGCCTACTTAGTCTTGTCCCTTTATTGCGATGGACTCTGTACTCATTCTACAAAAAGGTTCCGGGCCAACAAAAGACACTTTTTTACTAGGATTAAGTCCACTGCTCCACTTTTCTTTATTGCTCAACATCGATCTTTTTTTCTACCGAAGTTGAACTGCCTAACCACTTCGCGTTCTGGTTGCTTACACCAGGGATTTCATTGGAAATTTGCATTCGATGTTTATTTTTCTTCACTTGATTTAGAACACAAAGCAAAAGCCAAATACCGCAAAAATGTTCCTGCTATATGATTCTTAACATGCAAACGATAAATAATCATACTTAATTTTAAACGATCCCCTATTTAATCATTAGTATTCCATATCTCCCTGTTATCGTCTTAAAACCGAGGCTTAATCTTCGTTTTCATTTTTCTGAGAAAACACAAACATTGTTAAACCCTTTCGTGTAGTCCTTCCTTAAATATGCTAGAGTTAAACGGATTCTTTAAAAGTCGAATATCTATTTATTTGCAAAACAGGATAATAATAATATATTAAGAAACTAGTTTCATAATCGACGATTTTATCGCATGCAATCTGTTTAGAAAACGACCCGCGCAGCGGGGAGTTTTCTAAAGGATAAGTGCGATAAACGTCTTATGAAACATAATTATTCGTTTTAATGTTCACTGACGTTTGTATGACAAATGTGACCAACCTTAAAAGACAAAACTTTGCGTATCGTAATGAAGGCCATTTCGATACGCATTTGGCTATCCAAATGACATTATTTTAGACGCAAAATAGAGAAAAGTATTTAAAAATACCAAAAACTATTGTAAATTATACAAAAAATTAAAAATCTGAATTTACAGTGCAGTTTTAAGATTTGATATAACGGTATCAGTGGTAATAGTGGAACTATTTTCGAAATATGTTATTCAAATACATCAAAATTTTTTACATATTCAGCATTAATAAATTAGGCATTTATGTGGATTTAAAATATAAATTAATAAATTTTGTTCATCATATTACATTTGAATATAATCTAATTTTAATCTGAGAAAAAAAATCTTTATCTGCCATGAAAATATTTGGAACAAATTCTTCTTAAATATTGCAATTTATAAAACGTTTTTAAACGTTATTAAAATAATTAAATATAAAAAGTCTCAACGTTCAGCCCTCGGCAAATAAACAAAATTTCATAATAGTATAAAATTCTTGTGATCCTATCATAATTTTTGCGTTGCGATTCATTTTAAAATCACTAATTAAATTAGTTGAAAAACAATAATTAAAAAAATTCCAACGTTCAGCCCTTAAAAAAGCGCTAAAGTCTTTGGGAAAAATCAAGTTTTTTTAGTTTTATAACTTTTGTTGAACAAAATTTATGATTAAAAAGTGACTATTTTGCGTATTTCGAAAAATTGTGAGGAACGACCCTTAAAAAGAATTCGATATAAACTTATATTAAAATGTATAAACTTATCGTTTTTTAAGATAAACAATCAAATTCCAGATATTTGGTATGCTCGAGATATTTTGGTAGTTTTTGTCGGTGTTTTTTTGTCAGCATTACTTTTGAGATTGTCATAATATGGTGCAACTAAATTTAATTTGTGTGTTATAGCACCATAATAGTTCCATTATGATATTTCGATAATATGATTTTCCTATTCGTTTTTATAAATTTCGATCATATGATGGATGTTTCGATGGTATGTATGCTATTTTTCGTACATTGTAATAAACCTTTGGTTTACCACATACAGATTTTTATTTTAAGCATGATTTATAAATTATGATTCAATCAATTCATCAAAGAAAATCAGAAAAACAAACTGTAGTAAACCCCTGTATTCAAATATACTTTGAATATTTCTTAATTTTCTCCGTAGACTTTTTACTCTCATAATTTAAAACAAAAATTACCGTTTATAAAATATTTAAACCTTTACAAATTTGGGGAATTGAATTAATTATTGTTGTTGCTAGCAAGGAGTAAAATCTAAAAAGATGTTTACAAAAGATAAAATTAAAATATAATCTAAAGTGAATTAAAATCAAATAAAATAATTTTTTGCAATGTTAGTTCAAATTAAAGTTACTTAAAATTAGTTAGTTAAAATTAAAGTTACGTTAAACTGTTACTTTGAAATAGTATATATTATAATAGTATATATTATATATTATAAAAACTAAATATAATAACAAATATTTTCAAATGCTAGTGAAAATAATATATTTTACATATAGTTTGGTCAAAAATTTGACTGTTGCATTGAAATAAATTGAATTTTATTGATAATTAAAAAAAAAAAAAAGTCGGACAAGTGCGAATAAAATTCGCTCGCCAAGGGTTCCGTGAATGTAAAAGAACACAATATCAAAAATAAATGACATAAAGTTATGTTGTAAAGTCTTTATATCACCAGACTATGGACGCATAACAGAATAAATGTTTAATCGTAAACGTCTATAGTAAATGTCAATCACATCTACATTGATCAAAAATGTTACTTGAGGTTAAATCTTATCCATAGCTGTTTATGTTAGCTAAAGAAAGATTTAACCAGTATTTTAACGGTCTAAATTGGGAATATTTGTTCTATAAATCAGCGTCGAAATATAGGGTGGTATACATACACTTAAAATAGCACTTTTTTTTCATCAATAACTAAAAAACTGTGCATCGCAGAATTCTAAAAAATGTTGCAATGTTTCTTAAATTAAGTGTTCTTTCAAATGACACCCCATTCGTTTGGTTCCAAAAAAAGTTTTTTTGCACTCCCCACACCCATCCCCTAAACACACAGAAATATAATTATTTGAGAGTTCGCTATAATTTTCGTTTAAAATATAGCAAACTTCCTGTCTCCATGAATTTTTTTCAATTTTTTCTGTCAATCAGTGTCGAAACGTAGGGGGGGAGGTCTGGAATTTGCACATTTCTTAGAATAACTCCAAAACTGTGTACCGCAAAATTCTAAAAAAAATTGCAATATTTTGGAAATTTGGTGCTCTTTCAAATGATACCCCACTCGTTTGGGTCAAAAAAAGTTTTTTTTTACCCCCCTTACACCCGTCCCCTAAACACTCTCTCTCTCTCTCTCTCTCTCTGGCGTTTACATCCCATGGAGGGATTTTGCCGTCTGTGCAATCAGCTTCCAATCGTCTCGTTCCATGACCAGTTTTGACATCCTATATCACGAAGGTCTTGGATGATGTCATCACGCCAGCGTTGTCTAGGTCTTCCTAAACACACAGAAATATAATTATTTCAGAGTTCGCTATAATTTTCGTTCAAAATATAGCAAATTTCCTGTCTCTATGAATTTTTTCAATTTTTTCTGTCAATCAGTGTCGAAACGTAGGGGGGGGGGAACGGTCTGGAACTTGCACATTTTTTATAATAACTCAAAAACGGTGTACCGGAAAATTCTAAAAAAAATTGCAACGTGTTGGAAATTTGGTGTTCTTTCAAATGACACCCCACTCGCTTGGGTCAAAAAAAGTTTTTTTTTACCCTCTTTACACCCGTCCCCTAAACACACAGAAATATAATTATTTGAGAGTTCGCTATAATTTTCGTTCAAAATATAGCAAATTTCCTGTCTCCATGAATTTTTTCAATTTTTTCTGTCAATCGGTGTCGAAACGTAGGGGGGGGAACGGTCTAGAATTTTTTAGAATAACTCAAAAACGGTGTACCGGAAAATTCTAAAAAAAATTGCAACGTGTTGGAAATTTGGTGCTCTTTCAAATGATACCCCACTCGCTTGGGTCAAAAAAAGTTTTTTTTTACCCTCTTTACACCCATCCCCTAAATAAACAGAAATATAATTATTTGAGAGTTCGCTATAATTTTCGTTCAAAATATAGCAAATTTCCTGTCTCTATAAATTTTTTCAATTTTTTCTGTCAATCAGTGTCGAAACGTAGGGGGGGGGGGGAACGGTCTGGAATTTGCACGTTTTTTAGAATAACTCAAAAACGGTGTACCGAAAAATTCTAAAAAAAACTGCAACGTTTAGGAAATTTGGTGCTCTTTCAAATGATACCCCACTCGCTTGGGTCAAAAAAAGTTTTTTTTTACCCTCTTTACACCCATCCCCTAAATACACAGAGATATAATTATTTGGGAGTTCGCTATAATTTTCGTTCAAAATATAGCAAATTTCCTGTCTCTATGAGTTTTTTCAATTTTTTCTGTCAATCAGTGTCGAAACGTAGGGGGGGGGGAACGGTCTGGAATTTGCACATTTTTTAAAATATCTCAAAAACTGTGTACCACAAAATTCTAAAAAAAATTGCAAAGTGTCTGAAATTCGGTCCTCTTTCAAATGACACCCCACTCGCTTGGGTCAAAAAAGTTTTTTTTCACCCTTCCCCACCCCAATCCCTTAAAAACACAAAAATATAATTATTTGAGGGTTCGCTATATTTTTCGTTCAGAGTTTATCAAACTTCCTGTCTCTGTGAATTTTTTCAAATTTTTCTGTTAATTAGGCTCGAAATGCAAGGGGGGGGACCAACTTTTTGTGTCACTTTATTGATAATAATTCAAAAACCATGCATTGCAAAATTCTAAAAAAAGTGGCAATATTTCTAAAATCAAGTGCTCTTTCAAATGACACCCCACATGACCTGGTTTTAAATGATGTTTTTACCCCTTAACATTCCCACCCCTTTAATAAATATAGTTATGAGTGTCTGCCACTTTTCTATATTTTTCATTAAAAACCTCCTCAATTTTCTATCATTCCAAATATATTTCAAGATTTTCGATGAAGTGGGGTCGGAGTTAATCGGGGCAATAAAACATCCCGAAAACGTCATTTTTCAAAATTATACAAAAAATGGTGAGGTGTAAAATTCTAAAATATATTTTTAAAAAATTCTGAAACGAAGCCCTTTCATATGATACCCTACTCGTCTCGCTAAAAAAATGTATGTTTTCAAAGGCTTTACATCGTACCTCCTTAAAACAAACGAACACAACTTTATTTATTTTTTAACCCGCCATCTTGTGTGGATAGGTTAGTTTTATAAGCACCTCAAATTTTAAGTTCATCGGATTAATGGTTCACGAGATAATCGAAATAATGTGAAAAACACGTTGTACTCTCACCAATAGTGTTCCGTATAAAAAACGGAACCCTAAAAATAATAAAATAACATAAATTAAATTAAAAAAAAAACATTGTACATACATTTGTGTTTGTGTTACAAACAAAATAAATAAGTATTTTGCACATGAATTTTATTTTGTTCTCGAAGTAAATAAAATAGTTCAAAAATAAATTGAATAGCTGCAGAAAGCCTAACTTAGTAGCAGAAAGTTATAAATTGGATAGTTTTGGAAAACCATAGAGCATTAATTGGATATTGGAGAAAAAGTACAATTTATATATACAGTTTGGAAATCAACAAAATTTAAACCTGGATAACCGAGGGAAAATCATTATAATTTATTTTGGCATCATTGAACAAGGCAATTGTGGATAGCGGCGTTAAGGTCAGAGTATTTGTTATTATTTTAATTAAGTTAAAATTTGCTTTTCGTTCTTTGATATTTTTGTGTTTGTTTCGTAGTAAATTAGTAAAATAATATAAAAAACTTAAACGTAGATACAATTAAGCTAATGAATTCAACAGTAATTAAAGAATTTTTAATATTTTGTATGTAATTTGAATATGCATTAGCATAGTATTTTCTGTTTTATTGGATCATGAGAGGTCGCGGAATAGGAGAGAGTGCGTGTGAGAACTACCAGTCACGGGATTGGTAGTTTTGTTAATACAAAACACACAGACCGTTTTCTAAAATAGGTAAATTACATAAATCTTTTTACTCATTAATATTTTGCATTTATTTTTGGTTTCAATAAATTTCAACTATTATTATATTAAATTTATAAATTTTTCTTTCGATTTTACAATTTTAATGTCGTCAGGCCAGAACAAAAGAAAGATAGCTGTTTGGTGAATTCTCACGACCAACAAACCTCCCTATTGAGCTAAGGGCAATGACGACATATTTTTTTTTCTTGCTTTGATTCACTAGCTATCTCATTTTTTTGTTGTTACAGTAAAATTAATGTTAAATGAGAATCTCTCACATAACATTAATTTTACTGTAACAACAAAAAAAATGAGATAGCTAGTGAATCAAAGCAAGAAAAAAAAATATGTCGTCATTGCCCTTAGCTCAATCGGGAGGTTTGTTGGTCGTGAGAATGAGAGATTCTCATTTAACATTAATTTTACTGTAACAACAAAAAAAATGAGATAGCTAGTGAATCAAAGCAAGAAAAAAAAATATGTCGTCATTGCCCTTAGCTCAATAGGGAGGTTTGTTGGTCGTGAGAATTCACCAAACAGCTATCTTTCTTTTGTTCTGGCCTGACGACATTAAAATTGTAAAATCGAAAGAAAAATTTATAAATTTAATATAATAATAGTTGAAATTTATTGAAACCAAAAATAAATGCAAAATATTAATGAGTAAAAAGATTTATGTAATTTACCTATTTTAGAAAACGGTCTGTGTGTTTTGAATTAACAAAACTACCAATCCCGTGACTGGTAGTTCTCACACGCACTCTCTCCTATTCCGCGACCTCTCATGATCCAATAAAACAGAAAATACTATGCTAATGCATATTCAAATTACATACAAAATATTAAAAATTCTTTAATTACTGTTGAATTCATTAGCTTAATTGTATCTACGTTTAAGTTTTTTATATTATTTTACTAATTTACTACGAAACAAACACAAAAATATCAAAGAACGAAAAGCAAATTTTAACTTAATTAAAATAATAACAAATACTCTGACCTTAACGCCGCTATCCACAATTGCCTTGTTCAATGATGCCAAAATAAATTATAATGATTTTCCCTCGGTTATCCAGGTTTAAATTTTTTTGATTTCCAAACTGTATATATAAATTGTACTTTTTCTCCAATATCCAATTAATGCTCTATGGTTTTCCAAAACTATCCAATTTATAACTTTCTGCTACTAAGTTAGGCTTTCTGCAGCTATTCAATTTATTTTTGAACTATTTTATTTACTTCGAGAACAAAATAAAATTCATGTGCAAAATACTTATTTATTTTGTTTGTAACACAAACACAAATGTATGTACAATGTTTCTTTTTTAATTTAATTTATGTTATTTTATTATTTTTTTTTTTAATTATCAATAAAATTCAATTTATTTCAATGCAACAGTCAAATTTTTGACCAAACTATATGTAAAATATATTATTTTCACTAGCATTTGAAAATATTTGTTATTATATTTAGTTTTTATAATATATAATATATACTATTATAATATATACTATTTCAAAGTAACAGTTTAACGTAACTTTAATTTTAACTAACTAATTTTAAGTAACTTTAATTTGAACTAACATTGCAAAAAATTATTTTATTTGATTTTAATTCACTTTAGATTATATTTTAATTTTATCTTTTGTAAACATCTTTTTAGATTTTACTCCTTGCTAGCAACAACAATAATTAATTCAATTCCCCAAATTTGTAAAGGTTTAAATATTTTATAAACGGTAATTTTTGTTTTTAATTATGAGAGTAAAAAGTCTACGGAGAAAATTAAGAAATATTCAAAGTATATTTGAATGAATATACAGGGGTTTACTACAGTTTGTTTTTCTGATTTTCTTTGATGAATTGATTGAATCATAATTTATAAATCATGCTTAAAATAAAAATCTGTATGTGGTAAACCAAAGGTTTATTACAACATCGAAAAAAATTCAGTGCAATGATCTTTCGAGGCAATGACTTTTCGACAGTGTGAACTATTATTGTGGTTTTCGGTTCTTTGATCTTTCGGAAAAATGATTTAGTATTTTACGATTTATTATTATTTTCGATTTCGATGGTTTGATTTTACGATGATACGCCACGATTCGTTTACACCAACTAAAATAAAAATACATAAATTGCCATGTTTAAATTTTTTTGATTTATTTATTTTCATAATAACTTATGTTGAATTTTCAATTGTATATGAAAAACTATCTGAAACTATATAATATGTAAATCTGTATAATTTACAACTAATTTTATAATTATAATAATTTCATTTAAAAACAAAACCAATCCATTCACTTTTTAATTGGACTAAAAATAATATTTAACTTAATTTCCAAATTTTGATCTTAAGAAATTATTTTGTTTTATTAAAAATTTATCGTTTTAATTTTGTAAGCTCCAAAATTGAACTAATACATAAAATGTTCGCGTTTATAAATTTACAAAATAGACAAATTTAGAGATTTATCTAATTTTTAAAATATTATATTTTAAACAAATAATATGATTTTACTTTTAGGTAATATTGTTTTTATTTCAATACAATTAATTATCAATAGTTTTTATTTGTAATATTTTGTTTGTTATAAATTAGATAAGTAAATTTAATTAAAATAAAAGTATGTTTTTGTTTGTGTAAATGAAATTCCTCACAGCGTTGGATGTCTCCTAAGTGTCTACAAAAATAAATTAAAAAAAAAAAATTATTATTTAATTTACTATATATTATTTTTATATAATAAATGAACATGTCCGAACATTGACATACGCCATGCTAACTTGGGTTTAGGATTTTGAATGACATTTTAGAACAAATTTATAAAAACAGGAATTTAAACATTCGTGTTGGGGTTGCAAATACCTACTATTTGTGATAAAACGTTAACCCTGAGCACAGGAATCAAAACCATATTGTTGAAACTTTGAAGAATATAGAAACTATTTTTGAAAAATAATTTTATTTTTATTAGTTCTGAAAAAATAAAAAATATGAAGAACTCAGAAAAAATAGTTCTGAGTTCAGAAAAACACTAATTTTTGATATCTTATTGAATTTAATTTCTAGAGCTATTGTTATTTTCTAGGTATATTCTAAAATCTAAACTGATTAATAGATAAAAACGAGTTTTCGATCGAGACCAATGGCTTCGGATTTAACTAAATTAATCGCAGTCATAAGTTGTTCGATACCAATATTGAATATTCCCAAATGCAAATATCTCTGCACCTGCAGATGCTTCGTCAAGCTGAAACCATTCAGCAGAATGCCCAATGACATTGTACTGCTTAGAGAATTCAGTAGCAGAAAAAGGAGGATTACTATGACTCGAATCAGAATCACTTATTCCAAGCTGTTTTACTTTTTTCCAGAAAACTTCAGATGTTGTTGTTGTTGTTGTAGCGACGAGTTGTGGTGCTATTCTTCCGGCTCCAAGTCCAGATTCAGGAACTCTGCTACTGTTCTCGGGCGGTACCACAGATCTTCCTTCGTCAGGTCGGTTGGTTTCTCTGGACAATTGAAAAGGTGTTTAGCATCATGTGGCATGTCCTCACATATGGGACACTTGTCAACAATTTACTGGTCAATTCTACTCATGTAGTTATTTAAGATGCGTGACCAACCGGATCTTAACTGCGCTAGGATGGTTCTGGTGCTGCGTGGCAGTTTTACTTCTTCGGCAGCGACTTGAGGTGGTTTGCTATTAAGAACTCGATTCGGGGCGTAGTTCTTTATTGTGTCTTCAACGGTTTTGGTATGTAGATTTTTTAACCCCCTCTTATACGTAGGCTCGTCGATGTTATTTACATCTTGATTGTTTTTAACATCTTGTAGGAAGCATTTTGCAGTTCTTTTTATGTCTCTAGGTGGTGTTGTCACGGATAAGGTGTCATTGCAGGGATGCTGCTCTCTATGACAGGACCAAAGATATTGTTTGGTAAGCATTTCGTTGTGTTCACGGACCGGCAATATGGAATGTAACCCTCGTGTAGGTGATCTCGGTGGGCCATCAAGTGACATCCGGTTGCTGTACGCAAGGCTGCGTTCTGTGTTATCTGTAACTTATTCCAGTGGGTGTCAGCGACTTGGGGTGTCCATATGGGAGCAGCGTAATTTATGAAAGGCCTTCCTATAGCTTTATATGCCGTTATTATTGTGTCTTTATCTTTACCCCACGAACTACCCGCTAGAGCTTTCAGTGCGTTATTCCTGTTTTTAAGTTTTGTATTTACTTGTTGGGCATGAGCGTTGAATTTAAGTAGTGGATCGAATGTTACTCCCAGCAGTTTTGGATTTTTGAAAGTAGGAATTATTATGTTGTTAATGCAGATATTGAGTTGAGTTGTGTTTACCTCCTTCGTCCATGTGGTGAAAAGTGTGGAAGTTGACTTTTCAGTGGACAGTTTCAATTTTTTGGTTTTAAACCATTCATTCAAGGTGTTGAGGTAGGTGTTTAGAACATTGGTGAGTTGTTCCAGGTTGTTTCCTGTTGCAAGCACCGTGCAGTCGTCTGGATATGATGTAATAGTTATTCTTTCCGGTGGTGCAGGTAAACTACTTAAGTAGAGGTTGAATAATGAAGGCGAGAGAACTCCACCTTGTGGAACTCCATGTCTGAGTACTCTCATCTTAGATCAAGAGTTACGGAACTCAACGTATGTTTGGCGGCCTCTGAGATAGTTGCACAACCAGCGTGAATATGTCGTTCAGTAGTGCAGCATGTGACACTGTGTCGAAAGCTTTTGACAGGTCAGTACAACTAAAATTGTTCTAGCACAGGGTTGTTTTTGGTTAAGACCATCCCTGATTTGGTTTTGGATTCTATGAAGCGCGGTGGTTGTACTGTGTGCTTTCCTAAAGCCATGCTGATGTGACGCCAATTTGCAAGATTCTGTTAGCCGAGGTAGTAGTAGTGCTTCTATCAATTTTGCAACCGATGAGAGGATAGAGATCGGTCTATAGGATTCTTCCTTTTCTTCAGGCTTGCCAGGTTTCAAAATGGGACTTATTCTAGCCGTTTTCCAGATATTTGGTATCTGGAGCGTATTTAGAGATGTGTTGAGTATGGTAGTGAGAAAGTTCAATCCTTTGGGTCCAATTTGTTTTAGCATGATGGCTGAGATGCCATCTGGTCCAATAGCTTTAGATGGTTTGGATTTCTTTATTGCGTTTCCAACATCTTCTTCGGAAAATATGATATCCTCGAAATTTTCAGTATTAAGTTTGCGCATATGGCTTAATACTGACCTGGTTTCTTTTTCATGTTTACTTTGCTTTTCTGTAAACTGCGTGTTGAATTTTGTTGCGCATTTTCTATGGTTTTCGGTTGGGATATCATCGAAGGAGATCATGCAGTTGTTATGCGATGGACGCGGATGTGTTAAACCCTCTATCACCTTCACAGATTTTTGTTTGTGCCAAAGTTTGACTTACTCACTAAATCTTTCCATTTGTTGCGTTTGTGTTCCATTACTAGTTTATTTATCTGCTTGTTCAGGCCCGAAATTCTAGAATCAGTTGGATCAGCCTTACGGATGTCATCTCTTTGGGAGGAAAGTACACATGCTTCTTGTGGGAAGTTTGGTTTAATATTTTGTATTCTGCCAGCTGGAATGAAGCGAGATCTAGCTTTGTTAAAAATTTCTCTGAATTTTCTTTCCCCAGATAGGGCGTCAATTGGTAAAATTTGCTTACTGAATTCTAATTCAGTAAAATTAGAAAAATTATCCCAGTCTGCTTTGTTAAAATTAATGTAAGTATTCTTCTCGGATTTCATTTCGTTTAAGGAACGGCTTAAGGTGATTATGATCGGCACATGGTCTGCTCCCAATGCAATTTCAGTTCTCCATTCAGCGATTGGCATTAGTGACATGCTGGCAAGTGAAACATCTGGAGACGAGTATGAGTTGTTGGTTACTCTTGTTGGTTGTGGTTCATTGAGGACTCCAAAGTTGGAGCCGTCAATTTGATTAGCAATATTTTCACCTCTTGAGTCAGTGTTCAAGTGTGAGTGCCATAGATCGTGGTGAGCATTTGAATCTCCGAGAATTAGACAGTTTTTGGTGTAAAATAAATGTTCTATGGACGGTTCATAACCTATATCACAGCTGCTTACTGGTGGAATATAAATATTGACTAGATTTATCTCCGTATTTCCGGATTTTATTGTAATACCTAGTTGTTCTAGCTGTTTATCAGTTCCCGGTACTGCTGCTAATGTGGTTGTACGGTAGATAATGGTTTTGTGTATGATAAAGGCAAGGCCACCACCTTTGTCCTTCCCTCTATCTAGTCTTATAATTCTATAATCACAGATACTATTACTAATCTTAGATCTAATATTTAATTTGGTTTCTTGCAAAACCGCGACTAGAATATTGTTTTTATACATAAAGTTGATGATATTATGGATTACAATTTAGCTGCATTATTTCCACATCACTTGGGGTTTCCGGATGTGTGCTTATTCGCATTGTGTTCTGTTGCGAGCTCGTATTTATTGACTTGATGCATAGCAACATGGCGCTATGTAGTTTTTGGTCCATTATGTGTTGCAAGGCCTGAGCAGTTCTTAAGATGACACCATTCTTTACAGCTATTACACTGAACGGATGTAGTGTTTGCCCTTAAAATGTTTTTGCATATTGCACAATGCCATATTTTAGTTGGTCCAGGATTTCTTTCAATACCGGCCATGACGAGGAGGATCTGAAGCAGTGAGGGCAGTGACAACTGCTTCTTTATCCAAAAAATGGAGCGACGGAGTAGCACCTTTCGTCGAAATTGCTTCTCAAGATGGACGGGTCTACACCCCAGAAGTACTCGGAACCCAGTTCCGACCAAGGACCATCACAAAAATTTCGAAAACTTCAGATGGTAACTTTTGGGTCAAATATTTTGTGGCAGTTTGCTTCGCCATTTTTACGAATTAATGCATTTGCATGATTTCGTAGTTTTTTGTAAAATTCTTTAAATTCTACCGTCTTTAAGGCTTTCCATCTGCTGTATGCAAAATCACGCATTGAAATAAATTTTTATATCATTAATGAATCAGCATTTTACTCTGGGATTGACTTTAATTGTTTTTAATGGTACACATGCTTCAAAGGAATCCAAAACTAATTCATTAAATCGCTTAATCGGCTCGTTAAGACAAACTAAAAATATCACGCCAGGGCAATCCCGAGGTATAGGAATTGAGAATCTCATGGTAAACTTTTCTGAAGTTTCTAAATTTGCCAAATCTGATCTGTGAGGGTTGAGAGACTAATTTGAAGGAAAAAAATAACAAGTCGTGATTCAATAAACCATCAGAAATCCGATTCCAGAAACAAACATTATTGGTATTCGTACAAATCAAATCAAGGAACGAAGAAGTTGTATTTCAGAAAAAAGTTGTTTCGATGCTTTAAATTTAAAGGGAAAAACTATCTAAAAAGAAAGAAAGAAAATTTTTTACTTTTGTTAGTAATCATAATTAAAATCACAGTTTCTAATCTCGCATACGAACTTCTATTAACATTATTTCCAAGTTACGAAGATCATGAATGAATAAGTGTTGATTTGATATCAGATTTAATATAAATACAGACGTCCCCACCCATACGTGCAAGACGATCATTTCTAAAGAGGGAATATTCCGAAAGCCCGCTGCACTGTTAGTAATATGGAGTTTTTGCCAACTTTCACACACACAAATAATATCAACCTTTACCCCCTCAAATAGACACTTCATTTCATCCAGCTTTGGAAACAAACTTCGGACATTAAACGAAATAATATTCAATCCATATTTATTGTTTCATGTGGATTTCAAAATAACGTTATTCACCATGCAATTAGGGTAGTTAAGCAGTAAGCGATTAAACTCGGCGACCAAACCTTTCCAACATCGATAGACTTCGAATTTATACGTCATACAGATACAATTTTCTCTTCCCACACATATTAAGAGTGAAAGCATAAAAGGAAAGACAACGGAAACCACAATAAATGATTGTTTTAAAAAGCCTGAGATCATTCTATCTTGTCTACGTTGTTATCGTTAACTGAAATAGTTGATGATTTAATGTTCAATAGCCTGTGGCGAATTACAGATTGAATCGAATCCTGCAAACGTATTACTCGACTTTGATTAGCAAATTGAAACGGGCACTGCTATAACAGAAGATTCTTCATATATTGGAAGAGTTGTTTTAGTACTTAAGATTAAGGAAATGAACTCGAATAAATTCCTTTGTTGACAATATGAATGTACCTACCAAATATGTATGAATTATTTTGTTTAATGAAGTTATTCAACAATAAAATTTAAAAAATATGTGCACATTTCTGTGTTTTTTTAGTCACTATTGATTTAACGTACACCTCGTCTAAAGCGTACGTACAAGACGATCCTGTTGTGCTTAATTCTGATGTTTGTTATAAGACAAATGACGTGGATGTCACTGTTAAATGTGCTATGTGGTCGAATCTGAATGTAGTTGATGAGTTCAATTGGAGTAATGTCTTGCGTTAGAGTAAGCTTTGTCTCTCTCAACTAAGTTTGATGTATCTACACCATGCGAGGTCTGATATATGCTCAAATACCATATTTATCAGCAGCGCTTAGTTTCTGGAGCACTCTGTAGCCCAAAAGCCACTTTTAAACACCTTTCGTTTTGAAGCACAGGCACAAAGAAACGAGTAAAAAGTTTGAAAACTATATAGACGAACGCAAGGAGAGGCGCCAATTCGTCGAAATTGAGATTTTCATTCAGAACAATCAATCACGTAACTTCTATTTTAAAACTGCAAAAAAGGGAACTCAAATGATATCGAAGGTATTTAAAATAAAGAGCTACAAACAGACATTCACAATATTTTAAATGTTTAAGCTACATAAGAACTGAATCCAAATATGTGGTGACAATCATAAAAAAAACCTCTTGCATTCCATACAATGATCTTGTCGATGTTTGTTTCGAACCAATAAGAAAATTTTCACGTTTAAAAGTTTATCATTTCTCAATACGATTAAAAATAACAAACACTCAAAATAGGCGCTTCCATATACAATATGTACAATAAAAATTGGTTTACGGTTCTAACAAAAATTTGTTCATGTATGTAATAGTTCATAAACATGTATTTGACATATTCAGTCAATTTTTGTTGTATATACAAAGCATTAAGACTTTCTTTATAGTGTGTTAATGAAGTAAAAAGCAGCGCTTTTGTTGAGCGGGATATGTAGAGATACACTGGGGTTAATTGGAATCCTGGGTGGGCTAGTATCACTATGCGAAAAGGCAATGCAAAACTCTCAAAGCTGTGGACGAGCAAAGTAAAATATTAGAGTTTTAAAGTCGTCTCCAATTTAAGGAGATGTTTATTTGTTTTTGCTGTTTACTTCCAAATCTTCTCTATACACTGGATCTTTTATTCTTAAAAAAAATGAATGTTTCGCAGTTAATGCTGAACAGTATTCTAGATAAATGGTCACATGTTTAACAAATCCCCTTAACATAACTGGTTAACAACAACTTGGACAAAAAGCAACGCCTAATTGCACGTTAGAAAAAAGAACTTGATGCAGCACTGTATAAACCTTAGAATAATAAAGCACCTGATATCGATGATATAACATCTGACATTGTTGCACATAGTTGCACATAGACGTTTAGACAATTTCGAGGAGGGAAAATATTCCTCAAGATAAGGATATCAATATTTTGCTTAACAATTGTTTTGAGAATATCAATGTGCTTTTCCCGATAACATTCATTTTGGTAAAATATCAAGATACAGGTTCACTAACTTTTCATTGATTTCAGTCAGTTGCTGAGGGCTTTCAAGTAAAATAACGTATGATCTGCATTTATTTCCATGGGAATTCCCGGAAAGCTGATATTATGTCATGTAGAATGACAATACAAAAGTCAATGATGTGTTCGAGTAGAGAAGGAGTTACCAAAGTTTTTTAAAGTTAACTCAGGTGTCAGACAAAGTGGTAGCACTACACAACACTTTATTTTTTTAATAATATGAGTGTCATCAAAGGAGCAGACCATGTTGTATGTGATCATCTATCTACCACATTCAATCTGCTACGAGTAACATTCTTAAAGTCGCATGAGATCAGTACTCAATAATTTGATCTAAAAATAAATTATTACGAAACCACACACATGGTTGTGTATGCCGAGGAGGAGTAAAAGAATTAGATGCGCAGAGATAAAGAAATTGAGGAATTTAAATCCTCTAAATATTTTTATTGGATTTACGTTGTTTGAATTATGTGACTTGAATCTTGTTCTGCAAAGATTCTACAAGGTAATAGATTTACGAATCAAAAAATCAAAGCAATTTGTTCAGTACGTCAAGTGATGACATATTAGTGGTTTGATAAAGAGCTTAATAGTGCCAAAACTAGATGATTAAGTTCAGTGAAAAATTAAAAAACTATTTGAACCCGCTTTTTAGTGATTTTAGTTGGGTATCAGCCCTACGTTTAGTTCTAGTTAACAATTTTTTTAAAATTTTCAGGAATAAACTAAAATGTAATTGGCAATAGTCTAGCTAGTTGTATAGTGCTTGATTATATAACGCAGTCTTCTTCAATCAATCAAATCCCTATCGTAGTACTTTCTGAAAAGCAACAAGTCTTTTTTAATTGTGAAGAACAATCGAAAATTCATCATCCACCACTTTGGTGGTTCCTTGGTTCTTTCAAACAAAAGGAATTCACAAAAGGAGATTGTGAACACGGCCAAAATGACGAAGGTTCACCCATCAAAAACTTCTATTGACATTCTTAAAAGCAGCCACATAACTAGCACGGCCACATAAGTTATAAAACATGGAAGAAAGTGACAAATGAGTTGACAACCAATCGCCGCTCACTCCTTAAGTTGAACCCCGGTCCATCACACAACTGCAGGGAAGCAAGATGGCACCAACGACTCTGCAAGTTAAAAACATGTGACGACTCGTGGTCATTCATTCCTGCTCTTTAAATGGCCATAAGCACCTTATCCTTGAGGAACTATGATAGAGTGCGTCTCTTGAGGAGGTCGACAGAGATCAAATTCCAAATTGACCATGAGGTCTAGAAGACATCCTTGAAATTATTTCCCCAAGCAATAAAAATCTGCCTATTTTTACTTGTAAAATTTGCAAAGTGACAAAGCTAATAAGAGTTCAGGATAAATTATCGTTATTAACAAGGAGTCGTTTGCCCCCCTGGCCAAATCTAATGGGGGTATGTATTACGGCTCTAGAAAAATACATCTAGACTTCTATGGTAAGGATGTATGTAAAACCTCTGTCGCGACATCAGACGAACCTTCGTAGACGAATTCTCTTGCTCTAGAGGAAGAGCTGCTCAGAGACGGAGGGCAAATTCTTAGTAGAATCTTGTATCCATCCAAAAACTCTATGATCTATCTCTACATGGAGATGACATCCGAAACAAGTGGAGATAACGACACTACAGTAAGGAAAGACAAAAAATACTTTGTAATTACGCTAAAAGTGGTCCAAATTAACCTAGACCACAAAACCGCTTCGGTACCACTTGTAACTAGCTCTTAATCGCGGGTGAAGACATCGTTCTGATTTTGGAACCAATGAGTATTTAAAACTTGATATCCGGGATTAGAAAAGAACGCATAATTCTAGGCCCGCTATGTGAGAAACAATGGTAAGGTTAGAGTTTGTATTTTAGCTAAAGATTACTAGAATTGTGTCTTACTACTCAACTATAGTAACAAAGATATGGATTGATTACCATTAATATACCCGCGTTGTATTTCACAAATTTCCTCGAAACTCTGGTCTACTGTGGTCACGAACATCAAGAAAATAAGCAAAGTATTGCTCATATGCAAGCATGGCAACGTTCATTATCTAATCTGGGGAATCTCACACAATAACGGAAGAGGTGAGTTAAATTTTAATTAATTTTTTGTAGCAACAAGACTAGACTCCTTATAGTCTCAGAGGCTATAAGAAGGCATTACGAATGATGAAGAGGATTCTGAAGACTTTTCTGTGAATACATTGAATACAGTTCTCCAAACGTTTTATTCTCAGGCAAATTCTTGGGAAGTCGGTTGAAGCACATCCTCCAGGATCCTCTTACTCATTCGTAATTTTTTCTTATAGTCTCTGATACTATTTTTATAGTCTTGTTGCTAAAAAAATTAATTAAAAATTAACTCACCTCTTTCGTCAATACCTGAGCTTACCCAGATGACATAAGCGTTGACTTTTTTTTTTTAATAAGACTTGCTTGCATATGACCCAAACCTTGCTAATTTATTTCACCGCTGTCGATAATTCCCGGCTATCTGGTTCAATCGAATGAAACGTGGAGTACTACCAATCTGGAAACTATCCAACTAATAATGAATACACACTTTTCCCAAGAGCCAGCTAAACCCTGACTACTGCGGGTAGCATCATGGCTTCGTCAGTTTTATTTTTTAAAGGATCTAGTAACAGAGTCAAAGATCCTCTGAGGAATAAAAATATTTATACCAATCAAGTCAGCTAGCTCTCATAAGTTTATAGCCGCTGAACTACAGAATACTTCACAACTGACTATGATTTGGCTGAAAGCAAATTCTAGCTTCTGCACCTAAAGCGGGCAAAACCTCCCACTATATCATTCATTCTAGCATCATCCCTTCTAAAAACGTTAGAAAGATTGATTGATGTTCATCATAGCATTGACCACGATGGATATCGAGATAGTGTTCAATAATATATTATTTGAAGCTATCACAAAGATAAAATGTGGATTAGGAATTGATTCTGAAAAAAAAACAGAACTTGTTCGTTTCAACGGAAAGCAAAAGATCCATCACCCAGAACGGGAGCGTCGTAGTACTTGCAGAACAAGCAAAATATCTAGGTACGGTTCAGTATAAAAACCAAACGGAAAACCAAAAATCAGATAAAAAGAGAAAAAAGTAACGGTAAAAGATTCATGAAAGAGAAAAAGGAAATTGTTGAAAAAGGTGAAAAGAATGGCCTGTCAATTCACGTTGATTTTAAAATTATTAAAATTCTTCCAGCAAATCCCACCACGTAGATAAGCAATTCCAGAATCAAAAATTCTACACATAGATATTTGAGCCGTAAAATAATGAGACGTTTCCCGTTTTGTTGGTGTGCCGCAAGAGATTAGCAGACTCCTGTAAAATCGATTTAATGTAACTAACGAGATTGCTTTCTGCATTCTAAAAATTGTTAGCTATTAAAAAAAACCAAATGATAAAAACTCGTATAGACCGATACCATTACTCCCAACGATATCGAAGCTTTTTGAAAAACTTTTTCTTAAAAGACTTAAGCCTATAATAGAAAATAGAAACCTCATACCTTCGCATCAGTTTGGTTTCAGAGAAAACCACTCTACCATTGAACAAGTGCACAGGATCACGAATATTATTGAAGAAACGATTGAAGCCAAAAGGGTATGCTCCGCAGTCTTTCTTCATGTCGCTCAAGCTTTTGATAAAGTTTGGCATCATGGCTTAAAGTATAACTTGCATAGAGATTTCCGCAGGGTAGCGTCCTAGGACCCGTACTATACCAGCTATATACAAGAGATTTGCCTGACCTAAGCAAAACAACCATTGAAACCTTTGCAGATGATGCCGCAATTTTGACCACCGGAAAAACCGTAGAAGAAGCAACTAGCAAACTGCAATATGCTACTAATAAAATCCACAACTGGACAAAAAGATGGCGAATTAAGCTGAATGAAACAAAATCAACTCATGTTAACTTCACTAACCAATAAGTAAGCCAAATACCCCTAAAAATCAACTCAACTCAAGTTGCTTATGCAAACACAGCAAAATATCTAGGTATGACTCTGGAAACTAAATTGAGATGGAACATGTTAAAAAGAAAAAAGAAGGACTGAATTTGAAATTTAGAAAGATGTCCTGGTTAGTTCGTAGAAACTTAGTACTATCTATTCAAAACAAACTGCTTCTGTATCGTCAAATACTGAAACCATTGTGGACGTATGGCATCCAGCAATGGGGCTGTACTAAGAAATCGAATGCGAAAATCATCCAGTTGCTCCAAAACAAAGTGCTGCGTTGCATTGTTAATGCCCCGTGGTACATCAGAAACGAAGACATCCATAGGGACCTAAAGATAGAGTTCGTGAAAGATGAAATAAAAAAATATGCAATTAAACACACCACGCGTATTCGTGTACATGAAAATATTGAAATACGCCAGCTAATGGATGTGCCCGTTGCTGACAGAAGGCTTAAAAGAACGAAGCCACTAGATTTGATTTTATAATCAAAAGCATACTTAATAAAATAATGTTAATGGGACTAACCAATGGGTAGGTTACACCCCAAAAAATGTGCTATAAATATGAAATGTAAATTACTAGATGAGCGTAGCTCAGTTGTTCTTTTATATTAATAAAAAAAACATATTAAAAAAACTTAGGACATCGTCTAAAATAGCACAATTTTTGAATAGCGTTCTTAGCTAGGTTAAAAATATAATTCCACTTCATACAAATTGCAACTTTAACTCCTAGAAGTCTTACAGATTTCTTCTCTTCAAGATCTTTAGAATCGATCTTCAATGGAAACGGATTAGATCTTATTGAGCTAAAGAACCATTGTGGATGGTTCGTGGTTGAATTGGGGAAACAGGTTAAATTTAATATATAAACAGTTAATCGTAAACGGAATTCAAAATTGGAAATGTTATTCAGCACAGATGCTGGTCTCTTATTCAAATATTATTCCATCCATTCTTGCACTTTCTCTTTTATTTTCTTGAGTAAAAACTTCGCAAGTCACTTATTATTTTCATGTTAAGTTTATTTTAGTTATTCTTAAAACATGATCCATTAAATTAAAATATTCATGAGTATAGTTATACACATTTGCAATACCATATTTGCAATATTATTAAATGTTTCTTGATTTAATTTAAAAATTATAGAATTCAAAACGAAAGCCAGACTATAGCTGGAGGAAAGAAAAGGAAATAGGTAATGTCTCCATTTTCGACTAAAAGTAATATATAGTATGATAATAAATCAAATATATTTGAAAAGGTACATTCTTCTGGGGTTTTGTATGACGAGATATTATCAAATTATTATTAAATATACAAACCTCATTCTGTTCGTGGTAAACCACATATCTCACAATTAATATGATCTGAATTTATATAAGTGCAATGTCTGCAAGTCCAATTAGCCTCAGCTGTAGACACACTCCCATGATTATGAAAATTATCATTACTAAAATAAAAATTAATAGATAAATTAATTAATGAAAAGTAACAAAATAAAATTATAATTACTTTTCAGCGTGCGAACTAGCTGCAATTAATGTTTCTAATGTTCTCCATATTTCTTGTTGTTTACATTCATAGGCAGCATCAGAATCATGATTTCGTACCGCAGTTAATATTGAATTCATAATATTATGCATCGGTAGCATATCCATTCGTGATAAATATAATAATAAATGAAAATCAGATATGGTTTCTAGAAACTCGTCATTCTTCCATTTTGATAGATAATCACTTAACGAATGAAAATCTTGAAGATGTCCATCAATTAAACGATTTTCAACAGGAAATTGGGGTTGGTCTTGTTTTGCTGTAAATGTTGATAATGGTGTTATTGGTGTTGATGCTGGTACATCGACTAATAAATATTCTACTGGAAGTGGCCGTGCCAAACGCGATACTTCATTTCCATAAATATCTTTCTCCTAAAAACATAATTGAAAAAAAAATAATTATTTAATTAAGATATAATACGGTTATTTAATTTAGTTTAATAAAACGAAATTATAAATTTAGTTTTAACTTTATGTACCTTCGGTGCCGGTAAAGGTTTGATAAAAAATATTCGTTTAAATTGCAATTCCAAACATTTGTTTTTTAGAATTTATTTGGCAGTTTTATATATATATATAGGAATCGACAATTATTCACACGATTTTTTACTTTCCTAAATCCTAAAAGAAATAACTGGTCCAAACACCAGAAACAAAAGCGATTCAAATATGGCGGATATGGCAAATACGCCGAAATTGATTCAAGAGTTCTACAGGTACAGAACGGTATAGTTAAGGCAACCGCATGTAGTGTGAAAATTCAAAATAGTTCAATTAATTTCAATTACTTCTATTATTAAATAAAAAAATCATGATCAAAGTAAGACAACGTGAGACAACGTAAATTAACCTTTCATACTCCAACCTTATATCCTTTCATACTCCAATCTTATAACCTTTCGTACTCCATATGTATTTGGAAATCTATGGGTTTATGGAGCCGAAGGTCATTATAACGTATTTTGTTGTAATTGTTTCATGTTTAGTGTTCAGTTCAGTTTAAGTAGTATTATCTGAATTACCGAAACTGTGTCTCAAACTTAAAACGTATTTTCTCGAAACTACTTTTTTCGGGTTGTTCGACATGATATCTTAAGTTCTACTCGAACGATTCTCTTGAAATTTGATGCAAATCTTCTTTGTATATCCTCTATAGTTTGGTCCTTGGATTTTGAAACAAAAATGTTTACTATTTTAAAAAATTTGGAAAGGCTAAAAAGGGATCAACATTTTTGTTTTTCAAACTGTCGTCATTTTGTGAATTGTTTTTTCTAAGGGTCGAACTATAGCAACATCTTTTCTAATGAAGAATTTTTGAATTTTTTTTTGTTTCAGAAGGGTTAACACTACGTCGAGCAGAACGCTTTTCATAACCCACACGTCAACAACAGCTTTAACTTTTCGAACTTTTGATTTTTTTTTGTATTCCTGAAATGTCAATAAACATTCTGGAAAAAAACTGACACTAAAAATGTTTTTTAATTTGTTTTTATCTTACTCTAAAAATTCCAAAAATTTAGATCTCTAGACAAGAAGATCAAAGGAACATTCCGTATTAAAGAAGAATAGAACACGGTCGATTTTTCTAGATTCCAAGGAATAGTATTTAAGCCGGATTTTTTTTAGACAGAATTAATTAATTGTAAACGAAACGCTAAATCGTGCACATAAAAAAGTATAACTAGAAATCATGCTTGGTTGGATGGTATTATTGAAGCTTAAAAACGTTAAACCCTTTGACTTATGGACGCCATAAATTTAAGAGATTATAAATTCAAAGTTTGTCTAAATGATAGGAAAGAGTTGAACAAAATAAACTCAAAAATGGTGATAGCAGAAGTTATTTACCTTCAGACTATTTTTAAATTTTGAAAATATTTTTACTGATCTACGTGTGCAAAAAGGTTTTTACTTGGCCAAATTTGTACATAAAGGAAGCGGCAGTTTTGAAATTTTTTTAATAGAGCCTTGTCTGAGCAGCGCCAATATCAACATTTTTAAAAACTTATCAAAATATTCACCAATGTTTAAAGTTTATGAATTATGTCGCAACATTATTATTATTTAAATGACCGTTAAGTCACACAGCAGCTTTGGGTTACAAATTCAATAGCATCCTAACCACTCGGCGGCTTTTGCTCATTTGCAAACTTATCCAAACTACAACTAGAAAACATATTTTTAAGAAAAAGCATTAATGCTGATAGCCAAAATGTACAAATTGGAAGATAACAAAAACTTAAATGGTAGGTACCCACAAGATTGAAAACAAACATTCTGAAAAATGTACGGAAAAAGGAGCAACAATCGGCAATCGAGTCCGACACAATAGCTTACAAAACTTACTAGCCGATAAATATTAACTATATGTGACATGGAGAAACTGTGCGTACGGTCAACGTAAGACATGTGATTGATTAACAAGAAGAATCTCTACACTTTTCTGTTTCAATATAATTGAATCTTTTCTCTCTTTTCAAATTTCGTTTTGCATCTTAGTATAGCCATAGACAAATAATAATGTGTCAATGGTATAGCCTAGGAATTTTATTTGCAACTTGGTACAAAATAAAAATATTTACAGTATATTTTATCAAGAAAATCTAATATTTTCTTCAAATTTTCAATTTTTTCCTTAGAATTTTATTTTCAATTACAATTTAGCAGAGGAAATACGATAAAAACGGATTCAAGGACAAACGATAATTTAATCCTCCTGTTTACTATATTTTTTTAACAAATTTTATATTGATTTGTTTAACAAAATATTTTTTATTTAAATTTAAAAATAAATTAGGATTAAGAATTTTGCGCTGACGTCAGTTTCACAAACACTTTTATATATGGATAGATGTTTGCAAAACATCTTTAAAATCCAGAGATGCAGAAATCAATTTGGAAATTATTATCTTCTTAATTAGAAAATGGGACTGTTAAATTGCTGTATTTAGTATTGATATCAATTTCATATTAAGAGTCTAGTAATGTAGAAGGTAAGTTTTAATATTGGTTTAATTTTACCATCCACAGTTGGATTCTCTCTCTCTCTCTGTCGCTCGGTCCCGAGAAGGAATTATTGATTGCAGAAGTCTTAACGGTACCTGGAAAACTGTTTGCGGCAGTGACACAGGGTTCGATGTCTGCCTCCACTCCTTACTGTTTGACGACGTTATCACAAACCTCAGGCATTTGAAGAGGAAGAGATCTCAGGAATTTGTCACACGTTCAATTTCGTTGTCTCGTGTGGTTATATTGCTGAATCTTTAGTTTTGCCGGTTAAATGCATACTCCAATCGTTTAGCATTTCCTTCAAGCAGCACGAGACTTCGTTTGATATGGTCACGTTTTTCCCACGCTGTCAATATAAAATGTGGATTTTGTTTCGGTCAACAATAGTGACATTTCAACATTATTATCCTTCAGGATCCCACATCCAAAATTAAAGACGAATTCTTTCGCCTTCATGAAGTTCATCCCCGAAATGACTATATCCATAATGTCTTCCACAAGCATCTCTTGCTGATAGCAGTTGTTCCCTAATTTTATTTCAACGATCCTTTTACCTGCTATATCAGTGCATTCTCCATTGACTGGATTGATTCCAAAACGCGCCCAATCAAATCTTTACGATCGAATGTTCGAGCTGAGCCTGTATTCATTGTCATAAAGCATATGTTATCTCAACTTGTCCTTTAATAACCAAACTTTCACCATTTACTGCCATCCTTGAAATTAGGATGTAGGCTACATTCTCTTCATTTATTGGCTTCACATTTCCATCTTCAATGAAGATCTTTCACGCTTCTTGTTCCAGCAGTCCTGTGAAATATAATTTGATTTCCTACATATCCAACACAGTATTTTTCTTCTGCTACTCCTGAACCCTGCGTGCTCCTTTTCTTCGACTCCCCTGCTCTTCGGCTTCTCTGCTCAGAAGACGACGATCTCTCTTCTTTCCTAATTTTTTTTTGCACTCACGTGCCAAGTGACCCTATTCATCACATACCCAACATGTGATGTCGCTTTCACCTGTGTTCCAATATTTCGCCTCTGATGTTCATCCTACATTCCTGTTTCTGCATCCAACATATGGCAAACAGTTTCTATGTACCATCTCATATTGCATTGCGTATGCGACTGTTTCATTACCTTTATTTTGGTTTCTGGATCTTGGATACCATCAATTAGTCATAGGCCTTGTCATTTTCTCCATAAAATACGGTGGCATATTCGAGTGCGCCAAATAGAAAAGTCTCTCCACTGCCGAGTAATATATTCTGCATTTCGTTGCAAGCGACCTCTATGATCGCTGCCGTATTTCGCTCCAACGCGTTGATTACTTGTGCATAACTTTTACTGTCGTTTTTCGGCTGTAATGCTTCAGCTGCTTCTTATTTAAGCGCAACTATTAATGCAGCAATACATCGTTTCAACTTCTTACAACCGTTTTTCAAAATCATCAACTTTTGATAAAACTGTATGCTCAAAATCTTGGCTTTCACTATGAATCTTCTCGATTTTCCATCGAGTGGCGTTGACAGCCGATTCTAGGAAAATCCATTCTTTACAAAAAAGGCTCCGGCAATCAAGGTTATTATTTTCTACATGTTTTGATTCATGTTTTGACTAATTGTTTAGAAACAATGTAAAAGTCTAAGAGCCAGTGACCGGCAGACTTACGGTATTTTAGCAAACTCCATATTGATGCTAGGTATAGTTTTTCACCTGCCGTAGTTGAAATGGGTATTCACTATCCCCGCCGATGGTTCCTTTGGGCGTGTCCGTAAGTCAAAAAACGTAAAAATTGACTTCAAAAACGTGATTTCAGCAAGTCTGCCGTTTTAATATCTTAAAGTATACAATCTTTTTTAGTAAAAAATCCAATGGCAGACACCTACTCCGGTTCCGAGTATTTTTTTTTAAATTTCAAAGTTTTAAAATTTCATGAAAATTTACTTATATAATCCAGTAACTTTATACATCACAGTATGCGTCAAATCCGGTAGTTCTGATTTTTTGCAGACTTGTTTATGATGTTGGCCTAATGAGTAATCCAAGTTTGTGACCTCGAGCGCCGAACGCAACATAGTCAAAAATCGAAAAAATCGTTATTTTTTCAAATTTTGGCGATTATAACCCTAAAGGACTAGTTTTTTCTTTAAACTTTCTTAGGACAGTTTTGGAACAGAACTCTTAGGACAGAACTGTCTCTGTAGACCCAATACTTTCCGAGATTAAGCAGGTCAAAGTTTATCATTTTTTTCGAAATTCGCAATTTTTTGTAATTCTGTCGTTCTGAATGAATTTTCGAGTGACTAAAATAATGTCTAAAATATTGCAAAATATTGCGAAATATTGCGAAGTTAAAAAAATGATAAACTTTGAAAGGCCCAATCTCGGAAACTGTTGGGTCTACAGAGACAATTCTAATATCATATTGTAGCAAATTTAGTCTGCTTTGAAAAACCGTCCTAAGAAAGTATAAAGAAAAAACTAGTCCTTTAGAGTTATAATCGCCAAAATTTGAAAAAATAACGATTTGTTCGCGGTTTTTTCGATTTTTGACAAAGTTGCGTTCGGCGCTCGAGGTCACAAACTTGAATTATTCATTAGGCCAACATTGCCACTTTGAAATTTAAAAAAAAATACTCGGAACCGGAGTAGGTATCTGCCATTGGATTTTTTACTAAAAAAAGAATATAATCGAAAAGTGGTTGATAACTAACAAAATACCAAAGAATACAACAGAGGTATATATTGAAGCTTTAAAAGAGTGTATGAACAACAGTTACTTCCAATTTAATGAAAATATATACAAACAAACTTCTGGTACTTCTATGGGCAACTCACTATCACCTTTTGTAGCCGAAGCGTTGATGTCAGAATTGGAAGTTTCAATAAATAAAGAATTCGACTTCAAGTTTTGGGGAAGATATGTAGACGATGTATTAGTGATCATGAAAAAACAACAGCTAAGGAAAGTCTTGAAAACCATCAATAGCAAATATGAGTCAATCCAATTTACTTATGAAGAGGAACAAGAGGGAAAGCTCCCATTTTTAGATCTGCTTCTCAGCCGAAATAATGGAAGAGTTGAATTTGATATTTATAGGAAATCCACTACCACAGATCGTTTCATAACAGTAGATTCGAATCACCCATGGCAACACAAAATGGCAGCATTCAGAAGCATGGTACATCGTCTAATAAATATTCCACTCAGCCCAATATGTTATTCGAAAGAGGAAGAAAACATTAAACGTATCGCCAATGTTAATGGATTTAATAGCTTTCACATTGACACCCTTGTAAAGAAAGCCAAAAAGATAAAAGTAATACGGGACACCACAGCTTTGACTTCAACCACCGAAATTAAAAAGAGGGAAAAGGTTAGTTTTGATCCGCGAGTCTCTACAAAGCTGAAAAATATATTCAAACGCCGCAAAGTAGAGCTAATACCAACAACAGATCAAAAATTATCCAGTATACTTACCAACAATAAAGATAAAATCCCACAACATTGCCAAAATGGAGTTTATGAGATCAGTTGCTCAGGATGTAGTAAGAAATATATCGGATCATCAAAAATACAAATTATCACAAGGTTTAAAGAACATACAAACGTTAAAGCCAATTTCGATAAATCAGCAGTAGCCAAACACATCGTAGATCACAACCACATAATCAACAACAGCAATTTAAAACTTTTACACCCAGTCCGCGACAACAGGAAGCTAGAGATAATAGAATCTTACTACACCCACAACAAGAAAAAGAAGAAGATTTAATCAACAACGACAGAGGTCCAGTGTACAGCCCCCTTTTTGAAATTAAAAACCGTCATAAAATACTTCATTCATAAAATCACTAATAATTAAATTAAAATTTTTTCTCTCCGTTACGCCTTCATTTGTCCTGTTTATAATATAGTTGTTAAATTTTATATCCACAATCTTTGTCAATGGGATAAACCCACTAGCTTTAATTACTTTTTAACGTTAATTACTTTAAGATCCATAGTTTTGTTTTTGTATATAAATAGTTATTGATGTTCAGTTTAGTTTAGTTTAGAAAACAATTAACCCAAGAAGAAGGTCTCTTAGAGACAGAAAATATTTGGTGTTACAATAAAAAGTTTTGAAGTGAAAAAAAGACGTTGTTTTACTCTGTATTATTGCAATCACTTCAAGTAGTTCACACAAGAAAATTATATAAAAAAAGATTGTATACTTTAAGATATTAAAACGGCAGACTTGCTGAAATCACGTTTTTGAAGTCAATTTTTAGTTTTTTGACTTGCGGACACGCCCAAAGGAACCATCGGCGGGGATAGTGAATACCCATTTCAACTACGACAGGTGAAAAACTATACCTAGCATCAATATGGAGTTTGCTAAAATACCGTAAGTCTGCCGGTCACTGGCTCTCAGTCTATAACGTTGATTTTATTTTTGAAATATTGAAAATTTAGGTTGAATATGATTTTGTTTTGTATTTCATTGCGTTTATAATCGAAACAATATCAATTAGGTAGTCTACGTCCGAAATAACGTCTGGAAAGTTAAGCATTGAGATTTAATAAAGATGAATTTTTGTATCTCGGCTTTTTCTACCAACGTACTCAAGCGACAAATTGAAAGAAAGGAAATTCACCATTTTATTCTATATAGTTTGATACTGATGTTTTAAATTTACACAGAGAATGTAGTTTCGTTGTAACACCAAGGCATGAGTGTGGACCACAAGTAGCCGCAGATAGTATTATCATATGTTTGCTTGAAATCAAAGATTGCGAACTCCTTAGGATTATAGTTATTTTAAAATCATTCTTAAAATAAAACGTTGGTGTGTTTGAAAGGTTGGGAGTGACAACCACACTGATTATTAGTGTTACTCATGATAGATTCAGTCAAAACGACGAGTCTGATGATATAGTGGTTTCGATCCAAATCGATGGAACGATAATCCGCACATTTGAAGCGATCACGTTTTTGTATAATGACACAATGATAATTGTTTTCTATTTAGCAGATAGTTTTTCTTGGTCCAAGATTGCAAAAATCCAAACGTATGTACGCCAGATAAGAACTGCTCCTCTTCCTCTATACTCTTTAATCTGCAGGGATTTCATCGACTCGTGATGCGGATTTTTATGGCGTTTTTTCATCCGTTATTAAATATTGCCAGTTAGATTACCGTACCACCAGTACATGGCATTTATTTGTTGTTTCCGGTGGAACTCTTTTGTCTGATATCGGGAATATGCTAAGTTCGATTTTGAATTTGCATTGACTGCATGTTGATTGATGTTTTCGATACCGCTCTTCATAAGTTTGCATTTCGTCTTTTTAATAAGTTCTACTGAGACTTCTATAGCACTTAGATAATGAGTTTGTGAGTTTCGGGTGTTCGTGTAATGTCAGCCGTCACTTTATCGAGTGTTTTTTCTGCTTGGTTTGTAAGTTTTTAGAAATCATTGGTCTTCCTATGTATAATACTTTCTATTGTTTCCATTTTAAAATTTTGATCCGAATACAGTTGTCGAGGTTGGTATTGTGCTAATCCGAGATAAGCCGAGAGAAGTATACAAAGTTCATAACAAATATTGTTTTCGGAAAAGAAGGGCTTCGGCTTGTCAAACAACTAGTTTTTCGTGAATAGGTCGTGTTTTAATGATAAATCTAACATCATGAGATATAAGGTTGTAAGGTTTTCAGACACCAATGACTCGCTGTAATTAAATGTATAAACAGCACTTTTTCTGCGTCATTTTTATTTCACAACTTTGAAAAATAAATCTGCTTTAAAAAAAATAACAATATAGCACTTAAAATTAAACATTTTCCAATCGTTTGTTGCACATTATTACAAAAACAAAACTATCTGACACCTCCATATGTTTCAGGCGTTATGTTATCATTAACATATTCAATCAAAATTCTCCCAAGTTTTCAACCTACACAAGTTTTAAATTCAATTTTCTAAAAATAAACTAAATTTGCTCGTTCGTCTCTTCTCTTGTTAAAAAATTCCAAAAGCAACTACAAATCATAAAAAAAACACATGAAAATAAAATACAATTACTGGAACAGAAAAAGAAAATACAAAAATCTTTTAAAAATTGATTTCCGACTGGTACATTGACGTCATTTTACAAAAAACAGCTGAGCAAAAATACAAAATAACATTTTCTTCATAAATGGAAACTCCCGCTCTCTTGGCTTATATCAATCTCAATTTTACCAACCACAACAAAAACATAGGATTTTTACTTTTTATAGAAGTAAATGCGCAAGCACAATTTAAAATTATAAAAAGAGTTACCGATCATTAAAAAAATAAGAGTAAATGTAAATAAAGAGAAAAATATGAGGAGGTACATTTTTTTATAATGTTATTATTATTATGCAACTGGTGATAACTTTGCAATTGCGTAATCGTTTCTAGTAACAACATTTTGTTATTTCTCGTTAGCGATTTTCATTTGGAACAGCGTGTGAACTGTTGAATTTGATGTTAAAGCTTTGAAAGGAAGAATGACATGTACTTTTTGAAATATGTAACTACATTTCCATATTTTGTTTTTTATATGTTGGCATAGAAACTCACACAATTGGTTGAAACTTGAAATTAATATTGATGGTTTATAAAAAATAAACATTATTAAGATTATAATAACTGAAAAAGTCAGATGATGGGATTAAAATTGATATATATTAGTCAACGACAACAAATATAGTGAAGTTCGTTTAGTTTGGAGCCTTCTGTTGAAAACCGTGATCTACACAGGTGAAAAAGTTGAAATTTGAACTTGACCATTTTTGATTTGCCTGAAACTTGGTATATAAGTAGTATGGACAAAATAAAAAATACTACTTATTTTACAATTTTTTTAAACGGCTTAGTTTGAGCATAGAGTATGGCTCAAACACTAACATTTTGTTGATTTGCAATTCCTAGTATAATGCTTTGGGTTTAGTTTAATAAATAAATCCAATCCTATTTTTTCTAATGGGTATTTATTTTTAAACTCCAAGTGGTGACATAAGCAGCTTCCGAATTTGTTGGTGTTGAAATTTCTAACAATAATAGTACATACATTATTTAATTAGGAGCTAAAGTGATACTTTTTGTGTTGAGTCTATAGTTTGACAATTATAGACGAAACATAAAAAGTCACTTTAGCTCCGAATTGAATACACTATTTTTTCGGCAAACGTTTAAATTTTTTATAAATATGAAATTAATACATCAAACTTTTTATAAATATGAATTTTTATCGTCATAATTTCTTGCAAAAAAGAGAAAAAAACATTTAAATTTGTATGAATAAAATTTTTTTTATCAAACCAGCCTTTTCAAAATTTCATAATCCAATTGAAATAGTTGTTATTTTGTTGTCATAGCTATACAATTATTCCAAATTTCATTATCCAATGAAACTGTTTGTTATGTTTTGTTGTCATAGTAACATACAATAATTCAAAATATCATAATCCAATGAGAATCAACTTATTTTTTGTTGTCATGGTTATACAATATGTTTGAAAAAATAACAAACTAACAAATAACAAATGCTACTTTACAGCCTCCGTAATATAAAATAAAAATGGCGTTACTTTTGCTGTCAGGCTAAAAAGCAAGACTTTAGCTAACTCCCTAGCGGCAGTAAAGTTAAACTTTACAGCCGTTTGCCGAAAAACTAATTTTCTTCTCTAACAGCAATAAAATTTTTTGATCCAGGCATTATGTGGTTGATTCGTCTTCTCTTCTTCATAAAATGTTTTCACTTTATAGTTTAAATTGTCGGATAATAAATGTCTCTGCTGAAACTGAACGGGTAGTGAAATCCGAAATTCGACGTCCACGCCGTGCTGCCTGGGTAATGCTGACAGAATTAGGTTGGTGTATTGGAGACAAGCAGAGTAAAAACTGCTTAGTCAATGACGCTACATCACGGCGAATTGGTACTCAAGCGACTGTTCTCAATGTCAGGGGTGGCTTGGAGCGGGCGTCTGTCTTGAATCAAGCGGCTCGCTATATAAACGTGTAAAAAGGTTGTTTCTGTTAACCTAAAGATGCAGAACGAACCCATCCACGAAAATTTGGGTTGGGCCAACGGTTAACACCCTAATCCTGGAATAAAAAAACTTTGTTAAATTTGGAAATCAGAAAGAGAATATCAGACCCGGACAAAACAACAAAATTTTACCTGGATGTGAAAAAGGACCAGACTACCGAATCGGAACGTGGAACGTGCGCAGCCTGAGCGCTCCTGATTTGGATAGTCACTCTTTATACTGTAGTGGTCATCCTTCTCGAAGAGAATTTGGTACTGGTTTTCTTGTTGGTGCACGCATACAAGAAGTTAATATAAAATTCATCCCGGTCAATGAGAAGATCTGTTACCTATGTGTACGCGGTACATACAACAATATTTCTCTTATTGTCGTGCATGCACCTACTGAAGCTAAGACCTTCGACGAGAAGGATAATTTCTACCTAGCACTGGAAGAAGTTATGAAAGAAACACAAACACGCGACTTTATTAGTTCTTGGTGACTTTAATGGGCAGGTTGGAAGAGAAATCTCTTATGGAAATGTGGTGGGTCCCAACAGTCTGCATTTGAATTCGATTGATAATGGTGAGAGAACGACTGAGTTTGCACTATCGAATAATTTGAGAATTGCCAGTACTTTCGTTCCGCATCGATCGATTTATAAGCAGACTTGGGTCTTACCGAATGGAAACACTCGAAATCAAATTGATCACGTGCTAGTAACAGCACGTTTCTTTTCGAGCGTTCTAGATGTGCGGTCCTTAAGAGTTTCATACATAGGAAGTGACCACTTCCTTGTATTGTCTTTCACTTTCCAAATCCAGGCATTCCAAAATTCAATCAACGGAAACGTGTTATCATCTTATCATTAAAGAATGCTGAAACAGAAGAGAGATATCAAAACCATATTGCCGAAACATTGTAGAAATCAGAAACCATTAATGAAGAAGTCGATAAGTCACGGTATTTGCTCAAAGAAGCTGTTTTAAGCACCTGGGGGAATAGAGACTAGATCTACTGCTATTCAAAACGAAGAGGGGGAGCTACAAAGTAGACCTTAAAAATATTTTAGATACTTGGGCCGCTTATTTTGAGAATCTTCTCAACTTAAGTGACCAGCAACAAGTCCGGCGACGAGCAAAGCTTATTCGTGCGTCAAAGACACATGTAGACGAACCAACCAAAGAGGAATTCGATGCGGTACTGTCAAAATTAAAACGCAATAAGGCACCTGGTATCGACGATATAACATCCGAAATGATTGTACATGGAGGCGAGCCTCTATCTTTAAGATTGTTTGAACTTGTGCAAATGATCTGGAGGACTGAAAACATGCCACAGGACTGGAACTCAGCTATGCTGATACCAATCCATAAAAAAGGCAATCGCATACAATGTGCAAACTGCAGAGCAATGGCTCTTCTCTGCACAGCATATAAGATCTTTTCCTATATTTTGCTAGCCAAGATCAATCCGATTGATTGGATTGGTCTTGGCTAGCAAAATATATTGATTGCTTTCATGAGATTTAAAAATTAATTTCGTTTTGTTTTAAATTAAAATTATCTTGAAATGGTAGGCCTAAGAAGCCAACTGTAATGTATCTACATATCATCCCTTAAAAATCTTACAATGACCGCACATAATATAAACAACAAATCTCTATTATATTTTAATGTAAACAAACCACAAAAATCATTTTCACACGACAGCAAAAAAACATCTGTGAAAATAAATATAAAATACTACAAACCAAAAGAAAGTATGGAAAATCATATTTCAAACATTTATTTATATATCGTATTTCAAACATAAAAAACTATTAAATGAAATATGTAATCGCACATATGAATATGTAATCTAATTTTCGTTTGTTTTTATAATGTAATAAATTTAAAATAATGTCGGTCAATTGTATTCACAAAGAAAATATAAAAAATATATAACACATTTTGACATTATGAAATAATTAATTTCTAAGAATATTTTGCTAAATATGCATTTTACAGGAATATCGATTTGTATAAATAGTTGAAATTATTGATAATAAAATTCAGATTTATATATTGGTCTAACTATAAACAAGTGTTTTTTATTCATATATATAAGTCTGACGAAGTCCATTTTGCCTAGCATAAGTGACTTCTAACAATTGGAGTATAACAACCATTTGATTTGAGCAAAGTGTTGTTATATAAAAATTGGACGGTTCTGACTAACGGACTCTTGGACTGAATATAAATTCTCCTCACTAAAAGATAAATTATTTAGTGCAACTTTTAAATGGAACTTACGCATAATTTTGAAGAAGATTACAAACATTATACAACCATGGGGCTTCACCCCTTAACCTTGATGATGTTCCTAGAACATCCGAAAGATCAATTGATTCCTCTCTTCGTTTCGAGGAAGATTTCCGGTGTAAAGGGTGGTTACTGCTGAGTGCTGGGTCTGTACTTAGGTACATACCAGTAGTGCTATTCCTTGCCCAGAAACTTCCTCAATGGAATAAAGAGTGGAATCAATTCCACTTTTATCTGGATTAGAGGCTTCACCTCATACAATTTCAATATTAGTTCTAATTAAATAATCATTAGCTTTTGAAATAGAACAATGTTGATTGGAGTTTAAGACTTGGTGCTCGGGAGCGTTCTCCAGAAATGGCATTAGTTCTAGTAATTTATTTTTAGTTTAGGTTTTAGGTAGAGCAACCATGTCTGGGTCAGTGGAATTTGGTCATATTTGCCATATCGTGACAGTCATGGTTGTTTCTTTTTAATGGTGGGAGAAACTGTTCTATAGAATCTGGTCGTTAGGGACTTATCTAGTCAGTTCTCACATGCCATTTTTAGGGAGGGCTCGCGAACACGATATTCTGGCTTAGGTGACGATGGTCATTTGTATCATATTTGGTTTTTTTGTCAACAAACAAATCTTAGACTTGGAAATCTCTTATTACTTTGAATAATAAGTAAATAAATAAATATGTACATTAAAAATAAATAAATAAAGATTTTATTTCAAAATAAATAAATAAATGAATTTAACAACATTTTTGGTCCGACGATGGACGATGGAGAGTACAGAACCCGGTATAACTTTGAGACCAGAGACCTTTTTGAGGGTCCTGGTATAATAGGTTGTATCCGTTCTAATAGGATTGCTTGGTTTGGGCATGTTCTACGAGCCAATTCATTGTCTGATATGATTAAAAAAAATGTACGTTAGTACCGCAGGGAGTGAGCGACCGTGAGGTAGACCACGACTGCAATAGGAGACGGATGATAAACGACCTTAAAAAAATCGGCTACCATGGTAATTATGTCGCTGTTGCCAGCAACCGTGGTGAATATTCAAAGCTGATTAACCTGGCAACGCTCCTACATGGAGCATGAACGCAGAGAAAAAAAAAGAAACTGAATGAATAGTCTTGGAGAATGTGCACATATATTACCCTGAAGTTTTTTACTTTTTACAATATTTGTGGCTTGTTAATTTTCGCCATAGATGTTCTGAATTTCTTGATATGACATTTATAGTAACAATAATGGTAATATTTTTCTTAACAACTGTTCATATTAGGATGTAATACGAAAAGTCAGAAGAAAATAAATGAATAAAATAAAATAAGTAAATGAATTTAATAATTAAAATGAATAAGATATTAAATTATTTTTTGTTTTATAAATTGAATTTAGTAAATTTATTAAAAATTAATCGATTTAATTTAAAAATATAAAACAATAAATACTATTTTATTAAAATTTTCCTAATTATTATAATAATTCTAAACAAACTCAGTACATATGACTTATTAATTGATTAATTACTAATTAATTATTTCACTAATTGTTTATTTACTTGCTAGTTTGTGGTACTGAGAAATTGATCAGCGCATTAACAAGGCCAGAAATACATTCAACATGCTCTAATACATCTGGAATGCGTCCGCAAGTCAAGAAAAACAAAGCTACGAATGTTCAATGCATGTGTAAAGTCAGTACTGCTGTATGGATGTGAAACCTCGAAGCATACACAGAAGATTAGAAGCCAACTACAGGTGTTTATGAACAAATGCTAAAGACGATTGATTAAATGCTTCTGGCATAATACAATCAGTAACGAAGATCTTCTACGAAAAACAGAGTAAATAGACACGGCGTCCGAAATACGAAATGGAGAGGACACACACTAAGAAAACCTGCCGAATGGATAGGATGTTCCTATAATAGAATCCACATGGCAAAAGAACCAGCAAAGAGTTAGAAGAAAACGGTGCTAGTAGAAGCGAAACGTGGCAAGACATGGGGAGAGTTAAAAACGATTGCCCCAAATAGAGATAGATGGTCCAGTCTAGTAGACGCCGTATGCTCCTAAAACCTAAAATGGAGATAATTGAAAAAAAAACTTGCTAGTTTAACCTTCTATAATAGCCCAAACTATTTTAATCAAACTTTAGTGGTAAAAATTTTTTGGTAATAAAAATTGTCCAAAAAAGAAAAGGAAAAAGAAAACGAACAATCGCTTCTGTAAATTTGCCATATTTTAGAGTAAAGATGGAACTATTTAAACAAAAAATTAAAATTCAATTGATCTTTGATCCTAGCGCCATCTTTAAAAAAGTTTTTTGAATTTTAAAATTAATTAATTACAAAACAGTTTAATTAATTTTTAAAAATTGACTAATTGTCATCTATCAAAAAAAAGTTTGTTGAAATGGGTATAGCCGTTCTTGAGAAAGTTAATTTCAAAGTTACCTCGGATTAGCAAGATTTTCATTTTTCATACATGTTGGGATGCCCCTATGATCAAATCATCAAACTATGCACTTAACACAAGGCATTTTTTATATTGTCCATACTACTTATACTTATATGCCAAGTTTCAGAAAAATGAAAAATGGTCAAGTTTAAATTTCGCGTTTTCCATAAGAAGGATCCAAACAAATTTCACGTGCGGTTAATGCTCCATATAGGAGTGTAGGATGTCCTCAAATATCACTCACCTGTATTAATTTTAACAATTCAATACTTTTTCTGATTGAGCTTCAATTGAAAACTTATTTTAGTCGACCATTATTTACATGGACGCTTTTCCAAGCCATTTGTTTGTGTTTTTAATAAGTGTTGGGTTATAGAAATGATTTATTGATTCGGGCAAAGCACTCCATTTGTACGGTGTACGGACAAAGAAACCCTTCTGCATTCTGTCACTATGAGAGTGAATGATCTTAACTGCACAAACCGATTGACGAGTAATGGTTAGCACGATGGAATCGAGCTCGGAGGGGTTGGGTTCGACTCTCAGCTGCCTCGAAATTTCTTTTAGCAAAACATTAACAACCATCAACAAACCGGTTTTCCAATTAACCGATAGTCAATATTAGTTTTAAATATTAAATATTAGATAGTGGGAAATGACTCGTCGAATACCGACTTGCTGATGGTCAAACCGAAAACATATCTACATGTCTTAAACTTTAAACCGACAACAACTAGTAATGACATCAAAACCATATTGTTAACAAGTTGCAAATTTCTGCTGAAGACATTGAATATGTATTAGTATCAAAGATTACTGATAGGAGCAGATTCAATTTTACCTACTTTAAGGTCGACCTGGATCCTGCATCGAACGATAGGGCTTATGTTGGCGATATCTGGCCGCTTGAATACTGTATCAAACCATTTATTACTCACGCCACTCACGAAAAGTTCCTGTCATCGCATCTTTACCAGAAGAACCACTCACAAACCGGCAATAATCGTATCAGTACCCAGGTTAGAAATACCAAGGCTTATCGAATGGGCCAAGCTTGGCCCAAGCTTGAAAAACTAAGAAATGATTATCAAAGCATGGCCAAGTCTTAGTCTGATACATTTTGTCATACTAAGCCAAGGTTAAAATAAATAAATGTAAATTGTATCTTTTGACTACTATATTTAGTTTTGGGCCAAGCTTGGTCCAATGTTGAAACAAATTTATTGTAATTGTTATATAATTTCAGCATTTGTTCAATAATGGACTGCAGCCAACAAATTTACAATATATGAGGAAATTCCATTACAATACCCGGGTAATAAAAGACTAAGGGGCCAGACCTGCGCCAAGCCAGCACAATAGCTTTCGGGGTTTGGGCCAGACTTAATATTTTCAAACGGCCCAAGTTTGTGCCAAGTTTGGACTGAGGTCCTTGGGTCAAGTTTGGCTAATAAGACTTGGGCCAGATATACCAAACCAATTTTTTTCCAGACCTCCTTTAAATGTGTGGAAAGAAATTGTTGAAAGAGTAACATTTATAAAATTAGAGAAAAACTTAATATGGCTTTGCACTACATTAGACTAGTAAATAATGCGTAACCTAATAAACTGTAGCCAGTAACCAAAGTTAGCTAGCCAAGGATTATACTGAATTATACATTAAAATGCAATATTTAAAAATATACTTATTTAATATGTTTATTTTTTTTTTTATTAATTATAATATAAACTTCCTTATAGTAGCAATTTGAATTTGATTTTTTATTTTAATGAATATCTATTTCGACTTACGTCATCCTCAGTTCTTAAATTATTATTACAATCTTTGCTTAAACTAATGTCTTATATACTATTTCAACTGCTATTATCATTATAACGATGAGTTCCCATTTCTATTAGTTTTGATTCTTTTAACTTTTTTAATTTCAATTTTATATTTTCTCTTTTCTTTTTTATCGTGCTTTCCATATCATTCTTTACCGATTCCATTATTATTTCATATTCTATTTGATGTTATACAATACATAATCAGCATAGAACCTTCCATTAAATTCACGTTAGAAAATGAAGAAAATAACACAGTAAATTTTTTGAATTTATCAATCAAAAATGTAGATTCAAAACACACATTCAAAATATTCCGAAAACCAACCTAAACGGATCAAACAATAAATATTAAATCACATCATCCATACCAACATAAACTAGCTGCATACAATCACATGATCAATAGATTGAACAATATACTAATGAATGCAGAAAATTATCAAGACGAATTAAATAACATAAAATACATAGCCTGTAAAAACGAGTATAAAAACGAAATAATTGACACATTAAATAGAAAACATAAACACAAGAAAAATTTGCAAACCCTAACAACACTGAGGAATGAAGAAAACTTAGCAGGTAAAAAATACATAGGCGTAACATATAGTAAAACAACATTCAAGATAATGCAAAAAACTTCAAAAAAATATGGATATATTGCAGCTTACAAAAACAAAAAATAAAATAGAAATTACCTATAAACCAAAAAACCCAAACCTTAGACACAGGTGTTTACAAAATTACTTGTGATGACTGCAGTAAATTTTATATAGGTCAAACGGGGCGGTCCTTCACAAAAAGATTTATTAAAGACACCAGTGAAATTAATAAAATTGATCCAAAATCCAGATATACACAACATTTAAAAATAGAAAAACACAAATATACCAATATCAACACAAATTTAACCATATTACATAAAAAAGAAAAGGACAACATCTAGATTGGAAGAAATAGAAAATATATGAACATAAAAACAATATCAACATTTTAAATGATAAAATCAACACTAAAACTAACAAAATATATGACATAATAATAAAAAATAGCAGTTGAAATAGCATATAAGACATTAGTTTAAGCAAAGATTGTAATAATAATTAAAGAACTGAGGATGATGTAAGTCGAAATCGATATTCATTAAAATAAAAAATCAAATTCAAATTTTTAATATAAGGAAGTTTATATTATTATTCATAAAATAAAAATTAAAAATAAACATATTAAAAAACTATATTTTTAAATATTGCATTTTAATTCAAAAGTGACAAAAGCGCACAAACAGTGAATAATATGGAAAACCATAACAACACATATAGTGAATTATACATTGAATAAAAAATTAAAAAGCTATGAATTCGATTTATTTGTTTCAGAATTGGTCCAGCATTGTATTTAAATATTGATCCAATCTGTAAAAATAATAATGGTTCGTGGTTATCATTTAAGGTTAAAACAACATTCAACCAATTTTATTTTAAAGCTTGTCTCAACGTTGTTCAACCTTAAAACAAGGTTGGCTCTATGTAAAAACAATCCTTTGTGGTTACCTGAGTAGAATTGGGCCAGCATTGTATTTAAATATTGTTCCAATGTCTAAAAATAATAATGGTACGTGGTTATCATTTAAGGTTAAAACAACATTCAACCAAGTTTATTGTAAAGCTTGTCCCAACATTGTTCGACCTTAAAACAAGCTTGGCTCAATGTCAAAACAATCCTCTCTGCTTACCTGGGTATGAAAGTTTTTTTAAGATTTTACAATTTGTAACGACGGGCTATATCGAGTTTTACGCTAAAATAATAATTTTCATATTCAAACAAATCCGCAGTTTGCTAATTTATTTCGGTTCCGGCCTTTAAATTCAAAGAAACATAAAAGCATTTATGTGTGCTACAAGCTAGTCAATAATATTTTAACAATTTTTTTTAGTTACTTGCTTGTTGCGTTACTCAATATCAATTAAAAACACTTGTTTAGGTCTACATAGAAGTTTTTGTTATTGTAATAAACTTCGTCCAGAATGGGTTAATTTAAATTTACTCATAAATAACCAATACATTCAGCATTAATGTTTTCCACATTCAGACTACGGCAAAGATGAATTAAAAGTTAACTCCTTTTAACTAATACATTTTGCATAAATGCAAATTAAATTTGAGTTCAAATGTTTGCATTAATGGAAAAAGGTGTGGCCTATTATGTACGTACTACGTAATATTGATTTCTAGAAACTACAGTGAGTTACCAGAAGGTACTGCTTATTTGTTTTCGAATATAAATAAGCGAACAAAATATCAGATAGTCTGTTTTGACTTTGGCAATTAAAAGTGTTTATAAATATTCGCAAGTATAAGGAATAATCGGTGGTACTTGAGCCTGTGTACTAATAGTAAAAGAATTTGAACTTAGTGGAATAGTAAATACAGATTTTACGATTCCGAATATTATTGATTCAAATTGTGGAACAGCGGTGAAGTTTATCGTGCATAAATTGGAGACCCTGGAATTTATTGTATTTAAAATCGGAAGTTGCTGTAACTGGTTTAATAAAGTTTGAGATTTTGTTAACTAAAGATCTGTCTTTTTACTGTCGTATTTGCTCAATAATCGAAAAGAACCAACGAAGAGTCGTTACAGTGGTGTCAGAAGTGGGGTTGTGGAAACAATGGTCAAGACAGTAAACATTAGTGATCTAAGCCAGACCCAGCTGAAGGACGAGTTAAGGAAAAGGAATGCTCCAATCCATGGAACGAAGGCAGAACTTGCATTCCGGCTGCGTAAAGTTTTAGAAGAAGCAGGCCAAAACACAGAGGTCATAGAAATAGAGCCAGAGGAAGCTCCGATTCAGAATGCCCCAACAATTGATTCGATGATGGTGTTGATGAAAGAAATGATGGCACAGCAACAACAACAACTTGCTGATATGGTGGCCAAACAAGGAAACAATCTGATGGCCCGACAAGAGACACTGGCAGCGGAACAAAAAGTAGATCAACAACAACGATTTGCTGATATGACGGCGAAGCAAGAAAGTCTACGTGAAGTAATCGAGTCACGTATATCCAGTGCGGAGGTTAAAATCAACAACATGGAAAGGGAGCTGCGGACAGTTACCGAAGAACAAGAGAAATTACGCAAACTTTCGAGTGAATTCCGCCAAGAAATAGCACAAGTGAAGTCAGGTAACATGATCAATCCATCAACTTCTTCAGCTCCAGCTAGAGTGAAAACACCCGCATTTGATGGATCTACATCGTATCAGATATTTAAGATGCAATTTGAGATTGCAACAACTGGGGTTGATCACCAGCAAAAAGCAAATGCGCTTATATTGGCATTGAAGGGACCAGCTACTGAAATTTTGCAGACACTATCAGCGACAGAGCGTGATTACAGCAAGATAATGGAGGCCTTAGAAGTAAGATATGGGGAAAGTCATATGCAAGCTCTCCATCGCATGCAGCTCAAAACACGAAAACAAGGAGTCAGCGAAACTTTGCAAGAATTAGAGGCTGACCTTGTGAGACTGGTAAATCTGTCATATCCAAACTATAACGCGGAACACCGAGACGAACTGGCAGCTCATACATTTATCAATGCTCTTCGAGATGTACAAATGAGAAATCAGCTGTATCTAAGTGGAAAGAAACTACCCGCGGAAGTCTTAGCATTGGCCCTGCAGATAGAAGCTGGAAAAAGAGCGTATGGCTCAGATAGAGTACGTCAGATGGAAGTTGCTGAAGAACCTCTAAAAGCAGCGCTTGAGGAAGTGATCATGCGTGTCAAAAGTCTGGGAGATAAGCCTGAGCGAAATCAATGAAGTAGGTCTAGCAGAGTAATATGCTGAAACTGTGGGAAGTTGGGGCACATCCGAAGAGAATGTAAATGGGAGCCGCACCCGGAAGACAGATGCCGCGTTCCGGATTCGGGAAACTAGATTGTGCCAGTTTTTAAGGGCGAAAGCTGGCTCAATTACAATGCCCTACATTGGTGGTATCACAAGTAAAAAGAGAAAATAGTAGTCTAGTCTTAGAGGCAACCGTTGGAAGCAAATCGTGCATGTTGACTTTGGACACAGGTGCTTCGAGATCGATAGTGCGTCCAGATGTGGTTTGTGATAGTCAGATCGATGCAGCAAGACGATTCACCCTAAAAACAGCTACGGGTGAAACAGTTCTAGTTCATGGAGAAAGCGACCAAGAAGTTCACCTTGGAGGAAATTCATTTAGGCACCGATTTATTGTAGCAGATATAGAAGATGAGTGCATAATTGGGCTTGACTTCATGAAAGAATACATGAGATATGGAAACACAGAAATTGGGCTACACGCCACCAACGACAATGCTGAGGTCCGTGTTATTAGTGACGGACCAACTGAGATCCCGGCAAAATCTGAGAAGATCATATGGACTAAGCTACTAGATAAAAGTGACCAAAAGTCACCTGTGATGATTGAGCCAGCTAACAATGACTTCGAGGGAAACATTATGATTGGCCGAACGTTAGGAGCAGCCAAAGAAGGGGTAGTTCCAGTGCAACTGATTAACTTCTCAAATAAACGAGTGATCATCAATCATGGAGAGGAAATCGCCAAATGCAGCACCATAAAAGAGATAATCAGCTGTCAAGAAGAGCAAAAGGTCTTGCTGCAGAGAAACAATCCCGCATTAGTAGCAATACTTCAAGATCTTAGTAAAAGAATGAATCCAGCCGAATTCAAAGAAATCAAGAGGGTATTAACGAAGATGAGCAGCGTTTTCTCTGCTGGAGATGAAGATGTTGGAAGAACAAACATCGTGCGGCATAGGATCAACACTGGAAACGCTCATCCTATCAGACAGCCTCCTAGAAGACTACCACTAGCTAAACACGAGGAAGTGCAAGGAATGCTGGACAAAATGAAAAGTGATAGCGCATCAGGCCATCTAAGAGTCCATGGAGCTCCCCAGTGGTGCTAGTTAGAAAAAAAGATGGGTCAGCTCGTTTTTGTGTAGACTATCGAAAGCTGAATGAGGTAACCATTAAGGACAGCTATCCACTGCCACGAATTGATGACACACTGGATACACTATCAGGGGCCAAATGGTACAGCACATTAGATCTGAAGAGTGGCTACTGGCAAGTTGAAATGCATCCAGAAGATCGACGAAAGACAGCATTTTCTACTGGCAATGGGTTGTGGGAGTTCAATGTGATGCCGTTTGGTTTATGCAATGCCCCATCAACATTTGAACGTCTAATGGAATGCGTGTTTCATGGCTTAACCTGGAAGGCCTGCCTCGTTTATCTTGATGACATCATTATAATGGGTAGCAGCTTCGAAGAGCATCTAATGAACCTCGAAGAAGTGCTCCAAAGAATAAGTAATGTCAACATGAAGTTGAATCCGAAAAAGTGCAATCTGTTCCACAAAGAAGTGAAGTACCTTAGACACATCATTACAGAACATGGAGTCAGAACCGATCCCGAGAAGATTGATGCTGTGAAAAATTGGCCAGTACCGAAGAATGTTCATGAGCTACGCAGTTTTCTTGGCCTATGCACTTATTATCGTAGATTCGTGGAGAATTTTGCGAATATCGCCAAGAGTCTACATAAATTGACAGAGGCAAATACCAAGTTTTTGTGGACAACCGAATGTAATGAGGCATTCTGCCGTTTAAAAGAAAAACTATGCAACACCCCTATACTAGCCTATCCAGAATCCGGAAAGATGTTCATTCTGGACACAGACGCAAGCAATGTAGGAACCGGAGCTGTTTTGTCACAGAAAATTGGAGACGATGAGAAAGTGGTGGCGTACTTCAGTAAAGTTCTGTCAAAGCCGGAGCGGAATTACTGTGTCACGAGGAAGGAGTTGCTAGCTATCATCAAGGCTGTGAAACATTTCCACAAGTATTTGTGTGGACAACCATTCCTGATTTGCACGGACCATGCTGCTCTAAAATGGTTATTACAATTCAAATTTCCTGAAGGACAAGCAGCAAGATGGATAGAGATCCTGCAGAACTACGACTTCAAAGTTGAACACCGACCAGGGAAGGAATTTCGAATCTCAACTGATAGAAGAGCTGTGCAGAACACTCGACATTAGAAAAACACGAACTACACCTATGAACCCACAATCGGATGGTAGAACGATTCAACCGAACCATGGAAGAACATTTGTCAAAGGTAGTAGAAGCCAACCAAAGAAATTGGGACAAGGATCTTCCGTTATTCTTGATGGCCTATCGTAGCGCAGTGCACGATACGACAAGTGAAACGCCAGCGAATATCATGTTCGGAAGAGAACTCCATCTTCCTAGTGACATCGAGTTTGGCATACCTGGAGGTCTGGTATCCACGAAAACAGATTATGTGGGACAACTAAGGGAGAAGATGAATAAAATCTATCAACAGGTTCGAGATCACATTAAGATTGCCAGTGACAAAATGAAAACCAGGTACGACATAAATGCAAATAGTGGCGGTTTTCAAGAAGGAGAATTGGTATGGCTATACAACCCCAGGAGAACTAAGGGAAGATCACCCAAGCTGCAGCCAGATTGGGAAGGCCCATATAAAATAATCAAACGAATTAATGATGTTATCTACCGCATCCAAAAGGGACCCCGTACCAAGATGAAAGTGATACATCTGCAAAGGTTGGCACCGTACCAAGGTAACAGCACCAATGCGATAGCTGAAATTGTTCGGGACGAACAAAACTAAATGGAGGGCAGTGTAATAAACTTCGTCCAGAATGGGTTAATTTAAATTTACTCATAAATAACCATAGGCGAGGAAATAAAGCACAAAAATAGACCAAACCTAAGCAAATTGACAGAGTAAGATGGATCGAGATGCGGTTTTTTGCATTCGGTTGAGGAAGCCGTCAGAAACGTTTGTGAACATAGCCACTTTTCGGCAAAAAACTTCTGGAGTATTTAGGGGCCAGGGCGGGTTATAGACCCCTCATCTCCTTGAACTTTCCATTAATTCAGCTCGAAATTGATCGAAGCTCGTTACTCGTGGGTTTTTGGGGTCGCTAAACACGAATATGATGTCGGCGATGACCCTCGGAGTATCTAAGGCCCAGGACGGGTATGTCTAACACATCTCCTGGAACTTTCCATAAATTCAGCTCGAAATTGATCGAAGCTCGTTACTCGGGGGGTTTTGGGGTCGCTGAACACAAATATGATGTTGTCGATTACCCTCGGAGTACCTAGGGCCCAGGGCGGGTATGTCTAACTCATCTCCTGGAACTTTCCATTAGTTCCACTCGAAATTGATCGAAGCTCGTTACCCGGGGGTTTTTGGGGTCGCCAAACACGAATGTTATGTCGGCAATGACCCTCGGAGGACCTAGGGCCCAGGGCGGGTATGTCTAACTCATCTCCTGGAACTTTCCATAAATTCAGCTCGAACTTTATCGAAGCTCGTTACTGGGTGGTTTGGGGCCACTGAACACGAATATGATGTCTGCGATGACCCTCGGAGTACCTAAGGGCCAAGGCGGGCTATATACACCTCATCTCCTGGAACATTCCATAAATACAGCTCGAAATTGATCGAAGCTCGTTAATCGGCTCGGCGGTTTTTGGGGTCGCTGAACACGAATATCATGTCGGCGATGACCCTCGGATTACCTGGGTCGCAGGGTGGGTATATTTAACTCATATCCTGAAAATTTCCACAATTAAAACTCAATTATTTTATTTAATCGATTATTTTATTTTTTTATCATATTATTTTGTTTTATTAATGGAAAGTTCCAGGTGATGAGTTAGATATACCCGATCTGGACCCCAAAAACCCCCGAGTAACGAGCTTCGATCAATTTCGAGCTGTATTTATGGAATGTTCCAGGAGATGAGGTGTATTTAACCCGCCCTGGTTCCTAGGTACTATGAAAGTTATCGCAGACATCATATTCGTGGTCAGCGGCCCCAAAAACCCCCGAGTAACGAGCTTCGATCAATTTCGATCTGAATTTTTGGAAAGTTCCAGGAGATGAGTGAGACATACCCGCCCTGGGCCCTAGGTACCCCGAGGGTCATCGCCGACGTCATATTCGTGTTCAGCGACCCCAAAACCCCCCGAGTAACGAGCTTCGATCAATTTTGAGCTGAATTAATGGAAAGTTCCAGAAGATGAGTTAGACATACCCGCCTTGGGCCATAGGTACTCCGAGGGTTATCGCTGACATCACATTCGTGTTCAACGACCCCAAAAACGACCGAGTAACGAGCTTCGATCAATTTCGAGCTGTATTTATGGAAAGTTCCAGGAGATGAGGTGTGTATAACCCACTCTGGCCCCTAGGTACACCGAAGGTTATTGCAGACATCATATTCGTCTTCAGCGGCCCCAAAACCCCCCGAGTAACGAGCTTCGATCAATTTCTAGCTGAATTAATGTAAAGTTTCAGGAGATGAGTTAGACATACCCGCCCTGGGCCCTAGGTACTCCGAGGGTCATCGCCGACATCATATTCGTGTTCAGCGACCCCAAAAACCCCCAAGGAACGAGCTTCGATCAATTTCGAGCTGAATTTATGGAAAGTTAATGGAGATGAGGTGTATATAACCCGCATTGGCCCCTAGGTACTCCAGAGGTTTTTTTTTGCCGAAAAGTGGCTATGTTCACAAACTATTCTGTCGGCTTCCTGAATCGAATGCAAAAAACCGCATCTCGATCCATCTTACTCTGCCAATTTGCTTAGGTTTAGTGCTTTATTTCCTCGTCTACCAATACATTCAGCATTAATGTTTTCCACATTCAGACTACGGCAAAGATGAATTAAAAGTTAACTCCTTTTAACTAATACATTTTGCATAAATGCAAATTAAATTTGAGTTCAAATGTTTGCATTAATGGAAAAAGGTGTGGCCTATTATGTACGTACTACGTAATATTGATTTCTAGAAACTACAGTGAGTTACCAGAAGGTACTGCTTATTTGTTTTCGAATATAAATAAGCGAACAAAATATCAGATAGTTAGTTTTGACTTTGGCAATTTAAAGTGTTTATAAATATTCGCAAGTATAAGTAATAATCGGTGGTACTTGAGCCTGGGTACTAATAGTAAAAGAATTTAAACTTAGTGGAATAGTAAATACAGATTTTACGATTCCGAATATTATTGATTCAAATTGTGGAAAAGCGGTGAAGTTTATCGTGCATAAAATGGAGACCCTGGAATTTATTGTAATTAAAATCGGAAGTTGCTGTAACTGGTTGATAAATAAAGTTTGAGATTTTGTTAACTAAAGATCTGTCTTTTTACTGTCGTATTTGCTCAATAATCGAAAAGAACCAACGAAGAGTCGTTACATTATGTTATGTAGTCATAATAGTGTATGTAGACAGAATACAGTTGTGCATTTATCTGTCTGTCTGTATTTGGAGGGGAATATTTTCTCATTTGAATAGATGTTTATTAAGATGATACATGGAAATGGAAATTTGGAATGGAACTTCTTAAAAAGTGTACGATGAAAAAGATGAAAGAGAGAAGCAAGAGATGGAGAATCTTACTGCATATATATACTGGCTCATTTTATTTGATCAAGGAGATTATACTTTTTAAAATAAATGTGAAAACATTTAAATTAAAATTATGTAAAATTGTATTAATTTTTATTTGTTTTTAATTGAATAAAATTATATCTGTAAGTATTCAATTTTTTTATAATCAATTCTCCGGTGAAGATGATTTTTAGTAACCTAAATGATGAAGGCGATTTTCAAATAAAGTTGGGATTGAGTGAATTTATAGCTAAGTCAAGAATGTACATGCAGATAATAAAAATGGAGTAGAATATGGAATGGAAGATACTAAAGTGTTTAAATTACACTGGAGTTGTAGGATAAGTTTCATTTGGTATTAGCTATTTCAATACACGAAGATGGAAAACCTAATAGTGGTGAGTCAAAGCAATAAAAAACAGGAGGAACAACAGCAGATAATTTTGAGTGTAGTGTATGCGAGAAATATACATACAGAAAGCAGCATCCAATAGCTTAACTGTTTATGTTTTATACAATGGACTGTTAATGGGAATATTGGAAGATGCTAACCAGCTGAAGTAAATCATCATACACATCAATTAATGTAAGCATTTAATCTATTTTATAATCTTTTCTTGGTTTTACGTAGTTCTTGCTATAAATTATTTGTCTTTGTTAGCTAATTTTTACTATCGATAGTTTTTTGTTGATTATTTATGAAGAATAAGAGATTTTTAAGGTCAGGATTCCCGTTGGTTTTTAGAAAAGTCCAATCTTTTCATATTGTTCTTTCTTGATTAAAAAATTTTTTTTACATTTTAAGTCACTCACGCATTTCACAACCTCACCAGTGAATCGATTATTGTTAAGACCAAATGTTGTGAATTGGGATGGGATGATACATTGTATAAACTTTGGTTTCATCAATGCTCGAAGTCTATTTTGCCATATCGACAAACTCAGAATTTTTTTCAGTACTAAATAACTCGATGCGATCTGTTGCGTTGAGCGGATATAAAATTCTGTGATTTTATATAATTCATAAGACAGGTGGTGGGTTTTGCATTTTCTACAAAAATTGCTATAAACTCAAAGTAGTTCATTCTTAAATCCATGGTAAGACTGAAGTATTGATGGCACAAATGATATTTCCATCTGATGGAAAACTTGATCTACACATGACAGGGGAAAAAGTCGAAATTTGAACTTGACCACTTTTGATTTTTCTGAATCTTGGCATACAAGTATGGACAAAATAAAAAATACATCTTATTATACAATTTTTTTAAAGTGCATAGTTTGAGCATTGGGACACCCCAACATGCTTGAAACATGAAAATTCTGCCAATCCGATGTAACTTTGAAATTAATTTGCTCAAGAACGGCTAATCGTTTGAAAAAAAATTAATTAACTGTTTTTATAATTACTTTTTATATCAAAATATTAAAAAAACTTTTTTAAAGATGACGCTAGGATCGAAGATCAATTGGGATTTAATTAATTTTTTCTAAACAGTTCCATCATTACTCTAAAATATGTCAAATTTGCAAAGAGGTGTTAATTCGTGTTCTTCAGATATTTAATTTTAAAGATTTTTAGTCCGACTAAAATTCTAATTTTTCATCATTTTTTCGAACTTCAGTGGTTAAAATTTTTTGTTGATAAAAATTGTTCGTTTGTTTTTATTTTGTCCATATTACTTATATGCCAAGTTTCAGGAAAATTAAAAATGGTCAAGTTTTCACAACTCGGTCTAGAACACGTTTTTCTTCAACTATGACTATTCTGATCGTTGTGTGTTATAACCAATCAACTGCTGTAACGGCTGACTTAAATGTTTCTCAGGATCTTCTATCCTCGCACATATCTTAAACTACAGTAATTTTATAATTGGATGCAATTTAAATTTTAATATTGTCGATGATTCTCATAAATTTCATCGCTTGCTAAGAGTTAACCACTTGATCTCTGTTCCATTTTCACCTAGTAGGGGTAAAGCTTGGTTCGACCAGTGCATTATTGCTGAATTGTAGTATTTCAGGCTTCTAAGAACTAGTTAATACACGCTTCCAGATATTTCTGATCATGATTTACTTATTATATCTATTATAAAGTCTAAGCGTGTCAATACTGAATACAAGCTTGTTTACGATTATAGTCATTTGGATGCAAAAATGATCATGAACTATTTCTCTAAAGTCAGTTGGACTTTTTTGCATTCAACTGATGATATCAATACATTGTTTCACTTGCTATATGATCATCTTAACCATAATAATTGCGTTCCTGTGAAACGAATAGTAGATAATCAATCTACAGCTCCATGGTTCAATATCAATGTTGCAAAACTTATGTATATGCGGGATCGTTCATTTGCTAAGTATAAAAAAACAAGTGATCTAAGAATGCTTAAATTATATTGGAGTGAGCGCAATGTAGTAGCTAGTTTGATTCGAAGGCGAAACAAAAATATTTTTTTGGGAACAGCAAGCAAACTATGAAAAAAATTTGGAATAATATCAACAGTATCGACATCGGCAAAAGTGAGTTTGATGATTCAACCAACATTGACCCATCAATCATTAACAGCTATTTTTGCAATATAACCCCAGTTCCTAAAGCTATTCCATTACATGACGTCGGTGGTGCACTCACCACTGATCAAACTTATTTGTCATTCAGTAGTGTAAATGAATTTGACATTTTCAAGTATATGAAGTATATAAAGTCCAATTATCCTGGCATGAATGCCACAAAAAAAAATAAATAAGTCATGAGGAAGTTTCAACTTCGAAATAGTCATCGCCTACACTACGTAATGACAGCGTGTCTGCCTAAGGATTCGAACAAGGCACTGAAGATGGTTCGAATTCATCCGAAACACGTACAATGAGAAGTGGAGTTTTTTTCTTAGAAACTTCCAATCATACCATACCTTTGAATTGAACAAAATTCCAATTACTTCCTTACTTGAGTAAGGAATTGTTGAAAAACATTTTAACTAGAGTATATTTAAAGTGTTAAAATAATTAATCGACGCCATTTATCGCTTCTTGAATGCAATTCGACTCTTACTCTACAATGCTGATTATTCATTGTTGAAAAACATTTTAACTAGAGTATATTTAAAGTGTTAAAATAATTAATCGACGCCATTTATCGCTTCTTGAATGCAATTCGACTCTTACTCTACAATGCTGATTATTCATGGCGCCAGACGTAAGAAAAAATAACAATATCATACTCGAAATTCTAATTTGTGGTCATGAAATTTATGACTACTGGAGAAATAGCTCATAAAAACGATCAGGACGGCCTAAATCAACCACTATTTTGAAGGAACGGGATATTGGGGTTTTCAAGGTATAAGAAAACAAAATAAACGACTTTTCGTACCAGAAAATAGCACTGTGGTAAATAGCAAACGCAAAAAGTCAATTAAAAAACCATAGTGAAGCATCGGTTACAGGCGACAGGTTGCAAGGTTCCGTAAACCACTTTTTTGGGCTCGTATAAGTAAAAAGACTTATATTGGCACAAAAGCATTTTAGTCGTTTTATAAATAAATGGACGAAATTTGTAATTACCGATGGTATGAGTATGATATATTTGGCTCAAAACGCGGATTTTATGCTCGCTGCAGTCGTCACGAAAAAAGCTTAAAGAGTGTTTAGTACCCGCAGTTATGCATGGGGAAAAGTTTTTAATAGTATGGGTGTGCTTTGGCGGTAACAAGACTGGAGATCTGCATAGAGTTGAACGTATACCCAACAAGGGGCGATACCATAAGATTTTAGAACGAAATCAAATCAATCGGGTCTTCGACCCTCGACCTCCGTAGAGGTTTTGTTTTTCAACAAGATACCAATCCTAAGGACACTTTGAAATTGTGTTAAGATGCAATTTCTAAGACGAAAACTAAATATTATCGACTGACCTAAACAGAGCCAATATCTGATCTATCTCTATTTCATAGAGCGTTTTCGGAAAGAGCTTGATCAAAGAAAGATCTGTGGTTGAAGCTAGAAGAAGCCAAGAATAAAATCAACGGAAGCTATCAACATTAGAAAAATTATTAAATAGAAAGACCTTGTCGATTATCACTAATTTATCGGTCAGTTAAAGAATCATCATTTGTTTGATAGACACCAAACACTTTGTACAAGACACCCCAAAACTAATTAGCTCTTTCTCATGTTAACTGAAACGTTTTACCAAAGATTCGTCATTAATACTCCATAACTTTAGGCTAATGTGATATTCTTAAAAGAATAAAAAAAGCTGTTGGAAACGGAAGTGACAAAACGAAATTTGCTAAATGACTATAAACATTACAAAAACCTTATGCATTAAGTTTAAAGTTTCACATTTTTTTACAAAACTCAAAAACTTAGATAGCAATTATATAAATGGCTGACATGTTGACAAACAATATGGCAGGTCAAAAACCTTGCTTTCATTATTCATTCTCATGAAATTTTCAAGATTTTTAGTTTTTTGGAAACCACTAAAAAACAAATGATTTAATTTCGCTAGAAAAGGACTGTGCTCTAAGTAACGTCAAGATACATCGATTGTGACTATTGCCGTTGAAATCGAGCCACCCTTTGTTGAAAAAGCGTTAGACGAAATTGGGTCCACATACTTTTACACACACACACATACAGACTGCCAGCTAAATAGATGTTATCGACCAGATCTATCATTGATAGAGACCGGATCAGGCAGCCTGACCAGGTCCTGATCAGGAGTGTAACACTTCAAACTATCCGTCCCAGATCAGACATCTCTATGACAGCCAGATCAGACATCTCTATGACAGCCAGATCAGACATCTCTATGACAGCCAGATCAGACATCTCTATGAGAGTCAGATAAGACATCCCTATAAGAGCCAGATCAGAGACTTAATTAATAAAAAGAAAAGAAAGTAAAAGATATAAAATAAATTATAACTGTCATGATAGTGGCAAAATGCAGATTGACTTCTTTGTCCGTACATGGAATGATTTGCCCGAATTAATAGTCTCTAGTGCCTTCAATCCACAAAGATTTAAAAAGCGTTCACATATCCAATCCCTCAAAACGCATATTGTTGTGAGACCTAGGTCTTAAAAGGTATCCTTGTGTTGTTGTGACACATTTTATTTCTGTTGTACAACTCTTAAATAAGCATTTAAGAAGCTGTAGCGGCTTTTCTAGAAGTTGTATGAGCAAAACCAGTTCCAACACCAATTGTACAATATCATGTTTTTTGCAAAAGCTACATATTTAATCAATCTCACAGACCTAAGTCATACATATTTGATGTTTGTATAGATAAGTTTTATTTTATTGTTGACTAAATATATTCTTATTCCTGATTACATCCTTCTCCGTAATCATTGCAATATGTTATGAACCGAACCGTAGGCATGGTGTTGGTGCCTTTATCATGATTAATGCTTTCGTGATTAAACCTCTAACTCATTATGTTAATTGGTCAGGGCCAAAGTAAAGAAAAAAAATGTACAGCTCATCTTTTATTATCCGTCGCTAAAAAGATAGATAAAAGTTGAATGTTAATTTTGGTAATTTTGTAATCACCAATTGGAAGACTAAAATATGGGTGACATAGATTCTTGATACTTAGATAACAGTGTGCTTTCCCTTCATAAGTAATCGAGGAAATAATAAAAGAATTACCTTGAACATTGAGAACAGTTTAAAGCATAGAACAATTGTGACAGTGACGTACATTTAAGTAGTGTAAACTGTAAACGACAATTCGAAATTATCACACTGAAATTGTTTTCATCGGTTAATGGTTTAATTAATTAACTATTGGGAAAATGGACTATTTGGAAAATTAATTAAAATTAACTATTGGGAAAATTAGTTTTATCGTTAAGCCAAGTATAGATCGAACTATAACCGCAATTCTTTCAACCAAAAATTTTCTATTTGAACTGAAACATAAATTATAACAGATTAATCAATCATTAAATTAAATTTGAAAATTGTATTTACGACTACATACAAATAAGACATCGTACACTTCTACTTCTTCTATTAACGTCATTCAATTATTAACATAACGACCGAAAACAAAATTTATTGTATAAAAATAGACTTAAAACAAGTAACTGTTTTGGTTCTAATTATCTGTCTTTAGGTTAATTTGATATTATAATTTGGAATCAAAACAACAAACGACAAAAATATTTATAAAATTTGATTAAAACGTTTTTTTTTGCATCAATCTGTTCTACTCGAGAAAATGTCAAGAAGATTGATGTGCGTTATAACTTTTTCTATTTTATTTAAGATTAATTGATACATGATGTAATTTTATTTGTTTATATGTGTGGATTATTTGGCTAAACATTATTTTGAGTCTGTATATATAAGCCCGTAACAGTAAACATTACCCAAATTGAAAATATTCATAAAAGATAGGTCAATTTAAAAGAAAAAACACATACAAAATATTTGCAGTTTGAAAGATACTGCTACAGAAATAATAATCTCGAAATCCGGGGAGGATGGTCCCAAACGACACATTGAATATCACTGCCTCTTCAAATGGCACAATTACATCCGATCTGGCGGAGAAAATGATTGCGACAGATGCTGAGACCGTTTTATATCCCGGTAGCATCGCATATAATCGCAAAAAGATGCTATTGGAGTAAGGGACACATATGCCCTTCCCTAATAATTTATACATAGAGCCAACTATAACCGGGAGACTGAGGTTAATTATGTTGTGTGAATTAGGTAGCGTCCGAACATCAGACGATTTGAGACTGTCAATGAAGGCTCACTGTAAATAGGAAATGGAAAAATCTACAACTACGTTATTTCGCCTAATCGAACAAAGGAAGATAACCCGACGGAAATATAACATATCAAGATGCGGTGTGGTATACAGCCATAACTGGCTTATGTTGCGACTTTTGATCAAACTGGGAAAGGTATGTTCGAAGTAAATCGAACGAAAGAAGAATTACTTTCTGTTCGGTATCGTACGAACACAAAGTGAGACTTTTTTAGGAGCACCTTAAATACGACTTACAGCTAATAACATTTAGAGGGGCAGTATACCGCGATTGAACAAGATTTAGCGGAGGATAACCTGACAATCACCTAAGCGTTTGAAGCCATTTGTCCAATTACTAATGTAAAAGAACCGAAGGACGAGTTTTGGTGGAGTAAAGCGTTGATAAAATTAAGAACAGTAGTACGGATCCTGTTCAACAAACCAAACCAAAACAAACGAATATACCAATTTGCTTACCACCCCTATAATAAAGAACTTTAATCAATAGGTCTCCATTCCATGTGATAAACCTGTTAATCTATATTTTATGACACAAATTATATTTAATTTATTAATATTCGCATCTATACTGTTAGAAGTGTGCAGCTCTGACAATAGACCTCAAAGAAAATTAACATTTTCTTATTTTAAAGAGCTATAGTACTGTTAGGAAAATGATATTAAACTATAGACAATCGAAAATATATAAAGCGGCTAAACGCAGCGTTCTTATAAAACAAAAATGTCCAGTACGAGAGCTACTCGGCCGATAGTTCCGTTAACAGTTCATACTTTTTATTCATAACACTTGCATAATTCAGTTTGTTTGTAGCAAACAGCTTTTGATTTATTTAGGTAAACATAGCTAGAACCGTTAAGCCTGGTTTTCGATTAAAGGTCAAAATTATGATCGCTCTACTTTGAACTTGACCATTTTTTTACTTTCGTATACTTTAGTTATTTTATTGTTTGATATTTTTGTTTAATTACAAAATAAAATCTTTGATCAAGTGTTAATATACTTAATCAATGGCAAAATTTAAGAATGAACTTACCAAATGTTTTACCAGTTGACCAGTTGTAGTAATAAAGAAAATAATTTACCTGTAAGAAGAAAAAATACTTTAAATATATTTGAAATATTAAATATATTTTTAGATAAATAAATTTTTTTAAATATATTTTTAAATATTATATCCATCAAATACTTCAATTACCCGATTGGCATTATGTAAGAGCACAGATCTAGATCGGATACGGCTTTCCCCAATAGGTACCAGGTATTCTAAACAGGCCATGATCAGCAATGTAACGCTTCAATCTATTCAAACCGGATCAGGCGGGTCTACTAGAACCGGATTATATAAAATAGGGAATTTACTACCACATACATTAGAAAAATTAGAAAATTTACTACATAAATTAGACAAACATTTTTAATAAAATTATTCTAACTTTATACTAACCTATATCTAGTCATAATAACGCAGAGAAGTGAGAACTAAAGAATATATGATGTGAAATTTCGCAAACTATGCATATCTTAAATAGATATCACTCTAGTGAATTTTAGCCAAATGAAGTTTATTCAAATGAAAGGAGTCAGAACAGGAGAAATAGAGCATACCTTAATTGGAAAACCATTTCCGCAGGAGGGATCGATTTTGATCGATTATGATCAATGTTAATCTACGGGTCTGACTACCCTGGGTACTCCAGTGCCTGCCATTGACATATGAGTTAGTGTGAGATATCACATACCACTGGCAATAGCAGGAGATGTCACTTGCCAAGATGATATCTTAGGATGCTGGCGGACGAACTTTAATTAGTCAACGGCAGCACTTCCAGTCTTAGGTGGGCAGCGTTCCGTAGTGGTAGCGCTCATCAGCTCTTCCGAGGAATCGGACCAATACGTAGTTATGTCTGGGCTTTGTGCCTCGATTGAGGTGGTGAGCGGTGCGTCTGGGGTGCGCTGCATCAGCTGGGTTATTGGCAATTAGTTTTGTTTTGTTTTCTGCAAATTTCTCACAATTTGTTTTTCACTTATTATTTTGTTATTATTTCTTCATCTTATCATGAAATATTGGCATATGTCATATTTTATTGTATGATAGGATTTTTTGCTTAGTTATCCATTTTAAAATAAAACATAAAAAATAAAATAAACCTTTTAATATATATATAGGTCAAAATCATAGAGGTTGGCATTTTTTGTTTTCAAAAGTTTGAGATAATAAGATGTTTTGTGAACAAAACTAACAAGAGCAGTTTATAGTGCCATTTGTTACCCAGGTTAGAAATACCAAGGCTTATCGAATGCGCCAAGCTTGGAAAACTAAGAAATGATTATCAAGGCATGGCCAAGTCTTAGTCTGATACACTTTGTCATACTAAGCCAATGGTTAAAATAAATAAATAAGTTTATCATTTGACTACTATATTTCTGTAGGTGGGAGGTAAACTACACCAAGTCCAATTTTTTCAAAATACGTTTTTTTATACTGTTAGAATCAGAATTTTGTTCTCTACCGAGAGGTTAAAAGCACTGAGTCATAACTAGTGTAGTTTTCGAGATAGAACAATTTTAAATAGTCCAAGTCCATAGTAAGCCCAAGCCCATTTTCAAACAGTTTTTTGCCTTTCCTGTAAAATTTTAAAAATGTGACTTGGTGTAGTTTACCTCCCACCTACAGATTTAGTTTTGGGCCAAGCTTGGTCCAATGTTGAAACAAGTTTATTGTAAACGTTATATAATTTCAGCATTTTTATACTTTTAAGATCAATGTATAGAAGGCCTTCATCAGTGCAATAATGGACTGTAACCAACAAATTTACAATATATGAGGGAATTCCATTACAATACGCCGGTAAGAAAAGGTTAAGTGGCCAGACCTGGACCCAGCCTGCACCACAGCTTTTGGGGTTTGGCCAGCCTTAATATTTGGAAACGGCCCAAGCTTGGGCCAAGATTGGACTGATGTCCTTGGGTGAACTCTGGCAAACCAAGCTTGGGCCAAGTCTGGCAAATAAGACTTGGGTCAGGTCTACCAAACCAATTTTTTTCCAGACCTCCTTTAAATGTGTGGAAAGAAGTTGTGGAAAGGGAAAGAGTAACATATATAAAATTAGAGAAAAACTTAATATGGCTTGCACATGTTTACACTCCATTAGACTAGTGAATAATGCGTAACATAATAAACTGAATCTTGGTTCAGTCTAGGCATTTACAACTGGCACAGACTGAAAGCAAAGTTAACTAGCCAAGACTTGGCTCGCCAATATTGAGCCAATATTGGTTCGTTGTTTAATATTGGCAGCTCCTACCCGGGCGCAACCATAAATCATGCAATTCAATTCATAAACGGCCTAAGCCGGTCCAAATAGCCATTTTATAATTTAATTCTTTTAAATTTTTATTAATATCTTTGTCATAAGAAGTTGATTAATTACTTCGGGCTGAAAGACCTAAGTATTACATTCATGAGCTCAAAATGAAATTCTTACCCCCACTTTTTTTGACATTTCTCGATGTTTTAGGACCTACTGATTCTAAAAAAGCAAAAAAAAAATGTATGTCTGTCTGTCGGCTGGCCGTCACAACGGACGAAATCTAGAAAACCGCTAGACGGATTTGAAAATTTTTTTTTCTAAATATAGGTACACTCAATGGGAAGAACCGAAATGACGATGTGTTCGATAACTGTACCGGAAGTGTGTCAAAAAATCGTCAAGTGTGTCAAAACAAGGAAATTTGCATATTTTTTGCTTAAAAACGTTCATTTTAAGTGATTACGAGTAGGAACATTAAATTTGGAGAAATCTTGATGGTCGGGATTGGTATGTGAGACTAAAATCTAGATTATTGCATTCCAGGTTTGTGAAAAAAATATTGTCAAGTGTGTCAAAAGAAAGATTTTTATTTATTTTTTTACCAAATTTTTTAGAAAAAAATTTATTTAAAATTTTGTTTGAAATGAAATTTTATTATTATTATTGAGAACTATGGCATTATAAGTTTGTCAATAAAATGTTGTCAAGTATGTCAAAAGAAAGATTTTTATTTATTTTTTAACCAATTTTTTGGAAAAAAATTAAATTAATAATTTGTATGACATGAAAATATATTATTATTATAGAGAATTATGGCATTATAAGTTTGCCAAAAAAATAATGTCAAGCGTGTCAAAAAATGATTTCATTGATTTTTTTAGCCAATTTTTTGGGAAAAAAAATGTAGCTGTTTTTATGACGTAAATGTAATTGCAAATGAAATGGGACATGGAAATTTTTTAATTTGTTATAGTTTTTGAAATATTTTTGGAATTTTGAAAAAAGTTTGTATTTTTGATTTTATTATATAATTTTTGGAATTTTGAAAAGTTTCAATTTTTGATTTTGTTCTTTTAAACTTTTTAATTGAAATTTTTTAATTTGTTATAGTTTTTGAAATATTTTTGGAATTTTGAAAAAAGTTTGTATTTTTGATTTTATTATATAATTTTTGGAATTTTGAAAAGTTTCAATTTTTGATTTTGTTTTGGAATATTTTTAGAATTTCGAAAAATTTTAAATTTTTGATTTTATTATAATTTTTATAATTTTGGAAAAAGTTTTAATTTTTGATATTGTTATAATTTTTGCAATATTTTTAGAGTTTTGGAAAATTTTTGAATTTTTAAATTTTTGGAATAATATTAGAATTTAGAAAAATTTTAAATTTTTTAATTTTATATATATTTTTAGAATTTTGAAAAAAGTTTCAATTTTTGAAATTTAAGAATTTTCGGAATATTATTAGAATTTAGAAAAAGTTTAAATATTTGATTTTATTCTAATTTTTGGAATATTTTTGGAATTTTGAAAAAAGTTTCAATTTTTGATTTTGTATAATTTTTGCAATATTTTCAGAATTTTGAAAAAAGTTTAATCTTTGATTTTGTAATAATTTTTGGAATATTTTTAGAATTTTGAAAAAAGTTTGATTTTATTTAATTTTTACAATATTTTTGGAGTTTTGAAAGAAATATGGATTTGTGATTTTGTAATATTTTCTCGAATCGCTAAATGGAGAAATACCTCTGGAGTAGTTTGCTGAGTGTATCATCGTTTCACTAAATTGTGTTAATTTATGATCAGTTATAATTTTCCGGCATCGTATTGATGTTTCGTGTTAGTTTTGTAATAAATTTCTAAACAGAGTTTAAAAGAAATACTTGTACTTTAACAAAGAGTTATGTTTGATATACATCGCTGCCCAAAACTAAAAACCATGTCCTCATAAAAGTTTTTTGCCGAAAACTATATCAAAATCCTTAACCCAGACCGAAGTCTTGATATCTCAGAGCTGTGAGATTTCAGCCCCTCCATATTTTGTTAGATAAATTACTTTGATTTGCTTTTATTTTTTTTTGAACAAAAATGATTTATACTATACATGCTTTGAATAAAAAATTAAAAAGCTATGAATTCGATTTATTTGTTTTAGAATTGGCCCAGCATTGTATTTAAATATTGTTCCAATGTGTAAAAATAATAATGGTACGTGGTTATAATTTAAGGTTAAACAACATTCAACCAAGTTTATTTTAAAGCCTGTTCCAACCTAGTTCGACCTTAAAACAAGCTTGGCTCAATGTAAAAACAATCCTCTCTGCTAACCTGGGTATATAATTTCAGCATTTTTATATTTTTATATAGGCCTTCATCAGTGGAATGATGAATTGTAACCAACAAATTTACAATATATGAGGGAATTCCATTACAATACTCGGGTAAGAAAAGGCTAAGTGGCCAGACCTGGGCCCAGCCTGCACCACAGCTTTTGGGGTTTGTGCCAGACTTAATATTTGCAAACGGCCAAAGCTTGTGCCAAGTGTGGACTGGTAACCTTGGACCAAGTCCGGCAAACCCGGCTTGGGCCTAGTCTGGCAAATAAGACCTGGGCCAGGTCTACCAAACCAATTTTTTTTCAGACCTCCTTTAAATGTGTGGAAAGAGTAACATATATAAAATTAGAGAAAAACTTAATGTCGCTTGCACATGTTTACACTAAATTAGACTAGTGAATAATGCGTAACATAATAAACTGAATCTTGGTTCAGTCTAGGCATTTACAACTGGCCCAGACTGAAACCAAAGTTAACTAGCCAAGGCTTGGCTCACCAATGCTGGGTCAAGATTGGTTCGTTGTTTAATATTGGCAGCTCCTACTCGGGGCAACCATAAATCATGCAATTCAATTCATAAACGGTCTAAACCGGTCCAAATAGCCATTTTATAATTTAATTCTTTTAAATTTTTATTAATATCTTTGTCAAAAGAAGTTATTTAATTTGTTAGATAAATTACTTTGATTTACTTTTATTGTTTTTTGAACAAAAATGAATTATACATGCACTGAATAATAGTATTTTATGCTACGATCATGTAATGACGGTTATTAATACACGGGATAACCGGGATACGAAACGAGATTAACCGGGATACGAAACGAGCCGTAGGCGAGTTTTGTAAGGTATATGCGAGTGTATTAATAACCATTACATGAAAGTGGCATACGCTATTTTTTCTACACCCATTTCAAAGTTCAATTTTTTTCCCATACGAAAATTTCAACAAACGCCAAATGCATAGCATGTTTGATTGAAAAACTATGGGTTTCTTTCTATTGATTAAAAATCTGTATCGTAGTAAAATCTGTATCGAAATGAATATCATTATAAAACGGATTTTGGTTATATAAGTGTATTTTTATAGTACGGGTGAAAATTAAAAAGCTAGAAAAAAAATTAAAAAGCTATTCGATTTATTTGTTTTAGAATTGGCCCAGCATTGTATTTAAATATTGTTCCAATGTGTAAAAATAATAATGGTACATGGTTATTGATCATGGTTGAAACAACATTCAACCGTTTTTATTTTAAAGCTTGTCTCAACATTGTTCGACATTAAAACAAGCTTGGCTCAATGTAAAAGCAATCCTTTCTGCTTACCTGGGTAGAATTGGGCCAGCATTGTATTTAAATATTGTTCCAATGTGTAAAAATAATAATGGTACGTGGTTATAATTTAAGGTTAAACAACCTTCAACCAAGTTTATTTTAAAGCCTGTTCCAACCTAGTTCGACCTTAAAACAAGCTTGGCTCAATATAAAAACAATCATCTCTGCTTAACTGGGATGTTTTAATTTTTTCCATTGTAATTTTTTTTATTACATTTTAATTAATTTATGTATCATGGTCTGGTCCGGATTATATATAACAGGTCGTTCAATAAGTCCGTAGGATAAGTAAGAAAAAAACAACATTTTGACAAAACTCGATTTTTTTATTCAACATAGTTGCCTTCGAGGGCGATACAACGAGTATAGCGATTTTCCAACTTTTCTATACCACTTTTATAGTACGATTTCTCTTTCTCGTCAAAATAGGCCTCAGTTTCAGCGATTACTTCATCATTGGACTTAAATTTCTTTCCAGCAAGCATTATCTTGAGATCTGAAAACAGGAAAAAGTCGCTGGGGGCTAAATCTGGAGAATATGGTGGGTGGGTAAGCAATTCAAAGCCCAATTCATTCAATTTTGCCATCGTTTTCATCGATCTGTGACACGGTGCATTATCTTGGTGAAACAACACTTTTTTCTTTTGCAAATGTGGCCGTTTCTTTGCAATTTCAGCCTTCAATCGATCCAAAAGTTCACAGTAATACTCGCTGTTGATGGTGGTTCCTTTTTGGAGATAGTCGATGAATATTATTCGTTCGTATCCCAAAATACAGACGCCATCACCTTACCGGCCGACTGTTGCGTCTTTGCTCTCTTTGGATTCGGTTCGTCGACTGCTGTCCACTCAGCTGACTGTCTTTTGGATTCTGGTGTGTAATTGTGAAGCCATGTCTCATCCATTGTCACATATCTACGATAGAATTCCCTTTTATTGCGGTTTAACAGTGCCAAAGACTCCTCCGAAGCATCGATTCGTTGTTGTTTTTGGTCGACTGTGAGCTCACGCGGCACCCAATTTGCACAGAGCTTTCGCATACCCAAATGTTCATGTAAAATGGTAAAAACACTACCATCTGCTACCTTTACAATGTCAGCTATTTCGTGCACCTTCAATTTGCGATCGTTCATAACCAATTTGTGGATTTTTTTTATGTTTTCTGGAATAACAGCCTCATTTTGGCGTCCACTGCGCTCTGCATCTTTTGTGCTGGTACGACCACATTTAAATTCAGCCATCCACTTCTCTACCATTTGTCTCGATGGAGCAGAGTTTGGATAATGTTTATCAAGCCATTGTTTGGTTTCCACTGTATTTTTTTTCATCAAAAAGCAATGCTTTATTAAAATTCGGAATTCACTTTTTTCCATTTTTTTTCAAAAACAAAAGTTGCTTCACACAAAATGCTATAACTCACGAATAAATAGTCAGATTGCTGTCAAATTTATACACGTATCGTTTGAAGGTTAGTACTAAATAAAAATCATATGGGAAAAATTCTAGTAACGCCATCTATGTGTCATCCTACGGACTTATTGAATGACCTAGTATATCAATATGTATCAGAGTCTGGTTCGGATTTGCCAATCAGGGTATCGTCCGATTATACCAATCAGGGTCTGATCCGGCAACTCCAATCAGGGTCTGATCCGGCAAACCCAATCAGGTCAGGACATGATAGGGAACAGCGTTACACTCATGATCAGGTCCCAATCAGGCTGCCCTACCAATGTCTGATCCGGACTAGGGCAAACCTACCTTTTTTTATCTTTGTATATTGAATGCACTCGAGACTATTAATTCGACCAAGGCATTTTGTACGATGTATAGATAAAGAAGTCCCTTTGCATTTTGTCACTATGACAGTAAGTGATCTCAACGGTTTGACTTTTGCACAAACCGATTGACGAGTAAACCGGAAAACCAATATGGATATGAGGCATGATGGTTCTGATTTCATCCGAACACTGCTGGTGACGATATTTATAAAAAAACCAACGAGATCAGCAACAGTGTGATGTTAAATTTCGATCACCCACAATTTGTACAGCACGTTTTTAATTGAGTTCAAGAGAGTCGGGATGGAAACAGATGCAGTGACCAAAACTTGACAACAATGCTGCGTATAGAGTGAAATATTTTTTACGCCTACTGAGGAGGCCGAGTTTTCTTAACTCTTTGCCTTCGTCATTATATGATGGTTCCAGAGTAAGTCATTGTAAATTATGACATTCGTCTATTTGTTCGTCACACAAACTAGTTGAAATATCGTTTGGAAACTCGGTTTTTGATCTGGAGACAATCAATATCTGTGTTTTGGTGGAATCAAAAATGATCAATTTTTTCTAGGTCTTTGTTTACATTTATTATATGGCAGTGTCTCTCCGCCGGGACTGGATTTATTCGTTCATGCAAAATTACCTTTTGAAGATAGGGGGACGAATGATTGGTCCAGTGTACTATCTTCTGCAATACTATTAATCGGATTACTGGTGATTTGCAACAGTTGGGTGATCTTATTCAAACATAGATAAAACTGAGCCTCGAAGTACACCAGTGCCAATTAATTTAGACTCAGAAGAAAAGTCATCTGTAGAAATTGAAATGTATCGTTTTGACAGAAAATTTTAAATCAACTTCACGACTGAGGGATGAAAACTGTATTAACATGGCGCTTTCGACTCGAATAAGAATCAAAATAATAAATATTTCGGGTACGAAACATGTCGAAGTAATTCAATAAAAACATTTATTGCTGTGTGCGAACTGACGAAATAATGACAGATCACAACTATTAACTGTCAAAATTTTGTTTTTTGGAATTTATATTCACCATAACGAAACGTCAAAATTTGGTATAGCTTTTTAGCATCATCAAATTGTGACAGTAGGCATAACAAATTATTTCAGGAGGAACAACAATTTATTACAGAAGTTTTTTTAAGTGCCAAAGTAATATTTATATTAGTATACATGTTATATATATTTATTAACAGCAAACATAAATATTACTAAGTTTTTCACCTTATGTCAAAATTTTGTTTTTACAAATTTCACCTTCACCAAAAATTGTGTTCTGTCATTATTTCGTCAGTTCGCACACAGCATATTTAAGCGATATTTTCTTTCTGAAGTTAATCGTATAAACGTCCTAGAATTAAGAATTAAACATTTGATTCATTTCATCATTCATTATTTTTAAAATGAGAAACTAAATGAAAAATATAAACAATGACTGGTGGAGAATAACAAATTTACAGAGAGTGAAAAATAAAAATTAAGTTTTATTTCGACCCAACACGATACGAAAGTTGACATTCATGTGTTAGTTTATATTATTTGATTGTTTACATTTTCAAGGTTAAAAAAAAACAACAATAATAAAACAATTATAATGACTTCTTATTATTGATTGGATTTCTGGATTTTAAGTTAATTTGGTGACATTAATAATTCTGCTTTACATATTTTTTCCTGAATAACATAAATATTAGCTTTGTAAATATATATTACAAGCATTATTGTATGTATTGATTCTTTGAATATAAATTTCAAGAAGCTTTTTAGAATAATTTTTTTCATATTGATTACTTTCGTTTTTTTTTTGCTTTTTGATTAAAACTAGTTGAAACGGTTCAATATTTTATTATTTTGGGAATCGATCGATTTCACTATTGTGTGAGTATTTATTTACATTACGTTTTCTTTCTTATCAAAAATAAACATGAAATTTTGAATGGTGAAACAGAGGCGCATGGTGATTTATATTATTTATCGACTATGTGGGGGTGTATTAATCTATGAATGTTTTACAATAATTAATCTAATTTTAGTAATTATATACAAATGAAATATTTATGTTTATGGTTGTAATTAATGTTGGTATATGTGGTTTTAAGTTCTGATAATTCAATATATTTTTACGAATATGTCACGCTTTTTTCTAAGCTTTCGATAACGGTTCACACGATGTGATCAGCAAGGGTATCAGCAGTTAAAAAGTTGAAGCAACACAATAAGATGGATGATTTAGAATCATAATAAGAGCTCCGTGGGTTAAGAACTACAAAACAGATCCTGACTACTGTACGGTTATCCACAGCGAATGGCTCTATCATTTGTGATGTAAAATCTCATTGTAGATAAAGTTGTGAGTCGTAAATATACCAAGGTGTAAAATTACATTACATTACATTACATTTTCATTACAGAGGTAAATTTATGCAGACACTTATTAGAATAGTACATCTAAACATCGATCCCTTAATATAATAATTCATTTTTATAAAAAAAATATAAAAGAAAAACAAAAGTGGTCCATCAACACCTTAGAACGCATATTGTGGGATTTTGGTCTTAAAAGGCTTTTGTCTTGTTGTAACACATATTGTAAATTCTACTACACAACACAAAAAAAAGTCGTGTAGACCTGTGACACTGTAACTTAACCTAGATAAAAACTATGACCTAAAAACATTAAGAACAGTACTTAAGTTATGTGTATAGGAGAAGAAATTCTAAGAATTAAACTAGATATCAAGCTCTTGTGAAACATCACAAAAACAAAGTAGCTATAGCTAAGTAAGCACAGCTGTAATACTCACGAAAGCTTTATTATTGTTATGATTCCAAATAATCGCAATGAATTACAAAACAAATTTGTACTCAACCTCAATTTTCACTATACAATTTTTCAAATTTAAAATCAAGGTCACAAAAAAAGAAACAAAGCAAAAAATAAAATAATAAAAACAAAAACAACATGAAATAAATTTCATCAGAATTTCTGGAGTTTTCTTGGTAAAGAATGGAGTTACCTGGAATATTTGAGAAAAATTGGATATAAGGAATTCCTCTTGCAAAATGAGAATTAGTTTTTATTAAACTGTAATGATGTAAAATTATAATTTAAATTAGACTGATAGTTGGAATGTGATTATGTTAAATTTAATTTAACTGTGAATAAAGTTTTAAGTATTATTTAAGAGAAATTTTTTGTATTATTTCGTACGCTGTGTTTATACTGGAAATTACTACAAGCAACTGTTGGAGTTATTAAAGCTATTGAATATTCTAGATACGAATATTGTTTGCTGTACTGTTTTCCTGTTGTTGTGAAACAATAAAGTTATGGTTAAACCAGGTGATTTTGCCTTTGTAACCAGTGATCGAACCTAGAAGATGTGGGAATTACGTTTATCGAATTGAGAGTAGGGTCAATTCGAAGTAAGGTTGAAAAGCGTAGCATTATTATAGTAAAATCTACCAGATAGAATTTGAGATTGCATACCCAGCAATTCTAAGATTGGTATGTATCATAAGAATGTCCCATCCTATACTTATCGAGACTAATAAGACTCAGCTTCCTTTAATGAAGGTTTCCTCAATGTTTAAAGCCCATGCCATAGATTTTTTAAGAAGACTCGTAAAGATTAAGGTTAATCCAACAGCACCCCTAAAATATCTCCTTGGCTAGTGATATCTTACTGCTATTGCCAGTGGTATGTGATATCTCACGCTATCTCATATGTCAATAGTAGAGACTGGTGTACGCAAGCTTGTCACATCCGTATATTAAAAATTAAAAAAAAAAACAAATCGACAAAAACTGATCTTCTGCTGCGGATAAATTTTACCCTAAGCGTGAGTGTTTACCCTTCATTAGCACTAGATCGGGGTTTATGAACCCAAGAATACTGTGTATAGAGGTAAATCTTCGTTTCGTTGGTAAGTCATGGATGGTAAGACAACAGGTAATATACCTTGTAGTTTCTGCCAGTCAAACCCTCCCTCCCCCCTGTGCTGTTTCGTTAGGCTTTGGTCCTCGTCGGGATAGAAACCTTACCTAACTATGTTCAATATAATTTTTTCTTTTTGTCTTTGTGTTGTATTTCATTAGACTATATGTCTTGTATGGTGTTGTTTATAGAATTCGGTGGACATGAATGAAAACGAGGCTACATCTGGCTGTATGATAAGTATTGTTTCAATACTTGCTCGTATATGAGATTATATATACTTATTGCCGCGACCATGGAGTGTAAAGCACATCAAGAATAACATCTAGCTTTCAATACAGATTGTTTGGATGTTCGCAGTGGGATGTCAGGCAGGTACAGTCTGAACTAGACCGCATGTGGTGCGTTGTAATACTGTTGTCACCACTGAAACATCAAACAACATATTAAACTCCCTACAGTTTGTTTATTTTTTCATAACCGCCAAGATTGGAAAGTGGTCGAGGAGCTGTCAACCACGACTCTTCCTTAACAAACAATAAATAATTAATAGATATTTGCATGTTTAAGAAAATTATTTGGGTATTTGTTTTTAGAATTTTGATAAGGTTCAATTTTTTATTCACTTTGGAAAATATTTATTGATATTTGAAAATTTAATTTTGAATTTTGAATATTTGTTTGAAATTTTTGGAAAGATTTTGTTTAATAAGCTCCATTTACCGAAATTCTATTGTTTTAATGTTGTATCGAACACACAAATTTGGGTTCATAGAAAATATTTTCAACCTATTGATTGTCAACCTATTAACAAATTTTTAGCTCTAAACGGTGAGGGGATGGGAATTGAGGGGACCAGTTTTTGTTGATTTGTTTTGGAAAATTTTGATCTACGAGTGCGACAAACCCGCATACTCCAAACCCTGCTATTGACATATAAGTTAACATGAGATATCACATACCACTGGTAATAGCAGTGAGGTATCCCTAGCCAAGACAATATTTTAGTAGTGCTGGCGGATGAACTGTATTCCGTCAACGGTAATGCCCTTAATCTTATTTATGACATTCTCTGATGATAGAACGCTTCGCCTCGAAGAAACGAGCCTACAAAAAACTCTTTATGTGGGATTTAATCATTGAAGAAGACAGTGCTTTACATGATAAATGAATATGCTACTAACTGGATTATGGTAACTGAATTTTAATTTTGTTCCTACAAAAACTTAACTTCCTGCAAGTTTTCAAAAAATTGTTTTTTTCTATTATTTTACTTTTATTTCCTCTATCTCATCCTGAAATATTGACCTATGTCATATATTAGGCTTTATTGTTTAGTAATTCATTCTTTAAAAAACAATATAACAAATTTTTAACACCCTAGAAAGCATTTTGAAGTGAGACCCTTTGTCTTAAAAGGATTTTATGTGTTGGGACACATATTGTAATTTCTACTACACAACACATTTTAATTAATTAAAAAAATATTGTCCTTGTTTGAAAAATAATATTTTAAGCGGTTTATACGCGAGCAAAGTTAAAAACCACTTACTATAATATAACTTTGTCTACTAAATAGTACCACAATTTTGTTTTAATTTAAATGTTCTATTTTTTATTAAAATTATAATCCATCAACCTCAAAAGGCAGTTTTGAATGGTTTATTCTTTTACACAACTCTAAAAGAGTAAATATAGGTAGTCCAAATCTATTAAATATGCGGACGACGATTTGGATATTTCTTCAACTCAAATCCGTTCCAACTGAATTCACTCGATCTTCTTCATCACTCGATTTGTTGGAGTCTTGAGTACGGCATTTGGAAACATTGTTCTGGTTAATATTTTCCATACCGAAAATGCAGACACTTCCGTTTTATGTGGAATAAGGGTCGAATTATCGAGTGTTTTGAGAAGAGAAATTGTCAGATTTGTTCAGATTTTGAAAATTTGGTTCACCGCAAAAAACAGGAACAGGAACAGGAAACAGTTTAAGTAATTGTAAAATTAAGCCCAATCCGTGCTTTATAACACGTGATTCCGATTGATCGGAGCTTTGTAAAGTGGATGAATTTTTTTTCCTGATATTAGATATTTTACAACAAATCTTTTTTTATAAATTACAACTTTCCATTCTCTCCCGTATAATCTCCTTTTAGAATTATTACAATGTATTAATAATTTTATAGAAAATAATAAACTTAATTAACAAAAGAATTTGTAAATATGTTCATTAAAATTAATACTATTTGGTTTTTATATGGATGCATATGTTTTTTCGATGACATATACATTTCTGGTTCTTTTTTTGTTTGTGGTTATTTGCATATTAATTATCGTGAGAGCTTTTCAATAAGAGTTTTCCTAGCTTAAACAGATATGATGATTAAACCTGCCAATTAACTAAGTTTAAATTGACATGCCCCGTGAACAAAATGTGAGATTTCTAAAGAGTTTGTTATATTTTATACTTGATATGCAAATGTTGAGCTTCGTAATCCGAAGGTAAAAGAAAAATTTTATATACGAATTTCAGTATAACCAATTAATTTCAGCAGAACTTGTTAACCACTACCGCTTGACATGGTGTACTATGATGTAAATTGTCATATTTTGTAAATATTAAACACAATTTTAATTTATAATTCAAAATAATTTTAATTACATTTACAATAAATTTTTTTGAAGTTATCCACATTACGTTCACATTAGGATAACTTCGCATTTTGAAAAGAGAAAAAAAACAATTGCTTTTGAGAAAATTTTACTTATACTAAACAAATAATTAAACTATTACAAAAATAATTTCGGAACCTTAAAGAAATCTGAAAGATAGTATATTTTGCTACAAGAGATGAAAACATTATTTTCCAAGAGTGAACAATTGTTTACGAGACACCCCAGCGTGGAGCGGGGCAAATTAACGAACGAAAAACGTATTTATTTCACCTGGAAATGCTATTTTTTATGGTAGTAAATATAATAGTACCTGATTGTGTAAGTGTTTAATGATATATTTTATTCTCGAATAAAAGTTTATGGTCTGTTCACAAATTACGTAAGACAATTTCTGTAATCTTTCAACGCCCCTCTCCTCGGAAGAAAATGCACAACATTTACAAACGAATCACTTGTGCAGTGTACTGTCTTCTGCAAAACTATTTATTGGGTTACTGGTGATTTTCAACAATTTGTTGATACAAATTAAAAATAGAGTGGGCGATAAAACTGAGCCTTGGGGTACACCAGCTTTAATTAATTTAGAGTCAGAAGAGATTAGAGAAGCCATCGATGGATACCGAAATTTTGTATCAGCTTACGACTGTGGGTGAAATCCGTACGCAACGAGCTTGTTGATGAGGTAGGATCAAGTAGGAAAGTAGACGATTTTGCCATTCAAAATGATAGATTCGTTTTTGTTTAAGTACCATATCAAGAGTACCATATCAGGAGTTCGAAAAGTTAATGAAATCTTTTTAATAAAATAGTTAAAATACAAATCAAAATGAGAAATTTTATCTCTTTTTTTTTTTTATTCTATGTTAGGCATGTTTAATGTTAACCAATATAGATCAACGTCTCTGAACATCCGAAGATACCATACTAACTAAGGAACTAGGGCTTGAAAGTATTATTCAATTTTCTTTGAGGAATTTATTAATGTTGATCTTAAAGTTTTGATGATTAAAATTATCAGGAAAGACCCACGCCGGTAAGGCAATCCAGAGATGAGAAACTCTTAAAAAAATCGCGTTGAACATGAGAGCTTTTATTAAACATCGCATTCTGAATTATGTACAATGTATTACGTATTATCCTAAACTGAAAAAAAAACACCAAGAATATTGTGATAAAGTAGAGAGACGAAAGAAGAGTATGTCTTTTGGAGGAAGAGACCCCAACTTATGTTCTCAAAGATTGTGGAACTTTGATCTATATGACTAGATGAATGAGGTACAAAGTGTAGACGAGTGGGGTACCATAGATAATTTTGCCCGCAGTACAACATATCACCACCAAATCTAATCTAATGCTAGAAAAGAATAAAAAGAATATAAATTATTAAAAAAATAAGGATAAAGGAAAAGCACTAAATGATACTATTTACATGGATCATTTAGGTCCATCAGAACTGACAAAAGGAAAAACTTGCTTCCTATTGGCTTTGATAGATTCATTCACAAAATTTATAAAATGGTATGACACGAAGGCAAAAGAAAGAGGAAGTACCTTCCCCCCCGAGTGCCTGAGGCATAACCCAGATGATGTAAATAGCGTAAACGTGGAAGATGAAGACTCATATCAGGATTTTTAGCTACTGGAAGAATAACGAAAGAGACGAGGAGACATGTTTAGTAGTATGTCATGGAGCATGCCAATGGACGACCAACAAACCTACAAAAACTTTTCTATGTGCGGGTATCTATCTTAAAAATTGTTAAACCAAAATTAAACAATTCATATTGATTGGATTATTTCAACACCTCCACCCACACCTACACCTACAATATTTTCAATTTCAGAAAATGTAACTTCTACAGCTTCCCTCATTTCACAGCAATAGAATCATATATGTATCCCATTTTGTTTTAACAGTGAATACAAAAACTGTTGAATTAAAAATAACTTTAATTTTCCTAAGTTTCTAGAATCAAAACGAATCCCTTAAAAACTTAAATCTTAACACCAGCAAAACAATAACAATAAAAAACAATGATGTGATAACGATTTATATACACGAATAATAAATTATTTAGAATTTGTAAATATATAGAAAATGAGAAAATGAATTTGGGGAGAATTTTTGAGCGAATTCTCAAAGAATGAACATGAATACATTGTATGAATCGTTTATACTTTTTTTATTAGGGCAATATAGAACTTAGCACACTGACTTACAAATATCATTTTCTGCACTGTAGTGGTTGAGAAAGTAGTGAGAACTTTTTTATATACAAAACAAAAATTAAAGAGAATTGAACAGACACAAATTATTTTTTGGATACAGTCAAAGTTTGTTCAGTTTAAGTTTTCGATTCAGTTTAAGTTTTCGATCAATTTATCGCTACAGAATGATAAAACTATACAGAGGTGTCATAGCCATGTTAGCGACAAATTTGTAGAGAGCAGAAGCTATCTATCTAGATGTCGGCATGTGAAGGAATAATTTGGATTGTGTGTGGAGGAATAATTTGGATGGCCAAAATCGATTAATGATATTAAAGACATCCAGAACGCAGACAGAATGGTGACAGGTGTAAGGAAATTGGCGCTGAATAACCGCCGCTATACCAAACAAAGATGATGAGCTACAACTAGATTTAAAAAATATTTCAGAGATTTGTAATTGTAATTTTTTTTTCAATTCAAAGATATGGTTGGAAATTTCTCAGAAAAAAACTCTACTTGACATTTTTCGGATAAATTCGAACCTTCCTCCTCAGTGCCTGATTTGAATCCTTAGGCAGACACGCTATCGATTACGCCGTTGAGGCGATGACAATTTCGAAGTTGAAACTTCTTCATCACTTATTTTTTTACTGAAGTTGAATTTTTCCACTGTCATGAGACTTCATATTATGGAAATGTTTTTACAATATATGGGATTTTTTGCATTAAATTTCTAGACAATACTTTGTGTGAATTCATAGAATGGGGAATATTTCTATTCTAATTAACACCCTAAGTCACGATTGTATAGTCATTATCATATTATCATATGTAAATTTAAATAAATAGAATACAAAATAATTAAAATTAAATAAAAGACATCTGAAAAAAAAAAATTAAAACTTATAACAACCATACCAATATTACCATGTAGTCTTTCAGCCGAGATGTAATAATTAAACTATAGGTGAAATTTTTAAACTATGTATTATTACTAGGGCAACCAAAAATATGCACTATAAAAACAATTTTAAGCGCTTAAAATATGCTCTAAAAAAACTATTTTATGCATTTAAAATATGCTCTAAAAACCGAAAGAAACCATGGAAATATATATGTTTTCAGAGTCTTGTTTTTAATTCGGTTCCTAAGAGGTCGCTGTGCTTTGATCATAGTTACGGGGCTAGCTGGCCTGAGATAGTGAAGTATATATCTGAGCTTTTGTCCGCTATCATATACTGCAGACCCGAGGTATTACGAGTGTCAGTAATGGTAGTACTGCAGATATTGACAACTATTAAATATTAATTACATCAGTTGATTAAATTTTTTTACTAAAATCTAAACTGCCAAAATCCCGTAAATTTTTTTTACTAAAATCTAAACTGCCAAAATTCTTTCGTTCTCAAAAATTGTTACCAAAAAAAATTTTCTAAATATTTCGAAGTTATCCATTTCATTCGTTATTGTTCTTACAAAGACGATGTAAATGTTTCTGCTCAAAACATTACCAAAACCATTCTATTCGAAATTAATAAATTTTTGATAAAAATAAAATTCCAATAAAAAATGAAACCCCAACAAAAATATTTGCATTAAATTGACGTTGATATAATCGTCGCTGGCCCTGCAATGAAAGATAATTTGTTCTCAAAACGCTGTGATTCGTACTAAAACTCCTAAAGAAGTACTCTAAATTTTGTCTTCAGGAGTTAATATGAAAGAACTTCTTTCAAACCGAAAAAGATTGAAAAACTTTTAAGGCGGTTTAAAATCACCAAAGTTTCCATACCATTATCCCACATATTATTCTAAAAACATTTTCAAAATAATTTTCGCGACTTAAGCTAAAATCTTCCACAAATTTTATAAATATGATATTTTTCTTTCATGCTATTGGTCGATTGAAAGTTGCTCGTAATCAAAAAAGGAATGGAATGTGATATTTCAAATTATACACCAATATCCCAAGGTACAATTTTGTCTATCACTCTATTTTTAATTTATATCAACGAACTGTTGGAAATCAGCAATAAACCAATAAATAGTTTTGCAGACGATAATACACTGCATAAGTCATTTTTCTCCTATTTTCAAAGGGTCAATGCATGAACAAATAAATGCATGTCGTAAATAAAACGAGAACCTAAAAAACGTAGTGACCAAAATTTGGTCAATTTTAATTCCACCCAAACATAGTTACTGATTGTTTGCAGAACGAAGGCTCAACAACGATGGTTCAATTATTATGTGTCAGCATTTGTTTATTGGGAGTCACAATTTCCAATGAATAACTCTGTAACGACCTCAAAAGGTGTGAAAATAGATGTGAAAATCAATAGATGTGAAAAAAATAAAAGTTGTCAAATTTGGTACACTCCTGCCTGGCTCTTTATGAGTCCGTTAAAAAACATGCTATACGAATTGTATAGATGACGAAAAGTTAGGATCAAATCTTGATTTCCTCAACATCTTCACACTGTTGCTCATGGCTCCGAATGCCCCTTTGGCACCAAATGCTTCTCTGCCCGAACTGCATATAAATGGGCTGTTGAAATTTTTTTCGCAAAACCATAGAATTCATATAATTTGCCGTAAGTTTCATCAAAATGTTTGCATGGAATCAAAGAAAATTTAAAAAATTTGCTACATCAAAAAACATATTTTCAATGATAAGAGTCTAATATCAGTTGAGAATTCAACTTGAGCAAATAGTGTAGTTCTTAAAGATTCAACTTCAAAATATCATTCATTCGTTGATAGCGCGACTGCCAATGGATCTGAACTCATTGGCATTACTAAGGTTAAGAGTTCGAATCACAACCGAAATCCGCACAAGAGAAAAACCGCGTTTTCTCTGAAATAAATTCAACCACACATTTGAATTGAAAAAATTCAAATTATTTCCTAAGTTACTCGAGATCATAATTTCCCACAAAAATGCCAAACAGTTAAACTGTAGAAATCACTCACTGTCATAGCGAAAGAATGCAGAGAGATTTTTTTGTCCGTACAGCGTACAAATGGAATGCTTTAAAATGGAATACTTTGCACAAATTGAAATCTTTAAAATATTAAACTATTCTTGACACTTAAACGAGTCAACGAAAATTTCGTTTTCCATTTGCAGCCTATAGTACATCAAAACACGGAGCAACAAATTGCAGAGAGGTGTTTTTCGTTTTGAAATTCAATTTACTTTTAGCGTGAATTTTATATAATTGTTGGTGAATTACGTTCTGAGTTAAAATAACGCAGAATAAAAATAACGCATTTTCAGAAATATACGAAACCAAGGGTTATTAAAATTACATAAAAGAATTGTAATCTTCCTTAAAAAAAATCAACCTTCTACATGACATTCCATTTGACCGGTTCCCACCCCTTGCCCCTCAAAACACAGAGCTCTAGTTCCAATTTCTAGGAGGTTACTATGTTTTTTTATAGATGAGATTGCTAGTATATTGCTTAAATTTTCTACAAATTTTGAAACATACCAAATTCTATCCTTTCTAAGTTAAGGGGATGGGACGCATACAACCCAACACAAGCATTTTCGGGAATGTGTCAACAGCCAAAAAGCTCAACCTCTCATATGACACCTATCTGAATGTCATAATAAGCGGTAAGATTTTTTATACGATTACTAAGCTGCTTAAAATAGAACAAAACAAAACTAGGATTAACAGCTTTTTATGGCCGTTCTAAGACCTTAGGTTGATAGGACCTACAGATGCTCAGAAAACCTATTGTAAAGGTCCAGTACACACTAAAATCTTGGCACTAGTGTTCCATTTTCAAAAGACAGGACCCCAAAAATTAATGCCGCGATGGTAAAATGTGCCCAATTTTTAGATGCTCATATTTTTGTGCATATTGTCACCATCAATTTAGGAAAAAAATGGTAATTATTTAAAATATGCAAAAATACGGACTTTTGGTGAAATATGGAATAATATTCCCTAAAAATATGTATTAAAGCTAAAAAAAACTAAAAATATGCACTTTTGGTGAAATATGCATTTATATGCATTTTAGAGTAAAATATGCAAAAATATGCTCTAACAACTAGGGCTTAAAAGTCTTAGTTTTACCTGAAACAGATTTCAAGCTTAATCATTTTTTAATTAAGTGCTGTTAAAAAAACATGCTAGTGCATATTTTTGGTTGCCCTAATTATTACTCTGGTAAATTTTTTTAAAAAATTCATCGTTGCAGTACTGGCAAAATAACTATATCTAGTAAATTTTAACCATTAACGCGCTATTGCTTAACCATTTAAAGTGTACTGGCTATTTTTTATAAACCATAGATCGGCCGATTCATGATTCCAGTAATGTTCCAATAACAATAGCCAAGTACTGTTTACCATTCATGGGTCAGTACTTAAACATTTAATGGTAACTAAATACTGGCTCTTTTCTGTAAAACACAGAGCGGCAAATGAACTAGTGCTGACCCGATAACAATAGACAAGCCTGTTAACCATTAATGGGCCAGCGCGCATTGTGGATTCAATTCTTGCGACATACAACTATTATAACGAATGATGATTTTTTCATTGAAATAAAAAGGTCTCTTAAGTATAACTTAATTCGCTAATCGCTACCCGGGTAGGAGCTGCCAATGTTAAACAACGGACCAATCTCGGGCCAGTATTGGCGAGCCAAGCCTTGACTACTTAGCTTTGGGCCAGGTCTGGGACAGTTCTATGCCTAGACTGAACTAAGGTTCAGTTTATTATATAACGCGTTATTAACCAGTCAAATGCATTGTAAACATGTGCAGGCCATATTATGTTTATCTTTATTTTCATATATGTTACTCTTTTCACAACCTCTTTCCACACATTTAAAAGAGCCCTTTTTTTGAATTAATATACTAGAACAACTGAGCTACGTTCAGCTCATCTAGTAATTTACATATCATATTTATAGCACATGTTTTGGGGTGTAACCCATTGGTTAGTCCCATTAACATTATTTTATTAAGTATGCTTTTGATTATAAAATCAAATCTAGTGGCTTCCTTCTTTTAAGCCTTCTGTCAGCAACGGGCACATCCAATAGCTGGCGTATTTCAATATTTTCATGTACGCGAATACGTGTGGTGTGTTTAATTGCATATTTTTTTATTTCATCCTTCACGAACTCTATCTTTAGTTCCCTATGGAGGTCTTCGTTTCTGATTTACCACGGGGCATTAACAATGCAACGCAGGACTTTGTTTTGGAGCGAATGGATAGTTTTCGCGTTCGTTTTCTTAGTACAGCACCATATATGGATACTATACGTCCACACTGGTTTCAGTATTTCACGATACAGCATCAGGTTGTTTTGAATATATAGTACTGAGTTTCTTCCAAGTAACCAGTACATCTTTCTAAATTTCAAATTCAGTTCTTCTTTTTTCTTTTTAACATGTTCCATCTCAGTTTAGTTTCCAGAGTCATACCTAGATATTTTGCTGTGTTTGCATAAGCAACTTGAGTTGAGTTGATTTTTAGGGGTATTTGGCTTACTTTTTGGTTAGCGAAGTTAACATGAGAGGAATTTGTTTCATTCAGCTTAATTCGCCATCTTTTTGTCCAGTTGTGGATTTAATTAGTAGCGTATTGCAGTTTGCTCCTTCTACGGGTTTTCCGGTGACCAAAATTGCGGTATCATCTACAAAGGTTGCATTATTTGTTTTGCTTAGGCTAGGCAAATCTCTTGTATATAGCAGGTATAGTACCGGTCCTAGGACGCTACCCTTCGGAAATCCTGCATTCAATGTGGAATAACTATCATCATATTTGACTCTAAAGTGGCGGTCATCCAGATAAGAGCTCAAAATTTCATAAGTTTGGGCAGATCTCTATGCAAGCTATACTTTAAGTCATGATGCCAAACTTTATCAAAAGATTGAGCGACATCAAGAAAAACTGCGGAGCATTCCCTTTTACCTTCAATCGTTTCTTTAATAATATTCGTGATCCTGTGCACTTGTTCGATGGTAGAGTGGTTTTCTCTGAAACCAAACTGATGCGAAGGTATGAGATTTATATTTTCTATTACTGGCTTAAGTCTTTTAAGAAAAAGTTTTTAAAAAGCTTCGATATCGTTGGGAGTAATGATATCGGTCTATACGTGTTTTTGGCATTTGGTGATTTATTCGGTTTTAGGATCATAATCACTTCTGCTACTTTCCAGTGCATCGGTACATACCTTAATCGGAATGCTGCATTAATGATATGAAGTATTTTGTGCATACCTTTATCAGGTAGCATTTTAACAACTTCACTGGTGATTAAATCGTAGCCATGTAATGTTACATAAGAAATTTCTTGTAGATCAGTTTTGTTCGCTTTCGTTATATTTTCCTCTTCTGTCAATCGACCAAATGGCTTGAAGGTGCCCTCTAGTAATTCTGCAAATAGATCTGCTTTTTCTTGGCCACTGCTGGCCCATGTTTCATCATCTTTTTTAATCGGAGGGATCTGAGCTACTAGTCTTTTGAGTCCCTTTGTTGGTTTCCAGAGTGAGCACTCATTGCTTTTATCACCAGAAAGACTTGAGAGATATCTGTTAATAGATTCATTTTTTTGCTTCTTTATGGCTGTCTTTACTTGTATGCACAGATTATTTAAAATAGTTTTGTTTTCTGGAGATCGAGTTGTATGCCAAATTATACGGGCCTTGCGCTTTGATTTTATCAATTCTCTTAATTGCATGGGAAGGTTTGCGGTTAGATTACGATTAGGATGCGGTGGTGCAGTACTTGTCGTTGCTGCAAAATGTACAGCTTTAATCAGCCTTTCTAGCTGCTCTGGGTTTCTAATTGGTACTTGTAGATCTATTTTCTCTTCTATACACTCACGAAAAACATTCCAATTAGTGTTTTTACCTATTAGTTTAGGTGCATATGTCGAGTATTTTAAAATTTTTCTGTGAATCAAAGTCGAAACGTAGGAGAGGGGACCAACTGCAAAATTGCACTTGTTTTACTATAATTCAAAAAATTTACAATGTTTCTTATATTTGGTGCTCTTTTATATGATATCGTCGTTTTATATGGTATTGACTCGTTTGGGTCAAAAAGCCAATTTGTCCCTTTCTCCCCCCTCAAAATACAGAAAAATAATTATGTGACACTTCGCTATAGTTTTCGTTCAGAGTTTATCAAAGCTTCTTTGTGATTTTTTTAAAAAAAATTCTGTCAATTTAGCACGAAACCCAAGGGGGAAGGGGGTGGGGATGTAATCAACCTTAACTTGCACTTTTTTTTAGCAATAATTGAAACACTTTACACTGCAAATTTCTAAAATATAATAAACTGTTTCTTAAATTAAGTGGTTTCAACTGATATCTCACTTGACTAGGTTTAAAATAGTGCTTTTCTCTCTTCTCATTCCCATCTCTTTAATAACGACGATTATGAATATTTTACATTTCGGTATATTTTACGTTAAAAGTTACTATTGTTTCTATAGTTCCAAGTACTTTTGAAGTTTTTTATCAATTAGGTTCAAAATTAAGTGGGGAGAGAAAACTTGAAAAACGCTATATTACAAGATTATTAAAGAAACTGTGGGGTGAGAAATTCCAAAATACATTTTTAAGGGATACTGAAGCTTGTCTGCAAAGCTCATCCAAGCTGAAGTAATCTCAAGTTTCAGTTCCATAGTATTTATAGTTTACGAGATAGTCGATATAATGGGTAAAAAAGTTTTACTCTCACCAATAGTGAGGGTTCTGTATAAAAAACGGAACCCTAAAAACAAACAAAGTGACAAACCGGAAGTTGTGAAACAGAACTGATAGAAACCTCAATAAAAGCGTATTTTTTTTTTTTTTTTTTTTTTAATAAAATGTGTTGTGTAATAGGGTTTAGAATATGTGTCACAACAACACATAAATACCTTTTAAGACCTAGGTCTAGACCTGGGTCCCACAACAACTGGCGTTCTGAGGTGTATATTAACGCTTTTTTTAAACATCTGTGGGTTGAAGCCACCTGAGACTAAGTGTTCCGGCAAACTATTCCATTTGTACGCAGTTCGGACAAAGAAGTCTCTCTGCGATCTGCCAGTATGACAGCGCGGGATCTTTACCGTTTCACTGGTTGCGGCAGCCGATTGCCGAGTGGAACGGGGGTAAGAATAAGTTTGAGGCATGATGCCGCTGATTTCATCTGAGCACTGCTGATGACGATATTTGTAAAAAACAACGAGGTCAGCAACAGTGCGACGATGTTGTAGGGAATCAAGTTTTGATGTCAAAGTTCGATCACCTACAATTCGTATAGCTCGCTTTTGAGCAGAGTCCAAGAGGGCCAAGATGGAAACAGAGGCAGCACCCCAAACTTGACAGCAGTACTCCATACAGGGACGAATATAGGACTTATAAACATGGAGCAATTGGTATGGAGTGAAAAATTTTTTGCATCTATTTAGGAGGCCGAGTTTTTTAGACGCGCTTTTTGCCATCGCCATTACATGATCGTTCCAGAGTAGGTCATTTGAAACTGTGACACCCAATAAACGAATGTTTTTACATTCACCTATTGGTTCATCACACATACTAAATAAAATATCTTTGGGGAACTCGGTCTTTAATCTGGAAACAATCAACAGCTGTGTTTTGGTGGAGTTGAAATTGACAAGGTTTTGGTCACCCCAGTCGGCGACTTTATTCAGGTCTTTGTTCACGTTTATGGCAGCGTCTCTCCGGGCAGGATTAATTCGTTCGTGCATTTTACCTTTTGAAGGAAGGGGCTCGAACGACTTGTGCAGAGTACTATCATCTGCAAAACTATTTATTGGGTTGCTGGTGATTTTCAACAATTCGTTGATATAAATCAAAAATAGGGTTGGGGACAATACTGAGCCTTGGGGTACACCAGCGTTAATTAGTTTAGACTCAGAAGAATATCCGTCTAAGGTTACCGAAATGTATCGGTCGGATAGAAAATTTTGAATCAGCTTCACAACATTGGGATGAAAACCGTACGCAACGAGCTTGTTGATTAAGTTGGCATGCCAGACTCGATCGAATGCCTTGGAGATGTCTAAAGCGATAACGTATGTTTCACCACCTTTATCAAGTATGCTGTTCCAACAATGCGCTACATAGTTTAATAGATCGGTAGTTGATCTTTTGTTTCGAAAACCGTATTGGCTGTCGGATATTAAATGATTTTCTTCCAGAAATTTTGAAATATGTGCATTAATATAATGCTCATAGACTTTGGATAGGACCGATAGTAAAGCTATTGGTCTATAATTTGAGATATCGGATTTTGGTCCCTTTTTGGGGACGGGCTGGACATTTGCCAACTTCCAGCACGAGGGAAATATACCAGATTTGTAGGATTGGTAGAATATTTTAGTTAAAGTTGGTGCAAGTTCTTTGGAAAAGGTTTTTAAAATAATGGGTGGAATATTGTCCATTCCTGATGCTTTGTTGATGTTTAACCCCTTTAAAAGTTTAGCGACTATTTTGGGTTTGAAGTGAAGTTCATTCATATTAACACCTGAAGACTGGATTTGGGGTATTTCTTTAGGAGTTTCCAAAACAGTGGAGTTCAGAGCAAAGCGTTCAGCGAACAAGTTAGCTTTTCTTGCGGGATCATTGACGATTAAATCACCATCAATAATAGGGGGAATAGAAAATTTTGTACCAGAATTTAAAGAATTAATGGCACTGTAGAAACTCTTGTCAGAAACAGACATAGACGTAAGTTTTGAGGCTTTCGCTCTGTCAATTTCGGACTTTTCGTTTGAGATAATCTGATTAGATATTTTGTTGGCCTTTAGATATTGGGATCGATTAGTGGGAGTTTTGTTATGAATCCAAATATTAAATGATCTACGTTTGTTTCTAAGTGCCGTTTTGGCAGCTTTCGAATACAAGTATTTTTGTTTGGGTTTTACTATGGAGAAAGGGACAAATTTATTGATAGCAAATTGGATGGTTTCTGTAAAGTTTTGAGCAGAAACATTTACATTGTCAGTGTAAAAACAATGACGGTCGAAAGGGAAACCATGGAAAAAATTTTGAAGACCACTCTTATCCATTTTTGAGTAGTGAAATATTTTACGGGGTTTGGGAGCTGTAGTTTTAAGTAAATCAGTTTTGATAACTGATGAGATTAAATAATGATCAGAATTTCCAATACTACCTTTCGCAACATCGACACTCGTAATATCTGGCATTGTGGTAAGATAGAGATCTAGTAGAAAACTATTATCACCGCCATTACGGGGAGTGAAAGTCGGGCTTTTAACAATTTGGAATAGGCCCTGAGACGCGGCAAAAATTTCTGCCAGTTTTCCACTATTGTCAACATCGTCGGTCGATTTGGAGAATTCCAACAATGATTTGTTGTGGACGTTGAAGTCACCGGTAACGATAACTTCACAATTAGGGGACTTTGCTCTAATCTCGTCCATAATTTTTGTCAGTATATTAAAAAAGTTTGGGTTACGTTTGTTGGGGGACCGGTATAAAGCTATTGTAAAAAAAGTCATTTCTGGAAGACAAATCTTTAAAACCATTGTATTGAAGCCGTCACCGTGTAGTTCAAAATTTGGAAAGCGCGTGTACGCAACACTCTCATGAATGAATGCGCACACGCCCTGATGGAGTTTGAAAGCTGATTCGAGCCTATATTTGGAATTAAGCGATTCTATAAAGAGAAAATTTTCAGAAACTTGTGTTTCTGTAAGGAATAGAATGTTCGGTTTGTCGTGCTCAAGATGATGTTGCACGTGGTCATGGTTAGCGTTCAATCCGCAGATGTTTTGAACATGTATTTTAAAATTTTTTATTGATTCATATATGTTTTGTCCCTGCAAATTCCGTGGACATGCCGCTTTATGGGCGGGTGGATTGCGCAAATTTGCTTTACCACTTGCAGACTTATTTTTTTTCGGTTGTACTGCCATATATATATCAAAATGTTTATTTTATTTTTTTGTGTTTTATTTTAAAATGCATAACTAAGTAAAAAATCCTATCATACTACAAAATATGACATATGCCAATATTTCATGATAAGATGAAGAAATAATAACAGAATAATAAGTGAAAAACAAATTGTGAGAAATTTGCAGAAAACAAAACAAAACTAAATGCCAATAATCCAGCTGATGCAGCGCACCCCAGACGCACCGCCCACCACCCTAATCGAGGCACAAAGCCCACACATAACTACGTGTTGGTTCGATTCCTCGGAAGAGCTAATGAGCGGTACCGCTACGGAACGCTGCCCAGCTAAGACTGGAAGTGCTGCCGTTGACTAATTAAAGTTCGTCCGCCAGCACCCTAAGATATCATCTTGGCTAATGACATCTCCTGCCATTGCCAGTGGTATGTGATATCTCACGCTAACTCATATGTCAATGGCAGGGACTGGAGTACGCAGGGTAGTCAGACCCGTAGATCAACATTGATCATAATCGATCAAAATCGATCCCTCCTGCGGTCAGAAGGTTATTAATCAAGTTTTATCAAAATCGATTATCAGGAGTGTAGTGGCAGTGTACCATGCCACAACATTGTGCAATGCACACCAATATTTTGTAAAAAGATATATATCTTCCATTTTTATGTGAACCAGGATAAGTTTCATCAAGTTTCCTTATGTTTGCATCACCCATCAACAAATCTACAAATCTCACTGATTTACTTCAAATAACATTTTTTACGGTTTGATGCATCTAACTTTGCATTATGCTAAAGCTTTTCGCATTTATTTTATTAAAAAATTAAATAAACATACAACTAATTCTAAATCCAAAGGTGAATGTCAATGACAATTGCTATTCAGTTAATATCTAATTTTCATAGCAATTGTCCTTGAACAATTAGAGAAAAAAAATTTTTAACTATGAAAGCTTTACTGTATAACAAATAATAATAAGAATGATAAACTTAGAAAAAAGCGAAAACCTCTCAAAATCTCAATTTCAAACATGTATTTCTCCACTTTTTAAAACTAACTTTTATAACCAAGAGAACAATTTTTATTTCGGAAAAATATCTATGTGAAATATAACACACAAAAAATATACATAAAATAATAACATGGCGGTCGATGTCGGGTATATTAATCAAATTCTATTTTAATTTTTTTTTTCATTATTAAAAAAAAATTGTTTTTAAATTTCATTAACGTTTTAAAATTATTAATATCATATATGTGATTTTTTTTTAATAAAAATGAGACAAACAATGATGGTGTTTTATATGGTGAAAAATGGAAAAATTAAAATAAAAAAATTTATAAACTTAAAAAGTTCGTCGAATAAAACTTAAATAAAAGAAAAAACAAAAAAGTTTAACGTATTTAGCGTTTTTTTCGGGGAATCGGAATCAAAGAAAATCATAACTAAAGTTTTTAAACAAAATACAATAAAACGATTTGTCATTTAAATGACAATAAATAATACATCACAATCAAGATATAATTATAAATTATAATAAATATAATATTTTTAAAAAAATATTAATTTTATTTATTGTGATTTTTGATGATTATTCTTTTTGTAAAGAAAAATAAACAACAAAAAAAATGATTAAGATAAATCAAATTTTTTCGCCATCAACAGAAAAATCATATCAGTACAAAAATAAACGTCGTAATTTTTTTTTATTTTATTCTAAAAATTTAATAATAATTTTGTAATCTTATTTCCAAAAATTAAAAAAAAAATATATAATAAAAAATGCATTTAGTTTTAAAAGAAAACCAAAATTATAATTAATTATTTTTTTCTATTAATTGACAAACAATTAAAAACAGAGACAAAGATAGATAAATGGTGTAAACAACTGTGATATTACATAAAAAAAAAAATAAAATAAATTAAACAAAACTAATTTCAAACAAAAATAGTTTTAACGGTATGTTAGTTTAATGATTAAATTTTTCAAACCCTGAAAATATTTAGTTTTTCCTTAATTTTCATTTCTCCCTTCTTCTCCACTCAACTCATTCAACAGAAAAAAAAAGTTAAATAAATCCATTTTATTATCATGAAAGTTCAAATCAAAATAAAAGCTTTTCTATGATTCTATAAAAAAAAAAGAAGTTGTATTAAATTAATTAATTTTTTTTTATTAATTTAAATTAAAAAAAAATCGCACGCAATATGGTAACAAAATAAAGTTTTTGTATTTGACCTTCAAAATCTACATGAGTCGCGCGATATAAGAGAGTTAAATATAATAGCATTTGAGAGAGAAATGGCGGGAAAACATACGTCATTGTATTTTAGCTCCAGTGTTTTTCGTGAAAATTTTGTTGTTTATTTTCATAATTTCCAGAAAACTTTTTGTTTGTTTTGAGAGGTTTCACTTGTTACGAATTTTACATGTAGATTTTTCACTGAAAATTTAGTTCAATGATTAGCAAAACCAAGAAATGACAGACAATTTAATAGAAATCGTAAAACTGTGTCGATCAACATGTAATTATAAATGTGACGAATAATATTATATAAATTTTAAGATTATAGAAAATTGATATACAGTGCAAAGTCAATGTCGGATAAAAAAAAAAGAATAGAGGAAATAAATATAAAATGTTGGTACGTTCTATGAATAATTTTATGTGTAGAAAAAATAATTATGCATTGATTCATTTATTTTGTTGTTTGTACATACATATATGGTTTGAACAATTAAATTGCGGTTAATAAATTAACTATGTAAACATTTTTTGCAGTGATTTGCCATAAACTGTGCGGTCAATATAAATCAATATTTGACTAACTCATTTATGGTTAAATTATTTGATCTATGCAAAATTGGTTTTACGAAAGTATAAACAATTATTTTATTCGTTTTGAATGTTATATTTTGAGAAAGCTTCCAGTCGAAGTTGGATTTCAAGGATCTTGGTTCGATGTCCATCCAGGTCATATTGTTTTTCATTAAAACAATAATAACAATAAACACTGTTCCCATTTAGTCGATTAAGCCTTTAAGTAAAACTCAACAAGAAAATAGAATGAATTATTCAAATTAATATACAATTAATTAACGGACACTTGAGGACCTTTTGAGTTTATCAAAATCGCTTCATAACTGTAGCGTGGATAAATGCATAAATAACTTAAAGAATTGCAAATTTGTTTACCAAAAGTGATAAAACGAAAACTGGGCGCCAGAAGTAACAGACACCAGATGGAAATGCAGATGAGAAACTACAAAATGTTCCAAGATGCAATAAAATCAAATTACTTAAAGTTATTGCAATTTCAAATTGGTAATTGTTCGAGACACCGCTACACCGCCCCTCCCTACTTTTGTCCCAATTTTATCATATTGAGGTTCTCATGACATAAAAAAAAAGTCGTTAAGATTTTCAAAACTTTCCCATTAATTTAATACATACTTAGGTTTTTCCCGACCGAAGGAATTCGTTTTAAATATAACACGAATTGTTGTAGACGACGCTAGTAATGTAATAATAAAGTACATTATAAAATATAAAAACCATTAATCCTCTGTAACTTAGCCTGGGTGACGTCGAATCAATTCTTTTCTCGTTCAAAATTTCGTATTTCGTAGCTCTGGGGTTTAATTGGTACATAATTAAGAACTGAATAAATGATTCGAGTGATTTATACACAAATTAGTTCTTACGTCGTTTTTTATAAATTTTTGTCTACGTGAAAGAAATAAAGTTTGTAATGGTTGCTCATTCATTTCTATACTCTTTTCAAAAATGTATTTGCGAACAATTTTTCAAACAATTGAATCGACTAAATAAACTGCAACTCCTAATAATTATAGTAGAGCTAGAGAACATATAAAACAACAAATTTTGTTTTTGATGTTTCAATTAATTGAACCACAAAAGTCCTGGGTGCCTGGGCTATTTTGGCATTAGTTTGTAAAATTTGCAGGTAATTCCGATTTTAATTGAAGCCATTTTTAAACTAAAATTTTTTATTCCAACACAGAATAAAATTATTCATTTTCTAACAGAATCCAAACTGTAGGTGAAAGTGTAACGAGCCCACCCAAAGACACATTTAAAGCTCATGTTTTTTTAAAGGCATATGAAACTTTCGGTTTAATGAAATTGGACAGCTATAGTCAATAAATTCTATTGTTGAGAGTTTGGAACCTTAGGCATTATTTTATATGTAACTTCGGGCGCCAAGGTGTCAAAAACTTGTGTCTGTCGGCAGTTTCACTTGAAAAACTACACAATGGGTTGATGTATCAAAAGTCCTGACGACACTAAAAGTCTATGTACTAACTTTTAATCAAAAATCGAGTGATCTCCTGAAACACCGAATTCGCATATATCATGTCAAAAATAGAAAAACAAACCATTAAAGTTATTGAAGCTTCAAATAAACGGTGGTTTGTGAGATCAGCTCCTCCACTTTATTCAATTTTGCTCAAAAGTTTTCAGAACTATGGGAAGCCACACCAATAGCCTATGTACCAAGTTTCATTCAAATCGGGTGACCCTCTCCACTTGATTTAATTTTACCCAAAAGCTTATAGAACTATAAAAACCGCACTAAAAGTTTATGTAACGAGTTTCATTAAAATCGAATGACAGGAAGTAGAGTTTTGTAAGTTTCAAATAATCAGTTGTTCGGGTAGTTCACCCTCTTCCCTAACCCAACTTCATTCAATTTTATCCAAAACTATGGGAAACCACACTAAACTAGAACTATGGGAAACCACAATTAAACCACTTATATAATGAGTTGACGAAATTTAATGGAGGCCTAATAGTTATTGAAGTTTGAAATAAACACTTGTTAGGGAAACCCCTATCCACATTTGGACGAAGTGAAACTGAAGTTGAAACAACCGAAGTTGTTCAAATTTACGTTTCAGCTCACCGTATTAGACCAAAAAATAAACACAAAATTGAAATCACCCCATGAGATTTCGTTTTTTCGTTATCCAAACGATCGGAGACACATAGTTGTTTTGTTTATTTAGACTGGCAATGAAATAAAACGTCTAGAAATGCTTAGGTCTTGCCTTAGATATTTCAGATCGTGGTAATATTTGGTTCTATATCCCTTAGTTAGAAAGTTGCTCTTTTGTATTTCTATTATTTCTCCAGAACATGAGTGTCTCAGATATGCCAAACAACAAAATTTCAATCAATTTCTAGCCTTCACAATATTTGTAAGGAATGTCAACACAACCTTCAGTTACAAGTCCAAGAATTTTAACTATCGTGAATAAAAACAGTAAAAATTAAATGAGAGTTTTTGTTATTTATTTTCATAACAGCTGTCACACGCATATAAACTTATGACACGCAAAAACTTTTTGTTCTGAATAAAATGCAAAGAATGAAAGTAAACTACCGATTCAGATTTAAACTAGAAGTGTTGACAAAATTGTTTCTTTCTAAGGTTTTTGTTCACAAAGTCAACCCTAAATAACTTGGCATTGAAACAAAATGTTTCTATTTTTATTTGACAAATTGTCAAAAAAACTCATCGATCTAACAATTTTGTTTTTTGTAATCACACTTAAACATAACATAAATTGTTTAAATGATTTTTCTGTAAAACATTTTCAGTTCAATCAATAAAACTTAATCATAAATTATGACCTTATCAGAAAATTTTATATATTATATCATTGTTATTAAAATCAAACAACATTTGTAGCTACATAACTTTTAAATTATTTAAGTTTTGTTACAACGAAAAACCAACGAGAAACTAAAAATTTTCTCTCTTAAAAGCTTAATCGATGAAACTAGTTCGATGAGACCAATCAAACGTATTTAGTTCGAAATTCCATTGAACTGTTACCCTTCTCAAAATTTCATTTAAAGCTAAACTATGTCATCAGATCAATAAACAAATGTAATTCAAGTTATCAAAATATGTATCAAATATCCAAAAAGTTTGAAAGAAAAAGATATCACCTTCAGAAGGTCAAAACCAAAAATAACAAAAATAATATAATTGTTTTATTACGGAAATTAGAATCAATTGAATAAAAAACAATCGAATTTAGTTTAAAAAAAAACTTAATACATACATCAAATTAAAATCGATTTTAATTCATAATGAAACAGTGAAACTCGAAATACATTATTTTTGATGAGCACGAAACTAATTTTACACGAATATAAAAACAACAATAAACAATCCACCTGTTCGATTATTTTCAAACAGCTGTTTTTCCTTATACACAAAAAATTTATGCTTTTGAAATTTTATGCAAGTTTTAAAAAATAAAAAAAAACTCTGATATAACTTTGAATAAATAAAATCAGCTGAAAAGTACAGCATACAAAATTAAAACAGAAAATCGAAAATCAAACACCCATCCACTCCCACAACAAAAAAAACAGTAGCTAAATTAAAAACATTTTTGTATCAATCAAATCTGTACAAAATAAATAAAAAAAAAGTTTTGTGAAGCGGTGTGCGAGTATGTTGATTGAGGTGAAGCAGAAATATTGACCATCAAACAACGTATGAACAATTACAGAGAAAGAAAAACTTTTTGTTCAGAATTTAATTTATTTTGACATATTATATTATGGAATAGAAAATTTTCTTTTATCAATTTTGATAAACTATAGATATTGCTAGGAAAACGAATTTAGATTTGTATAAAAATAAAAATTTGATTAGGGAATATGTCAGTTTTGACATTATAACGTCATGGAACGAATGAAATATAGACGGATATCGATATTGATATAATAGTATATTCTTCAACGATGCCGAAAACAACATATTTTGAAGCGAGAGGACAGTTTATCAGCCGAGGCGATAGCCGAGGTTGGTAATGGTCGCGAGATTCAAAATATGATTTTCGGCGAGTAGAAGACTACTTTTTCTACTACTTTTTTAAAAATTATTATTAATTATTAAACATTTTCATTTATAATTATATACAAATTTTAAAACATACAAACATTCAATTAAAATCTTTAAATTTATATTTATATTTCTGCTTTTAAAATATAGATGACTCAATATGAATAAATTATCCAATTTCTATGTCATAAACAAAACCGTCTTTAGTTACAAGCCTTATCGTCAACTTTATACATATACATATTTTTATTCTATTTAGACTACAAAATTCTATATTTTTATTCTATTTGGTCTATAAAGTCCCTAAAATCATTAAAGGCGTATTTCATTTGCCAAATTACACTAACAATTTCATGTATCCAAATCCAAATCTGACAAAATAGTTGGTTTTGAAAAGTCAGAATTGTATTTTAGTTCGCGTACTCAACACGTCATTCGCTACCCATCATTTTTTATTTTTAAAAGATGTCAGAATTTCAAAATTTTGAAAATTTGACTTTAGTATTTATTAATAAAAATGTAAGCATAATAAGTATAAGTATAAGTAATTGCTGATTTTTATATTTTTTATTTACTTTCTGAACAAGTACCACCAACCTCCAGAAAACACTTGATATCCAGATCGAATTCTATGGGTCATTTTATTTGAAAATTCGTTCTGACAGTTCAATGCGAAATCCGATTGGGAATTTAATTTTTTCTTAAATAACACATCTTTAAAGGTTTATTGTTTTTTGCATTTCGCGTCTATAGTAGGCTTATAACTAAAGACAGTTTTGCAATAAACAAAATCAAATAAAAAAATTTTATTATTTCTAAAATAAAAACAACAGTTTTGATTTAGTTTTTGTATGGGGATGACGTTACGTTAATTCCTGATATATTTTCAAACAACGTAAATTATTTTATGTAAATATGTAAATATTTTTTTTTCGTTTTTCTTAAATAAACAGGTGAAATAATTTTTTTTTAAATATCGTAACACCAACTGTTTGTTACCATACTATTTAAAAAGAATATATGAATATTATTTAGTTAGCTATTATTATTTTTACATTTTTAATGTAAATTGTTGTCCATAAATAATGCAAAAATAAATTAACGTCATCTTCCCAAGAGAGATAATTTGACAGTATTGAAGTCTGAAAGTATTGTTTTTACGGGAATTTAATAAACATTTTGACTGTATTTTTTAAAAAATTTCACTCGCATTGTAATCGTTTTTTAACTCGAGAATAAAATATACCATTAAACACTTACTCAATAAACTCCTTTTTCTTTTCGTGCGAAGAGATGTATTAACTAATTAAGATATTTAAACGTTAACTATGCAATTCTTTCGTAATGTTGTTGTGTTTATTCTGTTACTCAGGAGAAATGTCTATAAAAAGAATGACTAGTTACTATGAGATAGCAAAATAAACAAAAAAAAAAAACAACTGGAGGAGATTTTAGCATTTAACCAAAATGCATTTCAAAAAAAAGATTTGATTGCATTTCAAAAAAAATTTTAGTTGAACTATTTCAGAATATTTATTAATCCATTTAATCTTTATTGATATCATCGATACCAAAAAAGTATCGATAAAATCGATATATCGATGCATCGATATTTTATCATTCCAATATCGTTATTCGATATATCAAAATATATCGAAAATTTTTTCTCGGCACTAGTAACGAATCCTACCAAGTCGTTATCTCATACATTATAGAAAAAAGTTACGTTAAAGTAGGAATTTATACATGAAAATGTAAACCGACTGGTTTTCACTGGTGGCGATTTTAAATGTTGATAAGTGATAACATTAAATTACCACATTTAGTAAGTGTAAACTTTTGGCCTAAAGCATTAATATTTAAAATCCCTAAATAAATATATATCAAAATATTTTTAAAATTAATTACATAATATCTCTATCAAAAAAATATCTATCTCAAAATGCTTTGCTTGTCCAGAACCCCTGAAGATTTAAAAATTGTAATTCAACATCAATCAATAGTTTGGCATTTATTTTGTTACTGCTCATAGGATGGGTAATATTAAAAAAGTTGTAGATAATATCGATATAAAAATATACAGATATATCTGTAACTATCGATATTTCGATAAGTATCTATATATTGATATATCGATAAGTGTCGATATATCGAAATATCTATATATCGATAAGTATCGATACATCGATAAGTGTCGTTATATCGATATTTTATCATTGTGATATCGTTATTCGATATATATAGATTATCGATAGTTTTTGCCCGGCACTAAAAATAATATACATTTTAGTTAGTTTTATTTCGAAAATTCCATTAAGAATAATTGGTATTCTAATATTAATATTATAGTTAATCTATTAGTGATAGGCGCACTATCAGTTGGAAGAATAAAATAAAAAAATTAATTTAACACTTTCATTAGAAATAAACAACACTGTGATCAGATTTATATTTTGTAATTTATACGGACGCAAGGAATTAGTTTAAAAATAAAACCATGTACCCTAATTTTAATGAAAACTTCCCTCAACCAAAATCCAAACACTAGCCTTCAAATGTAATTACATGATTTTTCTCACAATTGGAAATATTTAAATATTAACAATTAATTTGTTTTTATTTTATAATTTCAGATGGACTTGGTTATACCAGCCGAATTGGAAGAGTTAATACTATGTTGTCTTTGTCATTCGCCATTCAATGATACCGATGCACTTCCAAAATTATTTTCATGCCGTCATCATTTTTGTTTAAAATGTATAAATACGATATTATTAAAAAATGGTGAAAAAACTGTTTACTGTATCCATTGCTGGAAACGTACCGAACTGCCAGCACCAGATATGAAACCAGATAGTTTACCAACGTACAACGCAATATTGTATTTGTCACAGAATTTTAATATTTTAAATATAAAATCGAAACCACCAGATAGTACACTAACACAAAATCATTCACCATCATCATCGAATTCGCTAAATCAAAATAATAATAGTAATATAAAAAAAGGGGAAAATTGTTTGACACACGCAATGCCAAATGGTTTATGGTGTACAAAATGTCATACATTAATTTGTCGTGCATGCGCTGGGTCTGATGAGCATCGTAGCCATACTGTTAAAACCCAATCGGAAGCTAAGGAAACAATACGTAATGATATAACGAATGAATTATTAACAATGCAAAAAACTTTAGCCGAGATACAACATTTATTTTTAAAACAACGTGATTTTTTATTAAAAATATTGGAATCGTGTACAGCGTTAAAAACACAAATCGAAACCGAATTAATAAGTTATTTACCGACACTAGAAATATCCGAATTACGCGAAAATTTAGGACGTGCAAAATTATGTTTGAGTATGTTGGATCAGCAAACACCAAATGAAGCATATATATTGTACACAACTTTACATATAGAAAAACAAAGATTACAATCAAGATATCAGGAAATGTTTCTACAATGTAAACTCGACGATTTGATCCGAAACTATGGGATCCTATTTGACTTTGATTTAATAAAGCAAGCATTAGCGAATTTACATCAAAATGAATCAAACTACAATCCTTTAACAATCAACGGTACCGGACATCTAAATCCAATACTACTTTTAGCAAATTATTGTATATCACAATTATACTCTCGTCATGTTTTAACAACAAAACATTCCCAAATAATCAATAATGGGAATATAAGTAGTAATTATGCTCAAGTTACCGCTACCGGTACACAATCACAACAACAAAGTCAACAAATTTTAACACCATCACCATCACATCATGATAGTGCTGCTGTTAACAAAACATTCGCTGAATTAACTGGATCACCAAAAAATAATAATCATACAAATAGTTTTAGTCATTTAAATGATAATAATATATTGGTACCTGGTCCACCACCAAATAATCAACAACAACGACAACATCAAAATTATGTTCAAGAAATGAATCGTATGGCTGTTGCAGCGGCTGTTGCATCATCATCCGTTCCAATAACAATGATGCAGCACATGCAACAGCAACAACAACATTCCAATTCTGGTAATAATTTAATCCAATCACCACAACCATCAAATACATTAATTTGTAATCCAACCGTTCATGTATACCCGACATATTTTTTTAATATTGAAATAAATGGTCAACCATGTGGACGAATTTTAATCGAAGTTCGTAACGATGTTGCACCAAAAATGGCGAAAAATTTCAGCGCTCTTGCAACTGGTGAATTTGGTATAGGTTACAAAGGTTGCCAAATATTTCAATGTTGGGAAAACGAAAGTATTATAACCGGTGATTTTGAATTAAATAATGGACGCGGTGGACGAAGCATTTTCGAAGAAGGTTTCTTTATGCCAGATGATACAAAAATTCTAGCGATACGAGGTTCAGTCGGAATGCGTCGTAGCCAAAAACGACATGATAATATGGGTTTAGTTGGATCACAATTTCGAATAATTTTAAGAGAAATGAGAGGATTTACGGGTATATTTGCATTTGTTGTTGAAGGTTTAGATTTAGTTGAAAAAATAAGTCAAGCTGGTGATTCGGCTGGCAAACCACAAAGTAGTGTTGTTATTGTTGACTGTGGTAAATTACAGTAAAATAAATGTATTTATTTTATATATCTATATTATTTGTCAATTACACTTAAAAAAATATTTTTATGGTTGGACCACAAAAATATGAAATCAAAAAATCACTGCAAATATAATAATATTAAATAAATAACTAAGGAAAAAAAAAATAATATATTTATACATATGTGTAACAAAAATCACAATATAACACATTTATTTTATTAATAAAATCAAAATATATTTTTTCGTATATATAAAACTACTATAGAAATCGGTATAAATTTTGACCAAATATAAACTTAAACAAAACAATCGCAACTTAACGTCTCGTTTCCATTTTGTTTTTTTACATAAATATAATTTTCTTAAAAATTAAAAAAATAATAGTTTTTTTAGTAACGGTAATAATTGTGATTTTATAGTATTTTATTTTTTAAATATTAAAATTAATTCGTTAAGTAAAAATATTCTATTATATATCATATTTCGTTAACGTTTCGAATTATTGCGGTATAAGTAAATCGTTATTTTTAAGAAAGGAAATTTCTTTAATAAAAAATTGAGAATTGAATTCGAATAAGGGAAATAAAAAATTTATAAAAACGTGTTAAAAATTTTTTGGTGTGATAACAATTTGTGATAGTTAAGTTTTATGGGTGGAATTTTAAAATTTTTAGTTATAATATTAATGAAATTATATAAGTAAATGTTAGTGCAAAGAATTAAATTGATGTATCAAAAAATGTATAAATACATTTAGAAAATGTTAAAATAATATATATTTTTTTTATCTACCGTGTTCCGTCTATACTATACCATTTATAAGTAAAACTAATTTACCTGATCCATACAAAAATGGAAACAAAGATCAAATGTGAAAAAATGTTTTTTTTTTCACGTAAATATTTGTTTTGTGGACATAAAGGATTACTAGAAAGTGCAATTAAAAGAGAGATCATTTCACAAAATTATTGAATTCGCACAGCAATCAATAAGGAGGGCTTCGTCTGGTGAAGGTTATATCTAGGATTATAGTTAATTAAATTGCCAAATTTTTTGGTTATTTATCTAGTAGCTAACTAATATTTTGTCTATTTTGTTTTTTAATTTAATTTTAATATGTTAATGTTATTGTAACGCTTTGTTGACATCTTTAAGCGACGCAGCCGTTTCTGTGGGTTCATCCATGGTGATAAAACTTCTTTCCTAGTTATTTGAAGAGTTATAAAGAACAACTTGCCTAGAATTGGATCCTCTCTCTAGTTTCGGTACTCAAAACCCATGGTCTTGGTTACCGTTTATAAACGATAGACTACCGCAGCGCAAACATTCAACAACACGTCTGCAAGAATGTTTGGCGCTTCGAAGTTCTTTTCAAATGAACATATATACCGGATCCAGAAAAGGAAGTTTTCACTATTGCATAACATTATTTGGTAACGAAAACCAATACTCCATGTTGTTGTTATAACGACGGGTGTGGTGCTAATCCTCCAGCTTCATGTCCAGATTCAGGAACTCTGGTACTGCCTTTGGGCGGTACCATAAATTTCCGTTCGTCAGGTTGGTTCAATTTTCAGCACATTTTAATAAGTAGTCTACATCGTGCGGCGTGCTCTCACATATTCGGGACACTTGTTAACAATTTCGGGATCAATTGTGATCATGTAGTTGTTTAGGATGCGTGACAAACCGGATCTTAGTTGAGCTAGGATGGATCTGGTGCTACGGGCTAGTTAGATCCCTTCGCCAGCGACTTTTCGAAAATTAGCTACCTGCAGTTTTGGTACAACATTTCACTGTTATTTTATTAGTACAGCATCTTTTTTTCGTTTACAACCAGATCCACTTTCTTATTGAATGATGTACAAAATGTTGCCACAAAGCTATAGTGTAAATGAATCAATCACTAGTCAAATTTTTCAAACTGTCCAAAGTTGTTAAATACTACCGAAAATCGAAATATCATTTACCTGGTTTAGATTTAGAGAATAATGTGTCTATTGTAGTGGTGAAATAAAATTCAAAACATTCTATTGCTGGCATTGCTGTTTTTTTGCAGCGCTAGCAATCCAATGAGATGCAAACGAATAATTTTGGAAATGTTTTCAATCTTTGGTATTAAATTACCACTGATAGAGAGCTGCTAATTGATTCTATCAACAAAGATCTGGAGCGTATAATGGAATGGGGAGATCGTAATCTTGTTTCATTTAATCCAACCAAAACCAAGCTATGCCGTTTTTCACGAATAGAGCGACATAAAAATTTCCCTATTAAAATAAACCAAGAGGAATTGCGTGAGGTTGACTCAGTTAGGAGTGGATATTCAAAATAACCTGAAATGGAATAAACATGTGTTCAACCTTGCTAAATCTGCAATGCAAAAATTAGGATTCTTAAGTCGATGTAAAAAGTATTTCAATCCCGAGCAAATTTTGCTAATCTTCAAGTCCTTTATTCGTCCATGTATGGAGTACTGCTGTCATGTTTGGGGAGGTGCTTGTCAGTCAACAATAAAATGTCTAGACTCTGTACAGAGAAAAGCAATACGGTTGATTGGTAATACCGAACTAACGGACCAGCTCGATTCACTCCAGCACAGAAGAAATGTGGCTGAATTGTCAATCTACTATAAATATATAGTAATCGTAAATAGTAGTAAATATATATACATCGTGTGCGCAGTATAATCGACAAACAAGACCTGCCGAGTTATCCCATCCATTTTTTTGTACAAATACCTCGTAGAACTGTGTCCTTTCAGAACGAATATTTTAATAGAGTGACCAAATTGTGGAACTCAATGCCTCCCTCTGTATTTCCCGATGAATTTTCCCCTCAGGCATTTAAAGAAAATGTCCATCATCATTTAAAACAATTAGTATAGTTATCCCTATATCCCCATTCCTTCCATTTTCCTCATCTCCTTCCTTTATAGTTGACATGGTATCTTCGGATATTCAAAGAGTCTAAATAATGAATATTTAATATTTAGTGTGCTAAACATGTCTAACTAATTAATAAAAAAAAAAATTATCTTGTAAAATAATATTTTGATACAGGCATTGGTTTTAGAGTTTGGTAACAGAAAAATAAACTAGCGATTAACATTAACATTTACTGAGGCAGAAGGTAACAATACCCTCCGTTATGAACCTCGTTATATTGTCTGTTTAGTAACATAGTTTTTTCTGTTTAGAAGATATCAAATTTTAAAACTTTCTATGTGTGACAAAACGAAGCAATTATTTTGATCTTTCGAATCAAACTTTTAATACTTAACCATATTTTTTATGAATTGTCGAGCTTGTAATTAGTTTAAGTTTAATTTAATTTGTCCTTGTTGCTATATACCAGGCATACGATTACGCACGGGGCGACTATGCGACGCAAGCCGTAGGTAAGGTATTAAACTACCTTCTGTGCAAAATCGGCAAAAATCATACCGATAACGGACACACAAAATTTGAATTATTCCTGTGATTTAAGTTTTCCAAATTTTGATGTTTGATTTTTTATTTGAACTGTCGAACAACTTTTTCATCGGAACATCGGTTCGGTTTCTGTTCTCATTCTTTGTTCTGACACCTTTTGGCTTACAGATTTTAACTCGAAAAAGCCAAAAAAAAAATGAGTAAAAATCATACACGGTTCATATTTTCCTGGCAGAGTATATTTTGTTGTTTATCAACCGCCAAACGAATTCCTAAAAATTAACAGGGGTTGAATTATAAATTTAATTGAGCAGAGATGCCATCCCACTTGAATTTAAAGACGGTTCGGTTTTGGTTTAATGTTAAACGGCGATGCTAGCTTTTGGATAAGCTTGAGTTTTAAATCTTTTAAAACTAGATTTTGGTTTATAGACTGATAACAATTATTGCTTTTAGTTCAGGAAAAACAGTAAGAAGTATCTTAAAACATATAATTTTTCCAAATACAGGAGTTAAATTTAAAAAAATATCGTTCTTACTCCTAAATCGGAATAAATATTTTTTTAAAATTTTTTCATATTTTTTGTTTTAAACTTATGTTTTCCTTAGTTTGTAAATTAAAAATAAATTATTTGTCTGAATGTTTGGTTCAATTATGCAAGTACATATTGTTATAAAAAGAAAAAAAAGGTTGATGAAAAAGTAGTATGTAATTTTCTCTTCTGCATATAAAACGAAAGAAAAAAACAAAAGAGGTAATTTTTTTCAAATGAGTGAAATTAAAAAATTTCACTCTTAGGAGTAAGAACAAAATAAAATATATAAGAATTTTAACCTGCGAATGATGTTTGAAAGGAAGTTAAGAGTGCTGAAATAAAACAAATTTGCAAACTCTAAGAAAAGAGACTTAATCAAATATGTTCGTTAATAGTATACATATTGAAAATGATTTATTTAGGGTTAGGGCAGAAGAGAAACAACGTGGAATACATATTCTTGGATATTATAAATGCCGTAAGTGTTTCAATGGTAAACACCATATGTGTGATCTCTATGAATGCTGTACAACAGCGAATCATTAAATTGATCAGTTATTCTAATATAACTAGCGAATTCAAATTTTTGCAGTATAGAAGAAACATCATTTTCGTTAATAGTTTCGGTGGTCTTAAAAATGTAGAAATTTTTTCGACATTTTCCTTTTTGTAATTCTTTCTTACACTAAAATAAACTATACTTAAATTTTAATATTTTTTTGTAAATATTAGTTTATAATTTTATTTTATTTAAATATCCTTTGCACTCCTTAAAATGCAAGTCACAGGTTAAAAAAAATTATTTTTATTTCGTTCCTACTCCTAAGATTTTTAGTTTTAATTTTTTTAATTTCACTCCTTTGGAGACGATATTATCTATATTATTTTCCATTCCATTTGCAAGAAAAGTTCGTCATCCTTTTAATTTCTTTTTATAACAATACTTGCATGTTCAACTATGCAGACAAATAATTTATTGTGTGTGAGCATTTTATAAAAAATATTTATTTTGATTTAGACGTATCTGAAGCAAGCACGATGTTTTTTTTACCCCGGTGTTTCTAAATTGCTCCTTCTAAAAGAATTCCGTAAAGGAGTGATTTACGGAGTGTTTGAAAACCCTGGTAAATATACAAAATGGTTGCATATTTAAAAAAAACCTCATATTAGTAAAGAAATTTGTAGTTTTTACCAAACAATTACCACAAAATTACATAGAAACATACAAAAATTTAAAATTTTTTTGGGGTGTAGGATTATTCTTAATAATTTCAATCGGTTGTTTGGTCAGATACATTTTGCTCTTTATATTACAACACGTCTGTTTGTGTGATGTTTCAGAATGCATACGAGCATGTATCTTCTTTGCCCGCAGAATTCTCATTTGTCCAATATTTCAATCGAGATCTCTAAAGATATATATGTTAAATGAATCACCAAACATCGGAGCTAAAGTTAATTTCGTTTTCATTAAATACAAAAAATTTTGTTATGAACACTCCTTTGGTGCGTTTATCGAAACTCGACTAAACATTCATCTTAAACCCTTTAATATTTCATACACTTCCATATTTTTAATATGAGCTGCGGAATTTTCAGAAAACTCAATCCAATCAGAAAATGTAAACAGTACATATCGTACACGACTTACGAATCATTTTTGACGTAGGAATGTTTGTTTTTTGAATGCAAAAATAACAACACTTTTCTCGTCGAACAAAAACGACACGATAAAAGCAAAATCAACGTGATGTCTAACGATATGTAAATAAACCGAACCATTGATGAAGTTTGTGCTAGAAGATACATTTAAAATTTAAACCGACAAAGTTTTATAAAGAATAAGAAAAATATTAACGTTGTTTGTTGTTACTTTTGTCACCACATAGAACGTTTTACATAGCAACAATACAAAAGGTTTATTAATTGTTTCCGAAAAAACATATTTGATACAAATTATTTATCCAATTTTGGAATGCATGTACATTTGATGAATATTCCGTATGGGCTTAGTAAATTTGGTTGAACTTCTTAAAATAAAATAAAACATTGATAAAATTGATAAAATAAAATTTCTCTACATTTAAGCATTTTGAATAAATAAAAAATTTAAATGGAGAAAATTAAAATAAAGCCTTAATTACCATTTACTCATTTCATACACAATAGCAATTTCAAGCTTTACTCGTAACTACTAATTTAATTTATATAATTATATAACTGTCAACCGTCTTTCAACTATTTTTTTTACATATATCAAAAACAAAAAACAATAGCAATAAAAATTAGTCGATTTTCATATCTTAAATTATTTGTACAAACGTTATACAAAAAAATTACTGTGTGTATCTAAAGATTTAAAACACAAATATTTACGTTTAGAACCGATATTAAAGAAATCATCGTGAAAAAACTACACAATTAAAAGAGAAATATTTTTGTGATTTTTGTTAATACTTTCAAACCTGTTAAATTGTAAATAATAAAAGTGATTCGAATTCGACTAATACTAGAAAATTAATTTAATTAAATTAAACAAAGGTTTGTTTTAATTTAATAATCTTATGACATTAAAAAAAATTTAAACATAAGTAAAAGATCATTGGAACGATAAAAATAAGAAAAAGATCTTTCGTTAATTAATTAAAATCTCTAGTTTATCGAATTTTAAGAAATATTAAAAAAACTCTAATGACCTAAAAAAATATTAAATTAAATTTGAAAATATAATAAAGAACAATCTTTAGGAAAACTATTAAGAAAAAAAGTTGAAAAAAATATCTTATAGCTTTTAAATAATTAAATTGGATAAAAAAATCTCTAGCTATTGAGAATAAAAATAAATAAATATAACAAATATTATAAATGTATTCGGGTATTATAAATTTAAATTAATTAAGTTATTATTTAATTTTAAATTAAAAAAAAAATAATTTATAACCAAAGATTTTGCGACGGTTAATTTGTTGAAGAGACATTTTCCAAAATTTTGATTTTTTTTATAATTTCTATGATTTACTACTTATTAGTTATTATTGAATAATTAATGTTTATAAATTTATTTAAAATAACAGAAACAATAATGTTCGACCATTGGGAAAAAGCTTTGAAATAATTTTATTTTGTTAAAAATCAAAAATTTTTTATTTAGTTAAAAATCAAAATTTTTTAATTTATTCTAAAGAAAGAAAATTATACATACATACTTCCTAAACGTTTTTTTTAAATACTCATTTTTTTAGAATTTTCATCAGATCATGAAACATTTTCACTTAAAGATAAAATAAAAGCGTGCACAAGCTACCATATAATGTTCGATTGACTTCAACTTAGTTTGAATCTTCGGCAGCTTTCACCGACGATGAAATAAAATTCGAAATCAATCGAGAGGTTTTTAACAAATTTAACTGTAGATTTTTTAATATTATTATTTTTATTGTTAATGCTGTAGCCAAGTTGATATCTGTCACAATTAATTATAAGGAAATTAAGATTGAAAGTTCTTAGTACCTGAGAAAATAAATCTAAACCGGTAACTATACGACTTTGTTGTACGTTTAAGATTTATTTAGTTTTTATAAGTAAAAATTGTCAGTCGCAAACAAAAATTTTAAAACAATTAAAATATTAAATACTTTAAAATCTCTCCTTTTTTAGGCTAGTAAATTAGTTCGAGATGGTTTGTTAGAATTATTATTATTTTTTACTAGAAAAAATTATAGTTTTTCTTACAACATAATCGTTACGTTGTTTAACGCCTAAGACTTCATCCAAATCTATTTTGTAATCGTAACACAGCGTAATTGTTACGTTGTTTCCCCCAAGGCAACTTTAACAGAACAGATATATCGAACACACCTCCCATTATTTGCTGTAATACCTTGTTATGACCAGTCTTTCTGCATAACAATGACAAGTGTTATCACGATACCGCCTCGTTGATCATAACCTTGACACTATTCCATTTATTTTCAAAATAGATATTTTCCCAGTGTGAACATTATACTGACAATATTGAACTCTACACAAAGAGTAACGCTTGAGCTCTACACAAACTCAACACAAATTTTACTTCCATACTGGGTTTTACCCTTTTCCCTGAATTGGTTTAGTAGTGTACAGTTTGCATTTTCTAACTATGTACATAGTTTTCTTTGATTATTTAAAGTCATTATTCACCGTAAAGCACTTGCAAAAGCCTGACGTTAATCACAATTCTTGCATTTCACGGGGTCTACCTTCTTGATAATGCATCAGTATTCCCAATTACATTCGATCATAAGTCTGTAAAAGTTTTTCGAATACTTTATTTTTTGTAAACCCAAGTAAATTCGTTGTAAATCAAAGTACAAAATTCTAGTAGAAAAAAGCAACCTCATAACACAGCTCATGTACATTCTTGAATTTTGGTCACTCTTACAACTGTGATTTTGTTACCTTCCTTTCTGCAATTTTGTGATGTGTGACCAGTCATATAATATACCCAACATCTACTTTTATTTGAGAAATCTCTTGTCTCATAACGATTAACGGTCTCTATTTTTATGTCTATAGATGCTGTCCTCCTCCAACTCGCTGGTATAGAGGCTCTTTAATTAAATTCTGTATATTGCCCGTTTCTGGTTACTGCTAGTATTTCTTTATAGCTCCTTCGATTCTGCTTTGAAACTGCTTGAAATTAATTCCATTGTTTCTTTTTTTATAGTCACTATTAAGACAGCAGTACGTTCCCAAATTTCATTCCAGTTATTCTGCTTAGTTGCAGTTTTGAATTGCAATTAGCAACTGAAATTCTAAACGACGTTGTTCCATCATTTGTTGAAAGTTTTACCTTAACAGTTTATATTTGTTGCACCAAAAGTGATGTTTTATTATCATTGAGCTCCAGAAAACTCACCCTTGAAATATTTGTATACCATTTGAAAATTATCAACTTCTAATTGTGCTTTTTTATTTGCATCGAGAACTTTTCACTCAAAGTGCTTATCTGATTGACTTGACATCCACCATCTTGTTTTTCATTAACAATTTTATCTCCTGCTATCAAGATTGCGTTGGTTAAAATCATTAACTCAGATATATATCATTCATTTCAATCAATATTGAAAAATTCCAAATTTTTAAACAAACAAACCTAAACCTAAAACTGTAATTTTAAATCAAATCAACTATCCAACAGCAATCGAACACAAGTCTGTAAAATAATGTATTACCACGACAAATCAGATACATCTTGCTACATTTCATCTAGGTAAATAAACTCAAAGGCCACGCATGCTCACATAGGGTAGTTTAAACTACACCACACTGCTTAAAGCTCTAAAGTCTAAACCGATTTTGGTATCGCTGTGAGGTGTAGCGTATATTACTACTAGATCTCTTCTGGTGCAGTTATTATTAAGCAGGTCACCCATTCTATCGTTCGGATTAATAATGGGTTTTCATAATAATTTTAAGCTTCTTTCATAGCTTCTTATATACAGCAAGTTGTTAATCAGCACTACTTACAAGTTGAACCACAATGATCAGCTGTGACTTAGTTTAAATGCTTTATTCTATAGTATCTGAGAAGTCGCCAACGACTTGGTAAATTCTGATACATGTAAGTTCCGAGTAGGGATTGCAATCACGGGATCTCGACACATTTTTATGATCCCGCAATCGTGGGATAACGAGATCATAACATTTGCCGGGATTAGTCAATGAAAACACGGAATATTGTTACATGTTTTGTTGATTTGTAATTTGTTTATGGAATTTGGTCTATAGTTATGACCACCACCCGTACTCCAGTCCCTACTAATGGTATATAAGGATGTGGTTCCAGTCGATTTGGTAGAGAAGAGCAATTAGGAAGATTAACTATAACGCAGTATTAATTCACGCTTAATACCTATACAAATTCATATTCTATTTTTTCATGATTGTTTTGTTTAAAAAACTTTGTAAAATTATATGAAAAACCATAGCAACTACAATTTGTTTTTCTTTTTACACTAGTGGAAAAAGAACCCATTTTCATAGGGCATTAAGTGTGATGAAAATAGACTTTTCATATGCTATCATAGAAAAAATATATAAACTGGTCACCGCAATTGGGAGAGAAATGAAAATATATAGGCAAAGCAAAGCTTTCATAGAGGACCCTATTTGCAGTGAATGAATAATAATTTATGCACCATTCCAGTAAGAAGTGAGGAAACGGAACGGGGGTTTTCAGCCTTCGGCAATATTATTTCCAAATTAAGAAACAGGTTTTATGATAAATTAGTTGACGAATTATGTTTTCTGAAATTTAATTCTTAAATCATTCGAAAATGTTAGGACTGGTTTTTCTTTATGTAATATTATTAAAATTTTATTCGGTTTTCAAATTCTTATTTTTTTTAAGAAGTTGTATTAGTTGGTTAATTTTTAACTATGTATATTCCTACTTTTCGACACTAAACAATAAATAATCTGTTTTTTCTTAATTATGTGTGGTTTGCCATACTTGGGGTAATCCGGGGATCCCGTAGTCTCGGGATTCATAACACGTAACGGGATTGCAATCCCTATTTCCGACTCAAAGCCCAAACAGTTACTCAGCTGGATTTATTAAGAAATTATATAACAACTGTTCAACTTGTCAACATGTTCGAGGAACGTTACGGATCTGAAAAATAGAGCCGTATGAAAGATGTAAGGCAAAATAAATTGCTGGATTAACAATATGAACTTAAGTATGAAAATTGAGCATCTAAAAATTGTCATATAGTTCTGGTTTTCTGATTATAATGCTATTCAAACTGCTCCACTTGCTATATTTATTTAAGGAACTGACAACAAATTCTTTATCAAAGAACAAATTTTGTTCATAACAAAAGAAAACAAACAAATTTATTGATTTATATGAAGGGAAAGGAGCATTAGGATTTGTGAGAAAAAATTATTTTGGCGGAAATATAACCGAACCGAACCGAATATATATTAAAATTTATTCTTTTTTAAATAAAAAAGTCGGACAAGCGGATAAAATTTGCTCGTCAAGGGTTCCATGAATGTAAAAGAACACAGTATCAAAAATTATTGACATAAAGTTGTGTTGTAATGTCTTTATATTGCCAGACCATAGCGAAAGAGGTCTTGATCGTAGAAATTTTGAGTATGTGTAATATCGTCGATATAGCCAAAAAATTTAAGCATATAATTACAAAAGATGTAGTTTTGTGTCTCGCTTCGGCATTTAGGTATATTACGTATACACATAAAAAATAAATGTTTCATTGTTACAATGTACAGTGCACAATTGTACAAATGTACAATTTTATTGTTACAATGTTATATTGTTACATATATAGTACATGTCCATAGTAAATGTAAATCTCTTCTAAATTGATCGAAATGACAAAATCTAAGTCGTAATTTAATGTGGAGGGGGTTGGTACATACTAAAAATAACTTTTTTTTGACAATAGCTCAAAAACTGTGCACCGCAAAATTATAAAAAAAATTGCAAAGTTTTTTAAATTAAGTGCTCTTTCAAATGACACCCTACTTATTTGGGTCAAAATGCATTTTTCACCCTTCAGCACTCCCATCCCCTAAAAGCATAGAAATATAATTATTTGAGACTTCACTATAATCATTCAGAGTTTCTTCCTTTTTCCGTGAATTTGTTCAAAGTTTTCTGTCAATTAAGTTCGAAATCCAATGGACCACAACTTTTTGTTGCACTTTTTTGACAATAGTTCAAAACGGTTCCGTATATGATCAGCTGTTGTGATGGTAAACAATGCGATCATATTCTTTATTCTTATATTTATATAAAATAATACTGAAAAATTTTTGTTACAGAGGAAATTAGTTTTTCTGGTCTGGGCAGTTGGATTTCGGTTGCTCGATAGAGCGACAGGAGTAAAAACAATTGATTTTATCTTAAATAAAAAAGTCAAGTTCAAATGACACCCCACTTGACCGGGTTTTAAATGGCGTTTTTACCCCTTCTCATCCCCACCCCCTTATAAATTTAATTATGAGTATTTGACACTTTTTTATATTTTTCGATTAATAAGGCTAAGAGCTAAGCGAGAAAAGAAAACATAAAGAAAACGCAAAATTATACAAAAAATGGTGAGGTGTAAAATGCCAAAATACATTTTAAGGAATGCTGAAGTGATTTAAATCCTACTTGTCTCTATAAAAAAATAAATTTTCTCAAAGGGAAAACTCTAAAACAAACGAAAACAACTTTATTTATTGTTTAACCTGTCATCTTGTGAGGATGGGTTAGTTCTAAACGCATTAAATTTCAGGTCCATAGGATTTATGGTTTACGAGATAAACGATATAATGCGAAAAACACGTTGTACTGGGATCGTTATAAAACACGGAACACTAAAAATCGAATTTTAATGATTATTTGAAAATTTTTATGCAATTTTGAATACAAAATAGAGTGGTGCCATTTTTGCAAGTTTAGTGATAAATGTTGGTTATTATTTTATTTTTAACCAGTCATGGCCATCTCATTAAATGCACAAAATCATTGTTCATATGAATTGGTTTTAAGCTTTAACTGCGTCATATTTTTATCACTAATGCCGTTTCTGTATCACGACTTTCTACTTCTTTTTCAAACTGATGTTTTATTGAATCCAAACCTCGATGGTTTTTCTCAATTCTAGTGTACACTTGGTAATCTTTTCCTCCTTAACAACATCTTTTTCATGTCTTGAACTCCTAATTCTTTTAAATCCATTGTAGTTGTTAGGTTTAAAATCTGATGCCAGTAAGAAGTTGATCTTTTCCCTTTATTTTGGTTTTATTCATTCCAGATTCACCAGAACTCACTATGGCATTGTGTTCGCATTAATTAGATTCCTATTATTAACTTGCACAAATGCATTTAAAATCACTCAACCCAAATTTCAACAATAATCAAAAGACTTTCTAAAAATATGTTCATCAAGCTAAGTGGTAGGTAGAGAGGAATTAAGGGGTACGGACCATTTTAAAATTGTAACTTTTGGACCAATAACTAAAACCTGTGCAAAAAAAAATTTAACTTTCACTATTTCAAATGACACATAAAACGTACTAATTTTTCTATAATATAGTTTCGAAAATGGACAACAAAACACGAAAAAAGCAATATATACAAACAGTTGTTTAAAATCGTAAAATAACTAAAAATTATGAACATCTTTAAAAAAGAATCAATATCTCATGTGAAACTGTACTCGGATCAAAAACAAAATAATTTACCCATCCCCTAGCTCCTTAAAAACACAGAGTAACAAGTTTCAAAGACGTTGCTATAGTTTGATTTGGATATTTACTACATAGTACGAGGTTAAAGGGTGCTACTCGGCATTATAAAAGGAATTTTTGGATAGGCAAAAGAACCCAAAAATTAAAAAATGGCATCCAAGATCATCCAGGCCGTCGAAAAAGATATGAGTATAAAGTATAAACCCAGATTTTCAGTTTTTTTTTAAAATAAATAAAACACACTTTTAACTTGATTGGTGAAAGGCTTCTACGATATTTGTGTTTATCATAGATCTGATCTAACCTGAATTCAGTATACTATTGTTTTTTATTTTTATTATTAAAATAAGTTAAATGAAAACACACTCTACACACTTTTAACTGTTTTAAAAACTGCAGGCAGGTCATCTATAACTGATAAATTATCATAAATTCGGAATTTCAGGTGGATAGCATTTATAGTTTGCCAAAAAATTGGTTAAGAAGATAGGAAGGATTTTAAAGTATGTATAAACGCATGTTAAAAAAATTAATTTTGGACAAGAAATTGTCCAACGCTTGTCTTTTATATTTTTACTTTTACTTCATTCTGACCAGAAACTGACTGACCGAAACACAAATGTATTATAATTTCGAGAAAAATTTAAATATCTCATCCCTCCGTTTATGGCATTTCTCGACGTTTTGGATCAAATAGTCTAACTAAGCAATAAAAAAATGATGATTTCCTGTCCGACGAAAACTACAGAACCGATTTCAGTAATTTTTTATTTGAAAAATTTTTTGACATGGAGGCTCTGATCTAAAAAAAACTTTTGGGCGAAATTGCAAAGAGGGTGAGAGGACTTATGAGTAAATATTTATTTCAAACTTCAATAACTTAAGACATTTTAATTGATTTCGATTAAACTCAGTACATAAGCTTTTAATATAGTTGTCATAGATTTGAAAAATTTTGGGCAAAATGGGGCAAACGGGAGGTGGAATGATAGTAACAGTTAAATGGGGCAATACCGTTTAGTGTTAGATTATATGTCGTTTTTCACAATAGTGTTGTAATATTGAAAAGAAGCGTTATCGCAAAATGCAGAAGTTTTTTAGACATAAATAGGAGAAGTTGGGTTGGTAAACATCAGCACGGCGAAGTTATAATTATTGAAAAGAAGCATTTACCTAAATTAAGGAAACTTCTAAGAAGTTTTCTGGACTAATAGAAAATATTAGCTATTGGTAGATACTATGTAGGCTTTTTTGTGAAAAGCTAAAATGGTCGAACGCGGTCGTTATGTGCTTGTGGTCTAGCAAAATAAAGGCACAACTTTAAGTCAATTGTTTTTGAAATTTTGTTCTTTTACGTTCAAGAAACTCTCGGCAAGCAAATTTTATTCACACTTGACCAACTCTTTTTTACATTAGATTGCTTCCAATAAATATAGGTCGTTTAAGTTTTTTTTGTTTATTTTATACTTTTTGTTATTAGTCATTACTTGATTTATTTTTTATTATCCTGAATTAAATTGTCGAGCATCGAGTTGTATTAAATTATTATGTCTGTAGTTTGTTAATTGACACAAGTCACGGGTTTAGGATTATACTGAATTAGTTTTAAAGTTAAACTATAAGGTAGTTTAACTTCTCCTTACGTACACATTTCTAATAGTTTAGATTTACATTTGAAAAACAAAATTAAAGAATTGAGTAAGTGCAGTGGAAAAAATTAAAAACGGAATTTACAACAAAACTCCGCCCATTTGTTTGAAATTTTGATCATTTACAAGGCAAACATCAATTTTGCCAAAATGCGAATATTTCCAAATGGAGAAAGAAACACAATATAAAATGACAAAGATCAGCAAAATATTTAGTAAAATGTATGTCAAAATATAATTTATCTAAAATAGAATTAAAATTAAACAAATGTACACTAAAAATCTTTCACAAACAGGGGCATTTTCTTGTAAAAAAAATCATATAGTCATAGGTTAAAAAATTTAAACACAAATCGAACACTAAATTGATGCTAAAATACTCAATGATTAAAAATTATAAAATTTAACTAACATATTTTTATTAAAAGGTACTAAAAATTCAAATCCAAATTTGTTTAGGAAAAATACTTTTTACCTAAAATAAATGTTTCAATGAAAAAAAAATGATTCAAATCTATGTCATTTTGAATGAACAAAATTGTGTGTTCATTTGACAGCCTACTGTTGGCGAATCTGGTGCTGGACAAAAAGTGCTCAACACACACTGCCTGATGTAATTGAAATTAATTGCAGACTTAGTATTGAGGGCGAAAGTTCGAATGGGTTGAACTTAAAGTTAACAACCACACACAGAAAAAAAAAGAATTGTTCAAATTACGACATAGAAAAGAATAAAAGACCCGGTAAATAAAACAAAATTTGCCTGGAAGTGAAAAAGGGCCAGACAACCGAATCGAAACGTCCGCAGCCTGAGGGTTTCTAATGCTCTCGAGAGTCTAGAAACAGAGGTTGAAAGTTATAGAACGGATATCATCGCTCTGCAAGAAATTGGACAGCCAATAATCAGTAAAAAAAAAATTTGGATAGTCACTCTTTATATTGTAGTGAACCATTTTTTTCAGAGAGAATTTGGTTCTGGTTTCCTTTTTAGGTGCACGCATAAGAGAAGTCAATATGAAATTCATCCCTGTCAATGAAACCATCTGCTATCTATGGGTATGAGGCACATACAACATTTATCTTACTGTCGTACCTGCACCCACTGAAATTAAAACCGTCGACGGTAATGACACTTTCTACATAGCGCTCGAAGAGGTTATGAAACCAACAACAATACGCGAGTTCATTATGGTTCTTGGTGCCTTTAATAGGCAAGCTGATAAAGATATTTCTTATGGAGATGTGGTAAGTCCCAATACTCTGCATTTGAATTCGAATGGTAATGGCGAGAGATGGGTTGAGTTTAAATTATCAAAAAATTTGAGAATAACCAGTACTTTCGTACTAATTCGTAATTCTTAAGCAGACTTGGGTCCTACCGAATGAAAACACTCGACATCAAATTAATCACGTGCTAGTAACAGCAGGTTTATTTTCGAGCGTTCTGGATGTGCGATCCTTTAGAGGTAATGGAAACGTTTTAACATCTAAGAAGAAGGGATAACTCAACAATAAGTTTTATCACATATAAAATATGGCATAGGCCAATATTTCATAAGAAAATTTGTTTTAAAAGTTTGCCGGAACAAAACTAAAATTGGGCTGCTAATAATCTAGGTGATTGCATGTTTCTTGATCATGTGACGCACTGTCTACCTCTATGATCAAAGGCCACACATAACGTTATATAAAGGCTAGTTTCTTCGAGCAATCAATAACGTTCCATTATCAAGGTATGTTCCATAGCTAAGTTTGAGAAAGCTACCGTTTGACTGAATAGATTTCATCCACCAGCAGCAGATTTTAAGATATCATCTTGGATAGTGATATCTCACTGCTATTGTATGTGATGTCTTACGTTAACTCATATGACAATAGCAAGGATTGGAGTACGCGGGGTTGTCACACCCACCCGTAGATCAAAAATTTAAAAATTTGCAAATCAATAAAAACTGAGCCCTCCTCCATACAGGAGATCTTGCTTGTGGAACCAATTTTGAGACGAAAACTTGGGATTTATTATACATTATACAAAAACGGCACTAAAAGTACTTTTCACTGTCATCAATACTAAAAACACTAACAACAAATAAAAATGAATTACTTGCACATGTTTATTATGAAATTATATTTAAATCGTCAAAATGATGAGCAATAAACCGAACTTTTTATTGAAAATTAATTGATTAATAAGTTCTGATGATAAATCCAAGGGGAAAGGATGTCATTGATGTCTGAAATGGTTTGGGTCTTATGTTATTTTAAAAACAAAATATATAATAGACAAAAACGAATTAACATATGTTAGTATTTCGTGGTATGAATGAAAAACCTCTTTTATTTACTTTTAATAGCAACAGCAATTCTCAAATCAAAATAATATTTTCAATTAAATTAACATATCCCTCCCATTGAAACCAATTAAACTTAGTCTAAAATTTTAATCGTCGTTCAACATAATAATGGGTCCCAAATGAACTCGATTTTACTATTGTATAATAATCCTATTCTAAAAAAAGTACAAAATAAAATAATTAAATCGCTTAATTGATAAAGTTAATTTTAAAATGTCAAATAAAATCAATGTCATAATAAATTAATAGGCAAAAAATTGTTAGTATATTCTAATGTCTGTTTTCGCCATTTGTACCTGTGTAGCGAAATAAAGTAAATAATTTTTAAGGTAAAATAAAAAAAAAAATAGTTTAAATTACAAACATAACAAATAAATGTATAAACATCTTAAAATTGTTCAAAAGATTGTTCTAATTTAACAATACAATTAAAGTTTTGAAAATTAACTTTAATTAAGATTAATTATTACTAATTAATTAATCATATTTTATTCATAATAAAAACTTAATTAAATTTCATAGGATTAAAGATTAAATATTTTTTATTTTATTTAATTTTTTAAACGAAAATGAATTCAGGTTTATTAGAGATCAATAGAATTGCTGTTTGCATTGCTTAATTTGTTGAAAGAATTGAACGTTTTGTATGCGAAAAGTAATTCAATAAAGTGTATCTTTATCTTTTAAACTAAGAAATATTAAGGGAAACCGTTAAGCTGTATTGTAGATCATTTAATTGCGATATCAATTTTAAGGTCATTGTTTAGACAATTAAATGTCAATATTATTTTTTCAAATGATTTTGTTAAAAAGTTTTTTTATTTTAAATTCATACTTTAGCCTAAAACCAACATCGTTCAGGTTCAACAAAATTCTACCATCTTCAGGGACCCTATTCCCGAACACATAAATGTGAATTAAGACAATATTGTGAAGTTTGTATTGCATAACATTAAAGGGTAACGGCAACAATTTTACCAAAACCGAATTTCAGAATATTGTCTAAATTGAATTTAGACAATGGTTCCAAACGGCGACTTATTTGATACTTATTGACTCATTTGCCGCCATATTAAATATGTCAAAAAAATCATTCAAGATAAAAATGTATATAATTATGTTAGTTTAAATTTGATTTATAAAAACGTTTGATCAAATTAGTGACATATATTAACTAAATTAAATAAAAAGTATATGTGACACATCAGATTAGATTTTTATAGCAAAAGAGATATAGAATAAGTCACCTCATCTGTCATCAGCATACTTATTAGCATAAGTTTAAAATAAGTCACTTTCACAAATAAGTCGTCGTTTGGAATACACGCAATATTGTGAAATTTGTTTTCTGGTAAATCGATATCGTAACCGTTTAATGTTATGCAATACAAACTTCACAACATTTGTCAATTCACAATTCATATTCACATTTATGTGTTCGGAAAGAGGGCCCCAGTTAAATTAACAATTTTTTTTGGTATCAGTAATAAATTTGAAAAAAAATTCTCAAAAGTAGGAAGTTTGCATATGAAAAATTGATGTTAACCAAATCGGATTTAAGAGATTTGTTTATTTCAAAAAGTTATAAATAAAACAGAATGTAAAAAACAAAATAGGGTTAAAGATTAGATAAATTATGAATGTTTTTATAGCGCAATTATCTGTTAAGTTTCAGAGCACAATCTTGAATCTGGTGCCCAATTCCCGAACACATAAATGTGAATTTGTACAATATTGTGAAGTTTGTTTTGCATAACATTAAACGGTAACGGTTGCGATTTTCCGGAAAACGAGTTTCACAATATTGTCGAAATTCAATTTAGACAATATTGTGCAATTCGTGGTTCGTAAAATCGTTTCCGTTTAATGTTATGCAATACAAACTTCACAATATTGTCTTATATTATAAAATATAGTCTTATTTTTTTGTAGCCGATGATGAATGTATAACATTTGAAACGCGTCAAATAAATATATATAACTATTAAAAGATTGTTTTGTGGATTTATTTTTACAATAATTTATTAATTTAAATTATTGATATAATTATTTCACAATGTTGTCCAAATTCACATTTATGTGTTTGGGAATAGGGTCTCTGAGCTTTTGGGTTGTAGTTTTTTGAATAGTAAATTTTTGAAATATCTATTTTGTTCAATGTTTTTAAATGATCGTTTGTTTTATCTTTTCATTAACAGTTTTTTTCCATGAACGATGTACCCAACAGTAAATGAAAGATCTATACGAAACAAGATTACATGCTTTCACTCCATAAAATCAGGGATAGTTATAAAATTTTATTTAAAATAACCCAAATAACTAGATAAATTAAAACAATTTAAATTAGCATAGAAAAATACTTCTAAGTTCATATTTTTTATAGGAATGGAAATCTTGGTTTTATTATTTCGAAATGAATTAAAAACTTAAAATAAATAACGTAATTTTAAAAATAATAAATTGATGTTGCTGCATTAAACAGTTTTGTTTTTAAATCGTATTTAAGGATATAAGAAAATTTTAATCTATTTACTACTAACGTTAGGCAAATAAAAAAACTATTTATATATAATATTGTGATAGTAACGAAAGAGAACGAAATAAAAAAAAAACAAATATTTTTGTAGTGTGATATATAAAGTATATAACTAAGTCGAAAAGGATAGTGTTATTTTTTTCAAAAAGAAAATAACTTTCACGGAAAGTATAAAAAATTTTCTGAATACGAAATGATTTAAATATAAAATAAGTGTTTAGAATAAATAAGACTACGTTTTTGCGAATTCGAATAAAAATTATATGAATCTTTTAAGTGTTACATTTAAGTGATTGTATGCAAAAATAATAAAAATATATTATATTATGTAACCGTATATTTAGTTGTTTGAATTTTGTAAAAACAAAAAAAACTATTTGAAAACGGCTGAAAGCTCAAGTTTCTTAGGTATGAAGACATCGGTTTGTTAGGGTTTTGGTGAAAATGTTTTTAATTTTCAGCACAGACGTAGTACCGAGTTTCATTAAAACCGAAAGACATGACTAAAGCTTATTAAAGTTTTTAATAAGCTGGTGTTCGGGAATCCGGTTCACACTGTATCCAGTTTTGCGAAATGCAAAAACATTTAGAACCATGGCACAGTGCACTAACCACTTATGTACTCACTACTCAGTGTCATCAAGATCGGGTGACTTAGACTTGTGTTGATTTTTGAAGTATAGATTTGTATGGGAGCTCCATCCACTTTGTCCAATTTTGCCTAACGAATTTTGAGTTGACACAATATGTATCACTACTACACACACAAAAACATTTTAAGACCGAGGTCTTACAACAACATGCGTTTGGAAGTGTTGATGGACGCAAATTTATTTTTCTGTTTGATATCTAAATTGATATCTAAACAAATCCTAAATCAAAATTGAGTGACAGGCCTGTCCTCTATTGAAAATTCAAATAAACTTTTGTATGGGCGGAAGAAGGAACTTTAAATCAGGGCTGCGGAGTCGAAGTCGGCAAGAATTTTCTAGTAACCGGAGTCGGAGTCGAAAAAATAATCAAAAAATTTGTCGAATGGTCTTTTGTCCTTGATTTGTCCTTGAAAATTTATATACTGTAATTTTTTGCTTTTCTTTTCTTTGGTATAGTTTATTTTTTTTTCTCTACGCATATATAAAAACAATAAAATAATATAAATTATTTTTGAATAGTTTCTTTTAAAATATTTTAAAAGTGGCTTGTTGTAATATCTTGATATTTTAATTCTTTGGTTAAATTTCACAATATTTTTTTTCTTTACGTTCGATGTAGGATCGTTGCCGAGCTAACCAGTTTCGAATAAGCACCACGGCAGTCCGCATTAGATCTGTAGTATAAAAACCATTAAAACTGATTCTTTTAAAGGTCGTTCTTTACGCCGGGTCGTCCCATTGAAGTCGTGGTCTACATCGCGGTCGCCAACTCTCTAGGAAAATGACGTTAATTTTTAAAAATTCCAGACGCCAAACCGGCTCTACGTTTGAAACAAAAATATGATCAATTGTCTAATCAATGTCTTGTATATCTTGGTTTTGGGGTTAGTTGAAACATACGGTGATTAAAGTAGAGGTTTCGAGTAGATGGTTCGATTACCTGCATCGAGTCTACCTTTGATATATGTAAGTCTCATCTGCAACGTTTTCGGTTCTCTTTTCGCCGTCCATCAAATCTTTTTTCTCAGTCTTCAAATTCATATACATTTGATTTTATCATAATTTTTTGCAGATCAATTTGGCTATCACCATTCTCAAGTAACTTGGTCTCACTCATTAAAGCTCTATACTTTGGCCAAAGATAATAATATCATCAGCGTATGCGATCACAGTACTGAGACCAATGACAAAAAATTGTTGTTAGTCGGCAGTTTCTTTTAACGGGACACACTCACACATATCCCAAAGCCAGGTTTAAAAGTATAGAAGCAATAGCATCACCTTGTCACCTTGTATTTGGTTCTCTATTCGTTCACAGCATTTAGAGTATTGTACTGTCATTTTGAAGAGTGATAACAGTATACCAAGGATTCCCTTTGACACTAGAGTCTCGTCTGCTCAAGAGATTTGTAGGTCTGCCTGAAATCAACGAAAAGCTGGTGCACAGGTATGTTGAACTCGCGACATTTTCCAAAATCATCCTTATCGATAAAAGATCGGTGGTACCTTGCCAGAAACCACACTGTTATACTCGAAACAGTTGTTCAGCAAATCAGATTGATTTTAGCTCGAAAATAATCTTTCAATCGCCCTGTTTTGAACGGGACAGACCATTGTGGTAGTTGAATATCACGTGTCAATTTAGTTTATTTAATTTATTTGTAGTAAAAACCATTTGAGTTTTTGTAAATGCCAGGGAGAACGGTCAAGTATACTTTCGATTATGTGTGTAAAATTTCGAATCTATAAATTTATTACCAAATTACGGTGTAACTCATAAATCATACCCACTTGAGTGATACTTCGCTTGACCGGGTCTGAAATATCCCAAGTTAGGTGATTATCAAAAATAGGCAGATTTCTAGGCAGCTTTTGCTTTTAAATATCTTATGATTTAGTGACTTGTTAGATTTTTTCGTTGATAAGATTTGGAGTGGGAAGAAAATAAAAATACACATTATTGGTTATATGTTTATTAAAACCAAACAACCGTAAAATGAAATAAAAAGTGGTTACCTTTTTAAAGTTACCTTTTTAATATGATATCATCCACCACAGGGTAACAAATTTCAGTGAGGACGCGACAGTTTTTACAGGGTATTAAAACACACCAAAAACATTCATTTTTGAGGATACGTCAAAACTTAAAAACTCAAATATAATTAAACGGGCTTTGTTACTTAGAAAAATTAACCGTTCATTTAACACCGATCTAAATGGCGTCAAAATAGGTTGATAAAATCGTGTCCCGTTTTGTAAATTTGAAAAGGTGGTTAGTCTACTAGAAAATTTATGAAAATATTTTATATGCTGTGCAGGAGAGTAGAACTATTCCCCTGTAGTGTGCACAAATGTGGCGATTATAATTTTTGTAGATTAGTATCAGCATAGCTGAATTTCAGTCCTCTAGCATAGTTTCAGCCCTACAAATCATTTAAACAAGTTGAAACAATCTTGAAGATAAAGTTTCACCATGTTGTACAATCATCGCGAATGTTATATCGTCGATTCTAGTTCTAGATACTTTATTGCTTTTTGTAGAATTCATTGTTTCAGAATGATACCGCATTCACAGCGACATAGCAAATTAGTAGATAGTATATTATAATTTGCATCTTGGCATATTTAACATGAATTTAAAACGTAGATTGTAATTTGAATCGTAAGTATTTGAATCGTTTGTAATGGTAGTAAGCCTAGATATCAAATTAGTTGCAATATTTTAGAATAAAAAGTGTTTACAGCACAGATTTAAATTACATCTACAAATTTGCTATGTCGCTGTGAATGCGGTATGAAATTAAAATATTTGCTATTATATAAAGAAGTCGGCGTCGGAGTCGGCTTTGAAATTTAAAAAAGTTGAAGTCAGAGTCGATTAATTTTGGCACCGCAGCCCTGCATGAAATCTAGGGATTGCAATTCCGGGATCCCGACCCATTTTTATGATCCCGGGATTATTGAAAGAAAATCCCGGGATTGTCATATTTGCCGTGATTAATCAATGAAAACACGGAATCCTGTTTTGTTGATTTGCATTTTTGTTATTGTTGGTCATATGCAATAAGATCAAATACCACTGGCAATAGCAATGAGAAAATATTTGTTAAGGTTTATATCTTAGGGATGATAAGGGATAAACTCTATTCAGTCAACGCTTGCACCTTTAATCTTGTTCCACTCTATCATGAAATATTGGCTAATGCACTTGTAGCTCTTCAGGATGTACTGAGCTAGAAAAACAAAGGAAACCAATAAGTTCGCAAGTTGACGAATAACTATAACTATAGACGAATAACTACAGCATAAGGGCAAGGAAAACTGAAACTTTTTGTGTATTTAAGTACTTGCAGAATGGAAACTCTGCTTTTGTTGATGATACATCGAACATATTTACTGTTCCAAGTCGAAGCTCCATAAAAGTTTTCATTGAAGATTATTTAACGTTACATCAGCAGCAGCAGACGTGGGATGTGAAACAGGTTATCCAACTACTCACACTGCAACATCATTGAGCTCAGATTACAACGAAAATGTAGCTAAGGATAAGATTTTAGTCGATTCAGTAGAAAAAAGCAATTTGGAAGATGAACTGTAACGCAGTTTAATTCACGGTTAATACCTATAAAAATCCTTTTTGGCCAAAATGGAACAACATAAAATATTAAATACTGGTCATTACATCGTCGCTTTAATAATGAAACAACGTATTCACAAAAGTGTAGTTTCGAGATAATTGGGTTTAAAGATTTTTCGATTTTCGTAAACTCGGCAGTACTGAATGAATAAAGATATTGGAAAAAAAATTTCTAACAATTACTCTTGACTAATTTCCCCACAGCATATTAAAATTGCACAGTGGACTACTGGCTTTTCTACCTAAAAAGAGGTGAAAAGTCAATCAGGTACCTTATACGTTATTTCATATTTCATATACGATATTTCATTCTGCATGGAAGTACGATTAAGCCGTAAACTAATTATTATTGAAATAACGTATGATATTCTTACAATTTTTTATTTATATGAACCGGCATATCATGTAGTCATGAATGATGCTTATACAATATTTTATATTTACCATTTCGTGTGGCGATCGTAATGTATGTAAAATATACGACACTTATTTTACCCAAGTTATTATTCTGTAGGAGTTGGAATATCGTACATGCATTTACGCTATTTCAATATTTAACCAAATTCAAATTTGCATGTACGTTAATTGACAATATATTAATTTTCACCCCCAGTTATAAAATTATTGGAAACTGTTAAAACGCAACTCTATAGACATCCCTATGTGGAATACAGCGCACCCATTATATAATAACAACGTATAAATGGCATACGCTATTTCATTATTAAAGCGACAACATTATTATTAATTAATTATTATTATTACATTAATATTAAATACTGGTAATTACTGGTCACCGCAATTGGTAGAGAAATGAAAATAAGTAAGCAAAGCCGTCATAGAGGACCGCATTTGTAGTGAATGTATAATAATTTATTGACCATTCCACCAAGAAGTGTGGAATCGGAACGGGCTTTTTCAACCTTCGGAAATATTATTTCCAAATTAACAAACAGGTTTGACGAAATGTTTTCTAAAATCTATTTCTAAAATCATTCGAAAGTCAATGGTACTAGTTTTTCTTTATGTAATATTTAGTGATGCACCGGGTCCTAAAAATCACAAAGCCGGGTAACGGGTACCCGGCTTTTTTTCATAATACCCGGCCGGGTACTCGGCCCGGGTAGTTGATTGAATTTAATTCTGATTTACAAGCAAACCGATAGCAATTTAGTTACTTTAGGGCCAGTTTCACCATCCTCAGTTAAAGTTAAAGTTAGTTAACCGCCACTTAACTTTAACCGAGAGATAACTGAATGATACAAAATGAACTTAATATTTAGCTAACCGAGACTGGTTGAGAGACATTTAGCTAACCGAGACTGGACCTGAGACATTTCCTTCAGTTAAGTGGCAGTTATGTTAAATTTAACTTAACTTTAACTTAACTGAGGATGGTGAAACTGGCCCTTAAAGTATGAAAAGTGGAAAACAGTCAGAAATCAGAATATGTATTGTTTTACAATAAAATTAATAGAATAAAATTTATTCTATTAATTTTATTGTTTATATTTAATATTTATGAATTGAATTTAAATGAATTTCGAAAATTTCAATATGTCGAGACAAGAGAGAAATTTCATATTTTAATTAAAAAACTTTAAGCTGTGTTTTAACTAGAATGACCACCTAGTTGGGTTTGACACGGAGTATCCGAGTTATAGGTGTAGTAATTTCCGTGTTTGACAACAAACTCTCCGGATGAGACAAAATTTAATACTTATTGCCATGCGATAAATCTTCAAAATTTACAAATCTTATAGATAAATTAAAATCTTATGTCATAGACCATTATGTCAGAATCCAGTCCATGTTCTTACTGTCTTACGGATTCATAGTTTTGTTGCAGTTTATCAGCTTCATGATCTTTCTTCTAATGCATGCATTTCGCTTCAATCGTGTTTAACAGCAACTAATCACAGAAATGTATTAATCAATTCAACAATGAAGACCTACAACGAACAATAAATAAATAGAGGGTAGTTTTGTTGAGTTACAATCCAACCAAAACCAAATGATGTCGTTTATAACGGATGTATTAACATTCTAAAACATGACGCAACATCCTAAAACTTTCCTATTAAGATAAACCATGAGGCATCAAACAAGAACTATACTGACGACTATACTATAAATACAACTGTTATGATGCGTCCTCCAGAAAAATTCAAAATATCCTTCCATTATGTGCGCAGTACAATTGCTAAGCAAGAACTTCAGAAATGTTCCATCCATTTGCTTTAAAAACTATCCCGTTCGTTTCAAAACGATTATTCTAATATACATTGAAAAAATTTTAAAAATCCATTGCCCCTCTCAAAAAGTGGCCTTTCTCGCAGAGTTCTCTAAATAGCAGCAAGGTGGGAATACAGTTCATAAATGCTTTGGGAGAAATGTTCTGTAAATGTGGTTATGCTAGTTTTAACATGCGTACTACAGAAAGTGAATGTTATTATCTTCCAATCACAAAACCAAAATTCTTATTCATAGTTTGCTTACTAAAACCCAGTCCATATATAAATATGTAAGCACTATTTTGGTGGTACCATTTAAAGTTATTTACCCCAACAAAAGTGGGGCAATAAATATATAGTAGTAGAGTAGTAGCAGTACTAGTAGATGTGCCGGCACACATTTGTTTTTAGCAAAACGGAGAAAAACGAGAAGGGTGTGTTTTTTGTTCGATTGTTTTGCTTTTTCGAGTTATTTAAGTAAAGATCAATTGCATCAATAAATCAAACTCTGAAATAATGTGTTGTAGTTATTTTGTTGGGAGCAGCTTTTTGCAATTTCTATTTACAATGACCGAATTTCGGTCACTGGGCGATTCACATTTACAGTGAATTACGTTAATTTTTTTACGATTTTATTTACGATTGATTTATATTATTATTTTTATTATTTTATTTTAGAAGAATAAATTTAATTTACAGATTTTTTATTTTATTTTTACCCGGTATCGGGTAATAAAAAATTGCCGGTTCCGGGTAAAAACCAGGTATTTCAAAATTGGGCCGGGTAACTGCCGGGCACTCGGCACTAGTAATATTATTAAAGTTTTATTTTTGTTCTTTAATTTTTATTTATTTTTTTTTTATTTATTTTATTTAAGAAGTTTAATTAGTAAGTAAATGTTTTACATGTTTATTCTTTTCGACATTAAAAAATGAATTATGTGCTTTTTAATTGAAAATTGTGTTTTTTTCTTAATTATTTATGGTTTTCCATACAAATTTAAAATCCCCGGATCCCAGGAATCCCGGGATTTAAAATTTATGAACCCCGTAGACCCGGGATTCAAAAAACACCACGGGATTGCAATCCCTAATTAAATCGAAGTTTGGAGGAGTAAAGGAAGCAATATAAAACAAATTACAAAATTAAAATAACTCCAACGCATAATTCTAATCTCCAAAGCACAATAATTGTACAATTATTGTGCGTTGGAGTCTAGAACTATGCGTTGGAATTATTTTAATTGGAGAAGAATCAGAGTTAAGCAAGATGAACTACAGCAAAGTGTAGTAGTGTTTCGCTATCTAGGGAAATGGTTGTAAAAATCTACAGATTAATGCAAAAATGGATTACAAAATAACTTTAGTGAAATGAACCAAATTTTGATAAAAACTAAAAAGTCGTAAGAACTCGAAATCAAATAAGTTGCTCGTTGAGTTTATCTGTTATGGTTCAGCGATTGTATTTCAGAGGCTTATATTTATACGATAAAGATCGGAATAAAGAAGAAAGTTTTATAAAGTTCTCTACTTTCATAAAAAAAGGAAAGGGAAAAGTTGAACAGCAATTCACAAGTTTATTATTGTTATAAAATATTTTATTGTTATCAAATTGCTGGTTTAGCGGCAATATATTTTAACAAACAAACACAGTTTGTTAAAATAAAGTCCGTCTAAAAACATCAAATCTGTGTCGCATATTATTTTGTGAGTGGCTTAGATAAATCAAGAAAGCCTCCGATTCTAGAACCTCTACAAATCTACTAGTAAAAGTACTATATAGTATATACTGCACATGGAGAGACATATCAAAACGTTAAAACGTCTTTAAAAAAATTATTTTTGTTAACTAGAATTAATTATTTATGAATTATAATTATGTTATCAGAAGCATAAACGCACTTTTAAAATGGTTCAAACCCGTTTTAATTGCAAACATTTTCAATGACACACAAATAAGGTACTGTACACTGAAAAAGTCTTCCGTTTCAAAGTTATATAGACGTACATAAACAGAATGGTCGGAAAAAAAAAGGTTTGAGGAGAGTGAAATTTCAACTTAAGAAACATCGATTACGTATCTTTTTTTCAGAAATTAAAACGAAAGGCAAACGAGACCCTTAAACATGTTGCTACAGTTACGCTCTTAAAAACGAAGATGGGTAGCTACAATAAGACATCAAGCAGCAACTTAGCGACTAGTAATGCTAATTCCAATATTTAAAACCTTATAGATAAACAGATAAAACAAAATTCGTTGTGGTGCTTTCTAAACTTTGACGAAGGCAAGCAAGGTTTATAGATTTTCCTAACCAATACTAAATATCTGTTTGGAGAATAGCAGCGTGGGTTTGTGATAGAACGGTACAGGTTGTTTAATATTTATTAACTGGTGTGTGGTAATCAACCAGTCAACACAGTAAATGTTTTCAATATTTTAAAATCATATAAACTAGTCTACAAAATTCGTACAACTGACCTTAGAAAAATCTAGATGAATCAACTCACCTGTAATTATAAAGAAAATATTTTAAATTAGTTTTGAAATTTTTAATTTTTTGAATCGGTGAATCAGTATCTGGCATCAGTATTTGGTGATTTATAATTTTTTTAAATTTTGATCTAGAACCGATGAAGTTTTACTAGATCGGCATGCAAGTTCATCACGGCCCACGGGTGATGAAAAAAAGGTTAAATACGATAGTATTAGACACAATCGATTATGGTCAAAGACCGGTGACGAGCCACAATCGATTCTAAAGCCTGAATTAACGTCTAATAAAGTAAAGCTGTTTGTATCGTAGGATTGGAAGGGAATGGTTCATTATGATCTGCTAGCTCCTGCCCAAACGATCATTTCGGTTTTCTATTGTCAACAATTAACCAGATTAACCCAGGCAATACAAACAAAGCGTCCAGCCAGAATTGGCTAATCGAAACGGTGTTCTTTTATCATGGCAATGCCAGATCACAAACACCTCTTTAATGAGCCACCAACAAATTACTGAATTTGGTTGAGAAGTTTTGTTTATTCGAAACAAAATATTGATCATTTTTACTTTAGTAATTTTTTTTTATCGCAGCCGCAGATATTCATTTCTATGTTATTCACCTTTTGTATACAGTTTGCTATAAACTCTATTTATAGAATATTTTAAGCTATCTTGTTTTAATGTAAATTGCAACTTACAACTAAGTTTTTTAATAGTTAGATAATGACCTTTTTTTTTCATCAAATCGAATATTTAAAGCTTACCAGAAATATTTTTGTTTCTTTTGTTTAGTTAGTTTATCTAAGAAAATTTAAGAAATATTTTGCAAAATGAAAAAGGAACATTTAAAAGAAAAATAAGTTAATACAATGGAATTGTGGTATAATCGTCGATCTTTTATAAATTTAAACAAAGTAATTCATTGTCTACATTTAATTTGTTTTAGCTATAATATAACCAATCGTTCTCTTTTGACAAATGGTTCTATACATAATACGTTATTTTAGCACTTCCGTAGTGAAAACAAAACAAATAATCGTATGATCACCTTGAAAATAATGATCTTTCTTTTCAACAAGTTTTAATTTGTTTATCGTTAAGATAATAAATCTATTTCGATCTAATAGTGTTCGTGGTATAGGGATATTGGGACCTTTTGCATGTTATAAATGTAAACGAGAACCTAAGAAATAGCCTATCCAGGTGATCAAAATCAATAATTCAACCATTGTGAACCGTGTGTGTAGCGAACAAACAGGCGATGCAAAAGCATTCGTTTCTTGGGAATCAAAATTTCCAATCGGTGCTGCATCTATTTCCACACTGGTTCTCTTGGACACGAATTACGGCTGATCAAAGTTTTTCGAAAACTTTTAATTGCTTACAACCCCGTCGTACTATTCAACATTTTGTTTTTTACTTCACCACAATTTTAAATTGTGTGAAGTAATGCAATCTATCGAGAAAAAAAAATTTTACATACCCTAAATTTTGTTTTTTCTTTTGTTTTGTACCATTCTCTATCTAAATAGCCAATACAAATTTTGGTGTACGTCTGTGTGTGGGTGGGTTGGTGGTTGCGTGACATTCCTGCATATGATCTTGGTGAAACTTTGGCAAATGATCCAAGTTCACTTGAAAATGGAAGATCTGGATTCATTTTAAATTTGTACAACGGTTTTCCGAATACCTCTAAGTATATATCTTCAATAGTTTCTAGTCCCGGCTTATGATCTTGTGGAAACTTGGTATATAAGGTTTTAGTACTGTTTCCAATATTTCTGCATACCAACTTTCGGTTTGACACTTCCGGTTAAAAAGTTTTTTTTCTTCAGGTTTTATCCCTACTGCAGCCTACAATTACCGATCGTTTTTATATTTAATAAAACGTTGGTAAAAGCTTTCAAGTAACATGAGAAAGATTTTATCAGCTTTTGGAGTACATTGGATAAAGGGTTGGGAGGTCCACGGGTGGTTTTTTCCATCATGTTTTTTATGTTTGTTGGGAGCGTACAGCATTCGTTCGTGAATGAATTTTGATGACACTTTGGAAAAAGATGCAAATATGGCAAGGAACTGATTAGTTTTTAGCGATAGTGAACAAAGTGGTAGGGGGTCCGCCGAGCACCTGTTTTTTTGGAAGCTCAATAACATCTGTATCTGATAATCGAAATGGATGAAACTTGGTACATAAACATTTAGTACGGTTCAAAACAGTTCTGCATCCCAACTTCCTTGTCACTTCCGGTTAATTTTTTTTTTACTTTTTCTTGTACAACAAAATTTATGTTTGTTGGGATACTACTGCTTTCTTTAATATTTTTATAATTAGAACTACGCAAAATCTACAACATTGGTTAGCTTTTAATTAAAGTATTTGATGGATATAAGCTCATTATATATCCAGAACACTATGTTTCCAGAGCTGTGGTGAAGTCAGCCTATGCATTAGCGTTGCAATATTTTTTATAAATATCACCACCAATAGTGCTCGGATTAAATCTGATGCATCACTCCTCAAACATATTTTCTTCTCCCTAATACTCGGTTAGTTCGATCAGTCAAACTGTCAAGATCTCACAGATAGCGACACAATGCAGAGGGAGTTGTTTGTCCCAAGAAGAGGGTATAAATGGAATGATTTGACGGTATGAATAATCTCGAGTGGCTTCAATCTAAAATTTAAAAAAAGCGTTCACAAACGTTCTTTAAAGTTATATCTATGTGTTGTAACACACTGTAATTCCTATTACACAATAATTTTTCATTACCAATAGTTCATTATCAATTCCAACAGTACAGCAGTTTCACGCCTTCTCCCACTGTTCTGAGAAATTGACAAACGTATTACGTATAGAAGTGTTTGATGGAGATTTTCCTAATATAATATTGACAATAATTCAACTAGGGGCATATTCCTTGATCACGTGACACACTACCTTCCTCAATTATTAAATCCTTCATATTGAGTTATATGAAGGTTCCCTTCTTCGAGCTAGCAATAGCGTTTCATCATTAAGGAATATTCCATTACTAAAATTGAAGATATTACCGTTGAATACATACAGTTGATCCGCAAGCACTCCTAAGACTACATCTGGGCTAGTGTTATCTCACTGATATTGTCGGTGGTATGTGAAATTCTACGGTAACTTGTTGTTGTTGTAGCGACAGTTTTCATCTTTTGTGTTGTTTTTAACTTCTTCCAGTGCGTGTCCGCAACTTGGAGTGTCCATATGGGTGCAGCACAGTTTATAATAGGTCGACCTATTGTTGTGTGTGTTGTAATTTTTATCCTTCCCCCATGAACTAACCGCTAGTGCTTTCAATGCATTATTCCTGTTCTTCAGTCTGGAGTTCACTTGTTATGCATGAGCATTAAATTTAATCAGTGGGTCGTTTAATTTCCTTGTTTTAAACCACTCATTGAGGATGTTAAGGTAGGTGTTTAGGATATTGGTGAGTTGTTCTAGGTTGTTACCTGTTGCAAGCACAGTGCAATCGTCTGCATATGACGTGATGGTTATTCCTTCCGGCGGGGCAGGTAAGCTGCTAGAGTAGAGATTAAACAATGAAGGTGAGAGAGCTCGTGGAACTCCTTGTCGTAGTACACTCATCTTGGACTTTCCGAAACTCGACGTATGTTTGGCGACCTCTAAGATAGTTGCACAGCCAGCGCTTTATAAGACCTGGCAAATTCGTCTTTAGGATGTCATCTAGTAGTGCGACACTGTGTCGAACGCTTTTGATAGGTCGAGTACAACTAAAATTGTTCTAGCACAGGGTTGTTTTTGGTTCAGACCATCACTGATCTGGTTTTGTATGATTCTGTGAAGGGCGGTGGTTGTACTATGTGCTGTCCTAAAGCCATGTTGGTTTGCCGCCAAATAAGATCCGGTTAACCGAGGTAATAGAAGCGCTTCAATCAGTTTTGCGACCGATGAAAGCATGGAGATCGGTCTGTAAGACTCTCTTTTCTTCAGGTTTTCCAGGCTTCAAGATGGGGCTTATTCTTGCTGTTTTTCAGATATTATCTATAGGGTATCTGTAGGGTATTTAGCGATGTGTTGAATGTGGTAGTGAGATATTTCATTCCTTTGGGTCCAATATGTTTTAGCACGATGGCTGAGATGCCGTCGGGTCCAATCGCTTTGGATGGCTTAATCTTCTTTACGGCATTCTCAACCTCTTCTTCCGAAAATGTGATTTCCTCTAAATGTTCAGTATTGAGTTTGCGCAGATGTCTCAATACTGACCTAGTTTGCTTTTCATGTTTACGTGGCTTTTCTGTAAAATGTGTGTTGAATTTTATTGCGCATTTTCTGTGGTTTTCAGCTGGGATACCATCGAAGGAGCTCATGCAATTGTTACCTGGCTGTCGAGGATGGGTTAACCTTTTATGACCTTCCACAGACTTTTACTTGTCCAAAAGTTTTACCAAAGTTTTACAGCATGGAGGGATCAGTTTTTATTGTTTTGAAAAATTTTTATATTTTTGATCTACGGGTGTGACAACCCCGCGTACTCCAGTCCCTGCTATTGACATACGAGTTAACGTGAGATATCACATATTGCTGGCAATAGCAGTGAGATATCACTAGCCAAGGTGACATCTTAGGGGTGGTGGCGGATGAGCTGTAATTAGCCAACGATAGCACCCTCAATCTTAGCTGTGAAATAATCCTTGATGATGAGACGCTATCATCAGTTTCCCTTGAGGAAACGAGCGTTCATATAACTATGTGTGGGCTTTAATCTTCAAGAAAGACAGTGCGTCACAGGTTCAAGAAATATGGAACCGGCTGGATTATTGGCCACTACATTTTTGTTTTGTTTCAGCAAATTTTTGTAAAAATTTGCTATTTACTTTTTAATTTACTTTTATTTTATCTATTCTATCATAAAATATTGGCCTATGTCATATTTTGTCAGTGATATGATTTTTTGTTTAGTTATCCATTCTTTAACAAAAAAATATAAAAAAAAACAAAAAAAGAAAGATTTACGTCCATCAACACCTTTGAACGTATGTTGTTGTGGGACCTTGGTCTTAAAAGGTTTTTATGTGTTATTGTGACTACACAACACATTTTATTAAAAAAAAAAGTTTGAATCACTAACTAGCTTTCTCCAAACCACAGATCAATGTTTTACTTTAAGGATAATACTGGCAAAATGTTTTTGGGAGTATAATGATTTTGGGATCGGGATCAAATTGTAGAATAGTAATCGAAGGGCCAGTTTCTGACTTCTTTGATATAACATCAGGTGTTCGACAAGGCACTATTTAATTTGGCGCTTGATTCTTTGCTATGAAGATGATATTACACTTCTCGGACGTAGACCAAGAAATATTAAGGATAGTCTCTCTCAGCTTGAAAGAAATGCTAAACAACTTGGATTATGCATTTGGTGTTGATGCATAATCCAAGTTGTTTAGCATTTCTTGTTGTTTAGCATCGTAGTTCTATAAACTCCCCGAGCAGAAATTTGTAAGGGTTCAAATATGGCTATGATCACATTTTCCCTAGTTGGATAGGGCCCTGATCATGAGTGTAACGTTTTTTTCGAATCAGGATCTGATTGGGATATTCGGATAAGGGCCTGATCAAGTTCGCCATATAAAACTAAATAGGGTAAACCCTAATAAGGTATTTTGTATCAGACTCTGATCAGATTGCCCAACTAGGGGTGAATACGAAAAACTTCATCAGAGACGGATGTATTCAAATAAGGTTAATTCTAAAAGGGCATTATAATTCAGGTTCGGAACAAGACCACATCAGATTGCCCTAATAGGACTTGCCATTTCTGGCCCTGATTACGCCCTAATTGTATTCAGGCTTTCAGTATTGTATTCGTCCTGATTGTATTTAGGCTCATTGAAATGAGACTCAATACTTTTTAAATGTTGTTTTTCATATTTTTCAAATTTCAACTGTCGATTTTTAAGCAAAAGAGTCTTGCAACTAGAAAAATTGCATAAATTTTCTCTTTTCAAGTGTATTTTTCATGAGGGCGTCTTTTGTTTGAATTATTTTATTTGGTCATACAAAGAGGTTATAAGCATGTTTTTAAACTGAACAATAATATTGAGTTGACTGAGAAGGGAGTAATGTCAACTGAGAAAGCCAAATCATGTATCCAATAAACTTTTTCAGTCCAGAGCAGTCCTAATCTTTAATTTCGAAAAAAATACGATTTCATCCAACGGCTGTAAAAATCTTCTTAAAACTTAAGATTTGAAGGACAACGCACTTCGGTTTAATATGGCAAATCTTCGTAATCACATTCCACATCGTTTGAAAATGACATTAATGCCCGATGGTTTAAGCCACGTGCTCGAAGAAATTTAACGATTTTAACAACATTTTAAATACATTGTCAATTTTAATTACTTTTGAACATACGACCAGCAACGTGGCTAATGCAATGGAAGTTGCAGTTTATCTTAACATAATCCTTTAGTCTACCGACGACACCATGTGATAGCTGATTTCATAGAAGGGGTTGTTGCCAAAAGCTGAAGTTGCCAAAGACACCAGGTTATGCATTGGAAGATCGTTTTTTTAATAGCAATTAGAAGTACATTTTGTATTTTGAGATTTGTATTTGACCTACAATGTGTTAGTTAAAATATACAAAAATGCATAAAAAAATTAATATATCACAAATTAATTTTTTTATGCATTTTTGAATTTTTTAACTAAAACATTGTAGGTGTGGAAAAGTGTTGAGGGTCACAAAAATCTATGCAGCGGGCCAAAAGCGGCCAGCAAGTTTAACATCACTGATAAAAAAACAAAATTTAGTAAAAAAATTCCGAAATTCTACGTCCACGACGTGCTACCCGGGTAACGCAAACAGGATTAGGTGTTTTGTAATGGAGAATGGCAGAGTAAATACGGCTTATATTTAATGACGCTGAATATTACGGCTAGTTATTAGTACCTTAAAACTAATGCAGATCAAGTCCAATTAATATGTTAATATGGAAATATGGACAAATTGTGCGCTAGTCTACCTATCCAGGATACGATATGTCTTGTCGCTATTTCAGACCCGTGCATTTTCCGTGTAAAGTTTTCAATATAAAACACATGAAGTACCGGTGTCACAAATGCGTCAAACAGCGAATGGTGATCTACTTTTGGAACTACCATCCAAAAAGGACCACCGGTGCCAGAGCATGCAAGAAGGTCTAACTGGTAGGGATCCTTGGATCCTGAAGCCTAACAGAGGTATAAACTGTACTGCGTGTTGGATTCGCCGTGGTCGTGGTTACAAGCCTATATCGCGGGCTAGGAGTCTCGTACTCCGACAGGTGAACTACGTTTAACTCGGGCGCTAACCTGCAGAGTTACTAAGAGGTTTAGATAGGCTCTTACTGGTGAGTGGTCCTGCCCTTGCAGGTTGGATCAGATACCAGGAGCATGTCACGACATGCGCACTGATTGGGTGTATCCAATCCCACGCCTGTGGAGGCCGGGGCGGGTATACCTATACTACCAATCGCCCCGTTAACAAACAAAAGGTAACATAGTACTTGTATTCTGGAACTTGACGGACTGCTGAAAATCTAGAAGTGAAAACTCTGTCGCAAGGTAATGTAATTGTTATCAAAGACATAGATGAGGTCACAACATCTCAGGAAGTCTACGAGGATCTTGAAACGCAATATCAACCATGTTCTTCATTTAATATCAACTTAGATGAAGCATGAAGAACGGTAAAACTGCAAGACACAAAATATACCATACAAAATAAATTGCAAAGCGTCCACTATTTGCTTTGTAGGCAAATTCTCCCAGTACCCAAATAAAAAGATGTATCAACGTTGACTCCAGAAGAATGTTGAACTCTCCAGAAACTACATCAAATATAAGCAACAAATCACCAATATTCCATAAATCGCACACATTATTTGCACTTCATCTAATATCCCTAACTTCAATGTACTCCAAAATCCTATTAATATCACCCATTTTATCACCAAAATTCCATTTCATTCCCAATATAGATTACACGACGGTTTTTAGTAAAGGTAAAACAAATAAACAATTTTGTTGAAACGTCAAACGAATTTTTGTTTAAAAATAATTTATACAAACGTAGTAGTTTTACAAAAAAGTAATTAATTTTAGACCAATATCATTACTAATACACTTACGCTAAAAATTGAGCTATTATCGCTTTCGCATTCCATAATCGGGGTCCTGATCTTTAATTTCGAAAAAAATACGATTTCGTCCAACGGCTGTAAAAATCTTCTTAAAACTTAAGATTTGAAGGACAACGCACTTCGGTTTAATATAGCAAATCTTCGTAATCACATCCCACATCGTTTGAAAATGACATTGGTTTAAGCCACGTGCTCGAATAAATTTAACGATTTTATCAACATTTTAAATACATGGTCAATTTTAATTACTTTTGAACACACGACCAGCAACGTGGCTAATGCAATGGAAGTTGCAGTTTATCTTAACATAATCTTTTACTCTACCGACGACACCATGTGATAGCTGATTTCATAGAAGGGGTTGTTGCCAAAAGCTGAAGTTGCCAAAGACACCAGGTTATGCATTGGAAGATCGTTTTTTTTAATAGCAATTAGAAGTACATTTTGTATTTTGAGATTTGTATTTGACCTACAATGTGTTAGTTAAAAAATTCAAAAATGCATAAAAAAAATTAATATATCACAAATTAATTTTTTTATGCATTTTTGAATTTTTTAACTAAAACATTGTAGGTGTGGAAAAGTGTTGACTGTTAAGGGTCACAAAAATCTATGCAGCGGGCCACACGCTGCCAGCAAGTTTAACATCATTGATAAAAAAACAAAATTTAGTAAAAAAATTCCGAAATTCTACGTCCACGACGTGCTACCCGGGTAACGCAAACAGGATTAGGTGTTTTGTAATGGAGAATGACAGAGTAAATACGGCTTATATTTAATGACGCTAAATATTACGGCTAGTTATTAGTACCTTAAAGCTAATGCAGATCAAGTCCAATTAATATGTTAATATGGAAATATGGACAAATTGTGCGCTAGTCTACCTATCCAGGATACGATATGTCTTGTCGCTATTTCAGACCCGTGTATTTTCCGTGTAAAATTTTCAATATAAAACACATGGGAGCTCGTGTTTTAGTTTGTCGGCATTTTCTGTGGCAATATTCATAGATGAAATTCGTAGATGTGTTCATGAGCTTAGCAACAATTACTTTTTTATTACATCGATTTGCCACATATTTTTTTGATTTGCTTTAAATTTTTTACTGTTGAAGAGAGAATAAAAAAAAAACGTTTCGTAGGAGAAATTTTGTCATGTTCTCTCTTTATATCTAGGGGTAGTTTTGGATAACCACAGGTTTTCATATATGTTCAATTTAGTGTATCTCATGAACTACTTTAGGGATTTTCAAAGTTACTTCGGTCTGAAAGACCTAAGTATTACATTCATGAGCCAAAAGTGAAATTCTTACCCCCACTTTTTTTGGCATTTCTCGACGTTTTAGGACCTACTGATTCTAAAAAAGCAAAAAAAAAAAAATGTATGTCTGTGTGCCGGCCGTCACAACCGACGAAATCTAGAAAACCGCTGGACGGATTTCAAAAATTTTTTTTTCTAAAAATAGGTTTACTTAATAGGAAGAGCCGAAAGGACGATGTGTTCGATAACTGTACCGGAAGCGTGTCAAAAAAATCGAAAAGGTGTCAAAACAAGGAAATTTGCATATTTTTTGCTTAAAAAACGTTCAATTTAAGTGATTACGAGTAGGACATTGAATTTCGAGAAATTTTGATGGTCGGGATTGGTATGTGAGACCAAAATCTAGATTATTGCATTATAAGTTTGTCAAAAAAATGTTGTCAAGTGTGTCAAAAGAAAGATTTTTATTTATTTTTTTACCTAATTTTTTGGAAAAAAAATAAAATTAATTGTTTGTTTGAAATGGAGTTTTATTATTATTATTGAGAATTATGGCATTATAAGTTTGTCAAAAAAATGTTGTCAAGTGTGTCAAAAGAAAGATTTTTATTTATTTTTTTACCCAATTTTTTGGAAAAAAAGAAAATTGTTGGTTTGAAATGAAATTTTATTATTATTATTGAGAATTATGGCATTATATATAAGTTTGTCAAAAAATGTTGTCGAGTGTGTCAAAAGAAAGGTTTTTATTTATTTTTTACCCAATTTTTTACAAAAAAATAAAATTAATGATTTGTGACATGATATTTTATTATTATTATAGAGAATTATGGCATTATAAGTTTGTCAAAAAATAATGTCAAGTGTGTCAAAAAATGATTTCATTTATTTTTTTAGCCAATTTTTTGGAAGAAAATGTAGCTGTTTATATGACGTAAATGTAATTTAAAATGAAATTGGACATGGAAATTTTTGAATTTGTTATAGTTTTGGTAATATTTTTGGAATTTTGAAAAAGTTTGTATTTTTGATTTTGTAATAATTTTTACAATATTTTTAGAATTTCGGCAAAAGTTTTAATTTTTGATTTTGTAAGAATTTTTGGAATATTTTTAGAATTTTGGAAAATTTTTAATTTTTGATATTATTATAATTTTTGGAATTTTGAAAAAATTTTCAATTTTTGATTTTGTAATAATTTTTGCAATATATTTAGAATGTTGGAAAAAGTTTGAATTTTTAAGAATTTTTGAAATATTATTGGAATTTAGAAAAAATTTAAATATTTGATATTATTCTAATTTTTGGAATATTTTTGGAATTTTGAAAAAGTTTGGTTAATTTAATTAATTTAACAATATTTTTGGAATTTTGATTATAATTTTCCGGCAACGTATTGATGTTTCGTGTTAGTTTTGTAATAAATTTTTAAACAGAGATAAAAAATACTAGTACTTTAACAAAGAGTTATGTTTGATATACATCGCTGCCCAAAACTAAAAACCATGTCCTCATAAAAGTTTTTTGCCGAAAACTATATCAAAATCCTTAACCCAGACCGAAGTCTTGATATCTCAGAGCTGTGAGATTTCAGCCCCTCCATATTTTTGTTTTGTGTTTTAAAGGTATACGTAGGTCTTTTTCGGAGAAAATAATTAAAGTTACAATTTTTTATAAATTATTATAAAAAATTAAAAAATAAAACAATTGTTGATATCCCCGTTGTTTTTTATATTTTACCCTATTGTTTTATAATTAATTTTCTTATTTTTCTACATAATATCAAAGATTTGGATTTTAGAAATTTTTGTTTGTAGATTATAGAAATTTTTAAAAAAATTTTTCTTACAAACTCTATTAAAATCTTTCTATAACTTCCAACAAAAATCGTCGATATTTCAATTATGTGGTATGTGTGAAAAACAAGTAGACGAATTTGGAAGCGTCCGTTTATTGGGAGTTACAATTTCCAATGACCTACAATGGAACGGCAAGAGCAAAAATCGTGACACAAAAAATCAGATGTAAAAAATATTTCACTCCGTATCAATTACTTCACATTTATAAGTCCTATATTCGTCCCAGTATGGAGTATCGTTGTCAAGTTTGGGGCACCGCGCTGATTCTGTTTCTATCCTAGCTCTTTTGGACTCTGTTCAAAAGCGTGCTATGCGAATTGTGGGTGATCGAAATTTTACAACAAATCTTGATTCCCTACAACATCGTCGCACAGTTGCTGATCTCGTTATTTTTATAAATATCGTCATCAGCAGTGCTTGGATGCAATCGGATCATGCCTCAAACATATTCTTTTCTCCGTTTTACACGCCAATGGGTTTGGGCAAACAGTCAACCTGTTGAGATCACTCACTGTCATAGAGGCAGAATGCAGAGTGGTTTCTTTGTACGTACCTCGTACAAATGGAATGCTCTGCTCGCATCAATAGTTGTTGTGGGACCTAGGTCTTAAAAGGTATCTTAAAAATTAGTTGGTGTGACACATATTGTAATTCCTAAGACACAACACATTTTATTAAAAAAAAATATGTGTGAGGAGCTGATTAGTTTTTAAGCGATCTTGGTGTGGGTTACCCCGAGCACCTATTTTTTTAAAGCTCAATAACATGTGTACTTGATAATCGAATTGGTTCAAACTTGGCACATAAACACTTAGTATGCTTCACAACAGTTTTGCATGCTAACTTTCGGTTTTTCATCTCATAAATTTTAAATCCCGGGATGCCCGAGATCTAAAAAATCGTATAGAAAAGCCATCCTTTTTTATGCTGCACGATCTGCTGTCGTTTACAAATTAGCTCTCTGAACAGTTACAAAGCAGATATATAATAATTTCTAGCACAAGCGCTTTAATTAAAACTACCTTTTTGATGCTTAAACAATGCAGAGATGATACTAAATTTAAAATTATTTTTAACAAATGAAGGAATTTTGCAGAACTTTTGCAGAAGCAACACCAGAAGACATAGATCTAGCAGAGTAACCAATGTAGCTCAAAAACATTTTATTTTTATTTCTAAGTCCATGCATTTAAATGCTTTTAAATATATGTGTGTATAAAAATGTGTATGTTATGTTTTACGAAAAAAATCTTTTTATGTCATTTAAATTCTCGACCCCCCCCCCCCCCCCCTCCCCCTAAGATTTTGGTGAAATGACGCCACTGACCCCTACAACTACTGACTTTTCTCACTTTGGTTTTAAAGTTTGTTGGGAGCATACAAACTTTGTTCATTCATCAATTTCGATGACACTTTGACAAAAGATGGCGATTTGAATGACTTAGGACTGATTAGTTATTGGACGATATAGGGATAAGCGGTGGGGAGTCTCCCGAAAACCTCTTTATTTGAAACTTGAATAACATCATAATTTAATTTGATTAAACTTGGTATATAATATATGCTTAGAGTATGATTTGTAAGTTCTGCAGTTCAGTTTTTTTACTTTGTCTATTCGTACAACAGAACTTATGTCTGTTGGAATACCACAGCTTTCTTTAATTTTTATAACTAGAATTACGCGAAATCTATAACATCGGTTTAATCGCCATTGATTGAAATATTTGATGATTATTAGCTCACTATATATCCAGAATATTTTGTTTCAGGAGCTGTGATGAAGTTAACCTATGCATCAGCGTTGCAATATTATTTTTAAAAAGGATGTGAGTAATCCAACTCAAGCAACTTTGTGAATCCTTTGAACTTTTGAAGTTTTTAGTGTTTCTCTGAACAAACCACAGTTTATTACATTAAAACATACTTTCTCTATTACGTGTTTCGGTTGGGATTCGAACTCGTAACCGTATCAATGCCATTGTTCGAATCCTTTGGCAGACATGTTTAACTGCACCACAGAGTCGAAGGTTTGATTAAAATTCTTTGTTAAATTTCTTTTTTTATTGAAAAACTAAAAACTGATTTCGAATTGAAAAAATTCAAACGATTCACAAAGTTGCTTTAGTTGAATTACTCACATACTTCGAAAAAATAATCCCCGACCCTGTGTCAAAAATTGAAAACTCACATTGATTGGAAACAATCAATAATAACAACACAAGTTGACTAACGATAGTACAGAATAAATAATATTCCCTATTCTACGAATTCACACATAGTGATGTTAATTAATTAATTCCACAAAAAAAATTTTTTTTAAAGATTTAGTTGTTGTATTTCATATTTGACAAAAAATTGAATTTCAATATTCACATTAATTAAATGGCCGTGAGGTCTGGATCTCTCTCTCTCTCTCTCATCGGATTTCTAACGAGAATTGGCAGATTTTACAAATCCATCTACTCTAGTAAAATTATACGTTTCATTGGTTCGACCTCATCTAGAACATTCAGTTGTATGGAATCCAATTAACAAGAACCGTATTCAAAGAATAGAAAAAATACAAAGAAATTTTACAAGAAATGCATTTCTAAATTTTAAATTTCATTCATATTTATTGCAATCTTTAAGACTCAAATTGCTGCATACTCGAAGTTTAATGGCTTGGTTTTGACTGCGGATATTTTATGCGCTAGAATTGACTGTCCATATCTTGTAGAATGATTAAATATTTGTATACCATTCAAAACAAGTCCGCCACGGTAGGTTGTTATGCATTGATTTTTATATGCGCAACTCTAGCCAAGAACGGGTATCATTCTAAAGATCACCACCGCACGCACGGATAGATACATTCATTGAATAACAATCCATATTCACATTCGTAAGAAGTTATTTGGAAATGTTAATAAATAATCAAATTTAACCACATTCATCGCGATTGATTGTGGTAATATAAAAACTTAGGCCTGCTAAAAGGCAACTACATATTATATTAACAAATTTACAGACATCGTAGTCTGACCAATAACCAATAGGCCTACATAATTTTTAAAAAATATAATCTACAATTCAAAAATTTTCTTACAAGGATAGCCGATTCAAACCCATAAACATAAAATGTATTATAAATTCACATTTAAAAAAATGTAAACTGCCACCCACCTTATAATAAACATCAGGAACGAATTGTTTGTCAGATGAGTCTTTTATATAACCAAGTTCAGGAGCATCTTTAGTTGGTATTAAACAATTATCTCTCACTAGAGCCATACACTGTGATGTAACAGAATATCCTTCCATATGAATACGTTTATTTGCGTCACCTATTTATAAAAATGTTTTTTAAAATTACAATTCCAAACAATAAATAAAACAATTAATTTATATTACCAGTAACACAAACAGTAACAAACTTGGATCCAAAATAACCATTAGAGGCATATTTACAAATATTTTGATTTTGGTTTTGAAAATGTCCAGCCATTATGCACTCTGATGCTGTTAAAAAATGTGTTTCAATACCACGAATATGTTTTACTGTACCTATTGCTGGATCATCACTTATTAAGTCAGTAAATATCCATCCAACCTTTAAATAAAAAAAAAATTAATATTTTGGGTAGAAGAGAACAGAAATGAAATTTACTTTTCGTAATCCCAATTCACTTGCAACTTTATCAACATCACTTGTATGATCATCACTTAATAATTAATTGAATCTCTTGAGCTTTCTTGCGGTGGTTCATAAATAGCAGCAACCCGAGCTCTTATACCTAATGGAACATCAGTATGTATTTCATATGTACCATATAAAATACCCAATCTTTGGTGTCCTGTGCAAACGCCAATAATTTAAAAATCTTTCAACTAATATCGTATTTTCAAACATAACATTATCTACGTGGCGATACGTTTGACGATTTAATGTTATCGCAGATGGTTGACATTTTGAGCATATGCCTTTTGGCCATGGAGGATGTTCTTTACATCCACTCTTAATTTTACAATTTAACATCTTCTAAAGCTACAAATTTTCCACGGTCAACACCGGAAGTTAGTTTACGTAAGTATGAATGAAACGATAAATGTTTAATTTTTTGTTCTTTTAAGTAATTCTCATTCCATGGTTCGATAGGCGAACAATGCACACAACAACCGTTCGAATTATGACGACACCTTAAAATAAAATTGAAATTATTTTCGTGTATTAGATTCGGAAATAAAGGACATACAGTTTGTTATCTCTTCCACGATCTATTCGACCATCGATTTTATATAACTGCTGGTCATCATCGTCTTCACTTAGTCCATTGGTGCTACTGATGGAAGTAACGATAAATTAGTTGATAACTGTGGCAGTGTCTTAGATGATGAAGGCAGTAAAGATTGGGCCGATGTTGATGCTTGATTCGACTCAATATCATTCTAATAGAAAAGAAAAATTCATAAAATAATATTGTAGCTTTTAGCTGTACAAAAATACTCACATTTAAATTAGATTTTGATGATGAAGCTATTGATCTATCAATGCCCTTCATGTAAATCATGTCCCCATGTTTTAAGTTAGTTTGTGATATTGTAATTGATTTTGAAGATCTTAATTCATTTGTATAATTTCGTTGCAGATAAATTGTAAAAGCATAATTATCTAATTCGAATATACTGCGGGTTACTTCGTACAGATCTCGTAATGTTTCACTTGCTGATATTCAAGTCGTCTTGTTCCTTCGGGTGATTGAATTCGAAGTAGCTAAAAAGTAATAATAAAAGAAAGAATAGTGAAACTAAATTTACAGCTAGTTGCAACTGCTGGTACTGGGTGGATAGAGATGTGTATGTAACTGGTAATCTTTCTTTAAATCAAACCATGAGTTAAGATCTAAATTTGAACAAAGAGATTCAAACATTTTTCTTCGATTGCAACACTTAGGAGTCAATACCCTCATCGTCATCAGAACAATAATTTTGAACCAAACAAAACTCAACTCATGTCATAAAAACAAAAACCAACACACATACATTTGTCTCAGTCATTGTTTTTTAAGATACCGCAAAACCGATACCAGACCAATATTATCTTGCCACAAAATTAACAATAACAAATTAAACTGCAAAACATACGTTACTTTACAGACAACAAAAATAATTCAACATTACAAATACATTTATAAATCGTGGCAATGACAAAATAAAATTTGATGACAGTTCTTTTTCACTCATTGTCAGTAATTTCACTCATATATAAAAAACAAATTCTCACAAATTGTCTATATGATTGAGGTTAGGTTTTCCACTAAATCTCAATTTTATTGCTCAAACACACATTGATTTCACAACATTTGAACCAATATTCGATCCAAAATTATATTAAAATCATAATCTAAACAAATTTAATAGTAAACGGTGAATATCTGGAATAACAACAATGAATTTTTTACACAATACTACTCGGATGATCCAGTAACATTTAAAATTTTATTACTTACAATTTTTTATTCTTAGACATGCTTTACCACACAATAATAACTGGAAAATGTTCTATTTAGGTTAAGGTTTTCACAGTTTAAATTTAAGTAAACTTATTTAGGAGATATTTCACAAAAGCAATGATTTTTTTATTAGATATAACTTTTTTGTTTTAATTTAAACAGCTGTCATTGTCAGTGTATGTAAGATGGCGATGAAATGACAATTTTTAGATTGTTGGTAGTGACATCTGATAGAAATATAAAAAATACTGTATTCTGTCAAAGTGAGTTCGGTTTCTGGAGTAGTAGAGTAGAAACTTGGAAGGACTGTCTCAGTATTAATTTTAATTAAGGTATTTTCATTATTAAAAGTTATAGAGCGATTGTTCTGTTCCGATGTTTACCGCAATGGCGCCTGCAAAAGGGGGATAAGAGAAAAAATTCAAAAACTTTTATATGGGATTTTTGTGATTTTTTCTCTATCCCCTTTTTGCAGCGCCATTGCGGTAAACACCAGAACAAAAAAATAGGCCTATAACATATATTATAGAATATTCTGTCTGTTAAAGGATAAAAAAGTAATGATGAACAATTACGTAGATTGAATTCTGTAGGCTTTTATATAACGAATGTTAATCAATTTTATTAGGATTAAAATATTTCCACTTTAGATTGAAATGAATTGTTTTAATTATGTGAATGAAGAAAAGCAAGTTCAGTTCAAATATTGAGGACTTGTTTCTGTATTCAACATCTTTCCACAAATTCCGGTGTCATAATTTTTTACTATAACCTCAAAACTTACCGCTCTTTTTTAATCACTATATAGTCTATTAGGAAGTAGTCTATTCAGCAAATCTATCGAAAATTTCTGCTATTCTAGTTTTTGTATGAAATTTTATTTGCCCGTTAGAAAATTTGACGGAATATTACCCCCCCCCCCTCCCCCCCTCCCGTTAATAAAAAGGTGATTTTTTAGATAAATAGAAAGATTGGGTCCTCTGCATCATAATTATGAAAAAAAATTTGTGAAAATGGGGGGTCAAAGGTTACGTAGGAACAAACATTCAAATTTACTTTGGTCATCCTTTGATTATTTTGAAGTTTTAAAAATAAATATTGAACA
>OY856188.1:130414955-130537455 GCA_963693315.1 Diogma glabrata
AAAAAAAGGATAAGTTAAGAACAAAATTTTGGTTCTTATGTTTGCATGTTTCTGTATGCATAAACATGTTTTGCAGAGCGATTTTTCTGTTCATGTGTTTACCGCAATGGCGCTGCAAAAGGGGGATAAGAAAATAAATTCAAAAAATTTTATATGTGATTTCATACAAAACACAAGTTGAATTATTTTAAAATTATCTATGAAATTTCTCATTTTACAACAATTAAATAATTTAAATTTGTTTATGAACTATTATTGACTATATAATAAGCATAATAAATAAAATATTTTATTTTTTCTGTCCGTAAAACAAATACGAAAATAGGTTAAATTTTTCATACAACTTTGTATGGGAAATTTTGGCAATTTTTATGTTTCTTTTTTGAGCGACTTAAAAATAATATTTTATATATTACGTTTAATATATAGTCAATAATACTTTATAATCAAATTAAAAGTGATCAATTGTGGTAAAATTAGAAATTTCTTGGATAACTTTTAAAATTATTCAAGTTGTGGTATGTGGAATCCCATATAAAATTTTTGTGATTTCTTCTCTTATCCCCCTTTTGCAGCGCCATTGCGGTAAACACCGGAACAGAAAAATCGCTCTATAGGGCGATTTTTCTGTCTTAGACTTATCAGTCTAATTTCGAAATAATTAACTGATATCACAGTAAGCCAACGTATAATTCATAAAAAATATATAAATAAATGAAAAAACGCCAAAAAATTTTCTAAACGAATTCCCCTCGTTCGTTGATAAATTCTCATAAATTTTGGGAAAAATTCCTCAAGCAAGTGGTATTGATAAAAGCCCTCGGCTATATACTTGCTTTCGAAATTTTTGGCAAAAAATTATTTCGAATTATCACCGCCCTTGAGAAATTACAACTGAGAATTTTTAAAATTATTCTAGTTGTGTTTTGTATGAAATCAAATATAAAATTTTTTGAAGTTATTATATTATCCCCCTTTGGCAACGCCATTGCGGTTAACACCGGAACAGAAAAATCGATCTATAGGACGATTTTTCTGTTCCGGTTTTTACCGCAATGGCGCTGCAAAAAGGGGATAAGAGAAAAATCACAAAAATTTTATATGGGATTTCATACAAAACACAACTTGAATAAATTTAAAAGTAATCTATGAAATTTCTCATTTTACCACAATTGAAGAATTTTAATTTGCTCATGAAGTATTATTGACTATATATTGAGCGTAATAAATAAAATACTATTCTTAAGTCGCTCAAAAAAGCGACATAAAAATTGCCAAAATTTCCCATACAAAGTTGTATGAAAAATTTAACCTATTTTCGTATTTGTTTTGTTCGTATCGCCCTATAGGGCGATTTTTCTGTTCCGGTGTTGACCGCAATGGCGCTGCAAAAAGGGGATAAGAGAATAAATTCAAAAAATTTTATATGGGATTTCATACAAAACACAACTTGAATAATTTTAAAAATTATCTATGAAATTTCTCATTTTACCACAATTGAACAATTTTAATTTGCTTATGGAGTATTATTGACTATATTTTAAGCGTAATATATAAAATATTATTCTTAAGTCGCTCAAAAAAGAAACGTAAAAATTGCCAAAATTTCCCATACAAAGTTGTATGAAAAATTTAACCTATTTTCTTATTTGTTTTACGGACAGAAGAAAAGAAAATATTTTATATATTATGCTTAATATATTGTCAATAACACTTCATAAACAAATTTAAATTATTTAATTGTAGGAAAATGAGAAATTTCATAGATAACTTTTAAAATTATTCAAAATGTGTTTTGTATGGAATTCCATATAAAATTTTTTGTGATTTTTTCTCTTATCCCCTTTTTGCAGCGCCATTGCGGTAAACACAGGAACAGAAAAATCGCCCTATAGATCTAAATCACAAAAATTTTATATGGGATTCCAAAGAATTAAGAGACTAAGGAAATGAAACTACTGTATATATACACAAAAATATTTGAAGCCGTTTTTCTCTTTTCTCCTCTCTTTTTTATCTTCAATAAGTTGGTCTAAGTTGTCAAAACAAAATTTGTAAACATTACTTAGCTTGGTTATAATTTGGTTTTAATAAAATTGTTTTTAATATTTATCGTGGTGATATTTTGACGAATTTATAATAAATATAAGAAATACTAGTGATTTAATTATAATTTAAAAATAATTTTACCGAAAAATTAAATATATTAAGTGAAAATTTTGAATGAAACATTAAATATGAAGATTGTGATAATGACGTGTAAAAAATTACCAAAAACACATACAGGATGGGATTTCTTATCATAAGTAATAATATTAATATTACAATTTACTTTTCGATTAATAAGTGTTAAGTTTTTAAACATTTTCGAGAAAAACATGTAATCTAAAATCAACGTAAACAATAATAGAATGCTTCGGATCTACGTTGTCAAAATTTTTTTTATGTTGTTTTTCTATTTGTTGTTTTTCTTTTCTATGTAATGGCGTCTCTTTTTTTAATATTAATTTTGGGGGCAAAAATACGCTTAAATTTGGAATTCAATGCAATAATAGAAATATTTACGGCGCCTCTACTAAAACGCAAGTGTGTTAGTAACAATTTATTGGTGTGCAAAAATTGCTTCAACTTTTAAAATCAATTTCACTTCCTCTATTCTCTTAATTCTTTGAATATGCTTAATCTACAATGTTCTGACATTAGTACAAAAGTAAAAGCTGAGTTACACTACAATATATTTTAACAATATATTTTATTTCGGCGAGGTTGGTATAATTTCTTTCCAAACTCTTACAGATCGTCCATCCTGACTCTTCTAGCGTCCTCGCTAGATATTTAATAACTAACAAAATACTAAAATAATATTACAAAATTAGAGTATCGTTTTCATAACCTACTCTCATTTTAATTACACAATTTATTTCTTATCAACTATTGTTTTTTCTTTTTATGTTTCTTTTAAATAATCGATTTGAAATTCTGGATCCAAATATTCAACGGCGTCATACTCGGAATATTCCGTACCGTAATGAGGATCGTTACGTTCAGCGTACAATTCATTCTCACTTTCAGTGAATCCATCCTGATGGTTTGAATACAATTTCATATTCCTAGAATCATACACTCCTTCAAAACATCTACCTGATACCCTGGAATATCTTTTACTAAATATCTATCTAGATCTAAAACCTTTTCTATGATGTAGGGACCTTTAAGTTTTGGTCTTAGCTTATGGTTATTTTCCGCCGGTCCTCTTTCACTCAACATAACCAAGTCTCCTTCACTAAACCTAACTTGCTTTCTTACACGCGCGTCGTGATATGCTTTATTATAGTCTTGCTGTTTAACTGACAAAATTTTCTTCCTTGCTCGAATTTCCTTCAATTCCTTTCTTCCTTCCCTTCTTCCATTTCTCTTAAATCTCCCTTTCCCTTTTGTGTTACTCCAAAATTCTTCATCTCTTACGTATATCAATTTGGAAAGTAACACCTTCTTCAATTCCATGAAAGCAGCACATTGCTTTTTCCCGAATTCGAACTTACTATCCCAGTAGACCAGTATACCCATATTGACCATTTGTATACCCAAATGGCAACTTGTTGAATTCATATTGACCGTCCTCGGCTACGAAAGAAGTATATTGTTTCGACTCTTCTTTCAACGCCACATGATAAAACCCACTCTTTAAGTCTAAAGTAGAAAATACAATTTTCCTTCCAACTTTTCTATTACATCCTCCACTACTGGCATCGGAAAACAATTTCTCTCAACATTCTTGTTCAATTCTTTATAATTGATACACATTCTGTACGTATTGTCCTTCTTTTTTGCTAACACTACCCTACTCGTATATGCCGACTTGCGTGGTCTGATAACCTGCCCTTCTAATAACCCTTCCACTATGTTTCGTATCTCCTGTTTCTCGAAATTACCCTTCACTTTTATATCGGCTTCGTATTACTTCGGTCTGAAAGACCTAAGTATTACATTCATGAGCTCAAAGTGAAATTCTTACCCCCACTTTTTTTGGCGTTTCTCGACGTTTTAGGACCTACTGATTCTAAAAAAGCAAAAAATAAAAAAATGTGTGTCTGTCTGTCGGCCGTCTGGCCGTCCGACCGTCACAACCGACGAAATCTAGAAACCCGCTGGACGGATTTCAAAATTTTTTTTTTCTAAAAATAGGTTTACTCAATGGGAAGTGCCGAAAGGACGATGTGTTCGATAACTGTAGCGCAAGTGTGTTAAAAAATCGTCAAGTGTGTGAAAATAAGGAAATTTGCATATTTTTGCTTAAAAAACGTTCATTTTAGGCGACAACGCTTAGGAACATTGAATTTGGAGAAATCTTGATGGTCGGGATTGGTATGTGAGACCAAAATCTAGATTATTGCATTATAAGTTTGTCAAAAAAATGTTGTCAAGTGTGTCAAAAGATAGATTTTTATTTATTTGTTTACCCAATTTTTTGGAAAAAAAAATTAATTGTTTGTTTGATATGAACTTTTATTATTATTATTGAGAATTATGGCATTATAAGTTTGTCAAAAAAATAAAGTCAAGTGTGTCAAAAAATGATTTCATTTATTTTTTTAGCCAATTTTTTGGAAAAAAAAATGTAGCTGTTTTTATGACGTAAATGTAATTAAAAATGAAATTGGAAATGGAAATTTTTTAATTTGTTATAGTTTTTGAAATATTTTTGGAATTTTGAAAAAAGTTTGTATTTTTAATTTTATAATAATTTTTGCAATATTTTTAGAATTTGGGAAAAAGTTTCAATTTTTGATTTTGTAAGAATTTTTGGAATATTTTTAGAATTTTGAAAAAATTTAAAATTTTTGATTTTATTATAATTTTTGGAATTTCGAAAAAAGTTTCAATTTTTGATTTTGTAATGATTTTTGGAATATTTTTAGAATTTTGGAAAAGTTTGAATTTTTAAGAATTTTTGGAATATTATTGGAATTTAGAAAAAGTTTAAATATTTGATTTAATTCTAATTTTTGGAATATTTTTGGAATTTTGAAAAAAGTTTGTTTTTATTTAATTTTTACAATATTTTTGGAATCTTGAAAGAAATATGAATTTGTGATTTTGTAATATTTTCTCGAAACGCTAAATGGAGAGGTTTTTGAGTAGTTGCTAAGTGTATCATCTTTTCACTAAATTATGTTAATTTACGATCTGTTATAATTTTCCGGCAACGTATTGATGTTTTGTGCTAGTTTTGTAATAAATTTCTAAACAGAGATAAAAAATACTTATACTTTAACAAAGAGTTATGTTTGATATACATCGCTGCCCAAAACTAAAATCCATGTCCTCATAAAAGTTTTTTGCTGAAAACTATATCAAAATCCTTAACCCAGACCGAAGTCTTGATATCTCAGAACTTGAGATTTCAGCCCCTCCATATTTTTGCCTTAGGTTCTGACAATCTCTCAACATTTACAAAATATTGTTCATAAATATCCATTATCTTTTGTTTATCCTCAACTGTCTCAATAGAATCTCCTACGTTTAACTCCTTAGTTTCAATAACTAAAACGCTTTCGTCAAATTTAGCCAAATCATTCATCAAGTCAAGTCTGAATTCGACTGAACGTTCCTCTTCCTTAAATGTTCGCGTCTCAGATATTTTTACAATCGAAATTTGATTATTTAACAAAAAATCAAATCGACATTCATTGGTTCATTGGTTCATCTTATATACATTATTATTAACAACTAGACTAGTATTATATCTTCCTAAAATTTCTACATTTGATTCGTTAACACCTTGAACCCTATTTTCAAACTTATTCTTGTTAAAAATAAATTTATTTTCTAAATCCTTAAAAATAATTGCCTTAACTAAACTTACCCCACTACCGGAGTCTAATAATGCATTGATTGGTAGCAGCTTACCCTCCATGTTTAGTTTAACTCCCACCTTACTCATCGCATCTACTTCTATATCTTTCAATGCTTGTTGACTGTTGTCATCCTTCGTCAGTGATTTATTTTCCACGCAAAAAATACCTTTATTACCTTCTTTTGCATTTGGCAATCTTACTTGACATTGCTCCTTCGTGTGACCGATCTTCTTACACTTATCGCATATTGGTTTCCTAGCTGGTTTAGGACAATTTATCCCTATGTGCCCCGTTTGAAAGCAATTGTAACATTTCGACGATCTTCGAATTCCCAATGGTGCCCTTCTTATTTCTTTAGACCTGTTGTTTTTAGTTATACCCTTAAATTGTTGACTTTCCACTCTCCTATCAGGTGTTGGATAATATTTATATATTATATTTATTTATTTATACAGTGTAGTATCACATAAGGAATTCCTTTTTAAACCGAAGTTTATCGTGAACTAAGTTTAATATTAAAATATTAATTATTCATTGATTAATTAATACAAAAAAAAAAAAAAAAAGAATTAAATAATTGTGAAAATAAAGAATTATTGAAAATGTAACAAAATCAATCTGGTGACATTAATGAACTGCTTTCTTTAATAAATAGTAATTTGAGTTCAAAAAGCCTAAACTTATTGATTATCACTTCTGTGCAATGACCAAACCCTTAACATGAGGAGAAATGAAGCAAGCATTTCCTCTTGAAGTCAGAAGTTGATTCAAGAATTCTAATGCCTGCTTCAAGATTATTCCACAATCTAATACTCTCAACAAAGAACGATGATCTAAATTGTGAAGAAAGGCAACTGTTTGGAAGTTTCAGTAACTTATTTCGTTGAAATCTTGGAAAAATGAGAAGTTTATAAAGATAGTCTGGATATTTATATTTTATTAAATTATGCAAAAATAGACAAGTACGATATTTAAGATAATTTTCAAGAGAACAATTTAAAATTTGAAAAGAAAAGGTAGAAATTGAACTAAATCTGTTTCGATTAAATATATATCTTGCGCAGTTATTAAATGTTACATTTAGTAAATCCCAACTTTTTCTTGAACAATTATGGAAAATATTTGAGCAATATAGTAATTTGGGTATTATTAAAGCTCTAACAAGTTTCAAACGTAAATTGACAGGTGTGAAACTAACTGATTGATAAAGCATCCCTAAGCAACTGTTAACTTCACCACAAATTTTAATAACATGATCATCAAAAGTGAGATCATAATTAAGAATTAAACCTAATGATTTTGTTTTTTCAACATAATTAATGACATTACCATCAAATAAAATGGGAGGAGGATTATTAATTTTCTTTCTGCTAATAATCATAGCATGTGATTTTAATGGGTTAACATAAACATGATTCAAATTTGTCCAATCAGAAATAGAAGAAAGAGAAGCATTCATTTTATCAACACATAAATTAAATTGATCAAACGGAAAAGAACAATAAATCTGAGAGTCATCCGCATAAAGATGGGTATTGATGTCAACATAATCAGGAAGGTCATTAATAAAAATAGTGAATAATAAAGCAGATAAAATGCCACCTTGAGGAGTACCTCACCCGTTCAATACCATCTCCTTCCATTTGCATGAACCACTCTATTCGTTTCTTTAATTCTTCCATATTGTCAATAAATGTAGTTTTCAGAAAGGAACTTAATTTATCTTCGTTCATTCCCCTAATTATATATCTTATTACTGAGTCTTCCTCCACTCGATGCTTTGCCACCGCTAACATATCAAAAAAATAGTCGATAAGGCTCTAATTTTTCCTCCGTACTTTGTTACGAAGCATCTCGTGAATTTCCATTTGATTGCAGTATGACTTGAAGTTACTCCTCAAACTTGCAAAACTTTCCCAATCCGTATTCCTATCTACAAATAGTTCGTACCATTTCATTGCATAGCTTTGCATTTTATTTTTTGCCGCCAAAATTATTAGCTTCTTATCTAACTGAGGAATATCCTTGAAATCTTGCACCCGTTCCACCCACTGAACTGAATTTAACTGACTTGAATCAGAGGGCTGGCTTTTACAGGAATTACATCGGAAAAACTATTCTTTCATGTGGAGGTGGTTAACTTGCAGCCGCCATACTGGTCCGCCATATTACATTATATTTAAGGTATTCAAATTACTCGACTTCGCAAGTACCCGGGTAGTCGAGTATTTAATTTCTAAAATTCACTGGTTATTTAAAAAGTAATAAAATAAATCTAGAAAAATTAGGGTGTGGTGTAACCGTGTAGGGTTAACATATTTAAATTCTTTTGTTAATTAGCTCTTACGAAACCATTTTAAATAAGTTGAGGCTTGTTCAATGCAAAAATTGGTGTGGGAAAAGTGTTTTATAAATAACTGAATATCAGCCATGACAGTCGAGACTGGAGCAGTTAATACCAAAGTTTTTTACACTATATAGCAACATTGATAACAATAGTAATGCGATTGTTAAAAAAAGGTATTGAATGTCTTCTAGTTCTTACTTTTTTTATAACAATTGAGCTTTCAACGCTTTGGTTTATACAAAAACATCTATAGTGTCACCGAAAATTAACTACCTCGCTAATTTTGATTCTTAGTACAGAATCGCAAGGCACGCTCATGAAAGAAATAGGATCTGTGGAAATTTTTGATTCGTGATAATACTCTAAGGGCCGATTGTATGAATGCACGCTTGGTATTACTAAATCTGCAATAACTAAAATCGTATTTCTTTTGAATTCTGTTTCTTGGTCATAAATGCGGATGTTTTCAGGATCTTTATTTCCATTTCCAGAAACGGTTCTGAACCGTTTTATTTTTGTGCTTATTGACAAAGAAGAAGAAATATTTAAACCATTTGTCACCATTTATTTTCCTTCAAGATGACCTCATTGATTTCTTAGAATCTGCAGTTCTGCGAGCCAGATTTTAAGTCATATTGATGGCATTAATCTTCAGGTAAATTTACTCATGTACTTTTTTAACAATGTTTAGCTAATAAAGATAAATACATTCTACCACAAATAATTTTTGTACATCATCGAAAAAGACAATAAAGATTTATTTATTTATCATTTTGTATTTATACCTTATAAATGGGAATTGAATAATATACATAAAAAATGAATACAATCCTAGTGTTCGGTACATACATTCTGATAAAAAAAAATCATGATTTTTCTGTACTAAAAATATTATAAACGCGGCCATTTCTCACGAAAAAAATCAATTTTTTTCTTGCGTTTAAATGTCAAAATATTTTGAATTTAGGTGTCAATAAAACTATTTTATTTGGTTCTTTACGCTTTTGGTTTTGTTTTATTAATGCTTACATTTTTGTGATAACTATTCTTGATAAATTTGGTTCTGTGTTTTCGGGATAAATTTATCGTTTGTGACCAAATTAATTGTAATAAAAGTAACGTCTAAAGTTTGAATTATAAATACATTTTCTTTTTTTGGCTGTAGGGTCCGGTTTGACGTAATATTCAACGAAGTGAAATTAGTAGCAAGCAACTTTGACGTTTAATAACGTGATTTTTTGTATCATATACCTGTACCGAACACGCTCAATAATATATTATTAGTATTATGAATACGATGTAATACTAACTCTAAAGAAAGTGCAGAAGGATCAACAAGAACATGCATGCAGCAAATTTGATATAGACCATCTACCATCCTATAGATCTATGCCCTGACTTCGATCTATCCAAAATCTTAATTTTCGTTTCAAACGAAATAACATACTTGTCGCTTGATAGGTTTTTTTTCTTGCTCGCTTGTAGATTAATAAAAACTAAATTTTAATAAAGTTTAAATCAAGTTTTTATTTATTGTCAAATTTATTAATTATCATACCTTTTGGTATTATTATTATTTATTATGAGTTATATAAGAAATTATTAACTTAATTTATTTATAATTTCAATCACACATAAATGATTTATACATTCAAATGATCAATTTCAACCGCTTTTGTTTTTGGTATTTACACAATGATTGCGTAAAATGAAATGAGAACGTTTAAAGCAAAATTCGAAATCGAAATATTTGTACTTTTATAACGATATAATATAGTCGCGTTTTATCTTCGAACTGGCTGTCCAGGACAGAGAAAAATATTGGTAAAATACAGGGAGATTTTTAGAACTAAATTGTGGCTAACTTCAAGTGAATATTTTGACAATCGCCATTAATGTTTGTTTACGCTTGTGTTATATTTGTTTATTTCATGAAGAGCCATATATTTTATATTTAAACGACGAGATTCGAACTAAAAAAAAAAATTAAATTAAAGATTAAATTTAATTTTTTGTTTTCTACGTATATACGTATGTACATATATGTAATGTTTTTGACCTCTAAAAATAAACATACATGAAGATAGTGTTAATTTCAAAAATAGTACTAAAAATGTCGCATTGTTTATTTCCCTCACCTGTTCTGAACTGCTCTCGATAAAACACAAGATTTGTTGCGAACTGGTAAAAATAAATTTAATTTGCCACTTTATTTTAAAGAGATTAATTAAAATGGATGGATAAACGATAAATATTTAATATTTATGCAATCAAAATTGAAATAATTTTAATTTGAACGAAAAAATATAAATAAAGCAATCGCTGTCCCGGACAGTTGTCGGAAGAAAAAACGCGACTATTACTACATAATTTTCAATATTCGAAAATTTTTTTTTATTTTTATGAACCGCGTAAAAACGAAACTGCGTAAATAATCGAGGGATGGATGTATTTTCAAAAATGTGAAAATGTTTTCCTTTTTTATAGAATATTGAAGAAGAAAATTTTATATGCACTTTTTTCCATTTAGCTTTTAAAATTAAATATACTCAATTGATTTTTTGTTGAATTTCACTTATTTATTTTTTTTTATTTTATTTATCTAATAATAATTATTATATATTTATTTAAGGTTTCATTGCTAAATTATTTAGTGAAACAAATTTTTTATTGTTCTAATTTTCTTTTAAACAAATTTAAAATCTTTATTATTTTAATTATTTTATTAATCTTATCCAAATGAATAAGATTAGATTACTTTCTATTTTCTATGAATTTAATTAATACTATTTTGATTTTATTTTATTATATTTTATATTCAAATTTGTACTAGAATAGAATAAACGAAAAAACTACTTTTCCGCACATATGACCACAAAATATTTTGTAAGCCGGGACCGTAACGCCGCCTGCATGTGAGATTTGTAGTTAAATCTATCCATATATCTATCTATATATAATATTTTTATAGCACTAAAATATCAAAATAATAATTTAAATAACTTACCATATAGTAAAAACAACTTATACACATTGCATCATTCGAATTGCAAGAAAAACCATTATTTTTAGGTTTTCAAAGTTTACAATTTTGACAGCTCTTATTGGATTCCTATGTGTTAGTTTAAGCGTCCTACAGACGATCCGACGGTCGGACAGATTTGGTTGGATTGGATGTAAAATCGGATAGTGTGTATGCATGTCTGTCCGATAAAATTAAGTTGGATGTGTCGGATGGAAATTCCATCTGACCGTCCGACCAACCAAACAAATCGGATGGTGTGTATTATTGTCGGACGATTTTAATTCAATTGAGTAAGAAATTTCATAGAATGAGAAACAAAAAAAATTTTAGAAAAGTATTTTGGTATATATATGAATTAATAAATTGAATTTGTTAAACAAAAACCAAAAACGAATTGTCAAAATCGGATGTTAAGTTGGATCGTCTGGAGATAACATCCAATTTGGTCGTCCGACTTGTCGTCCGACAAATTGCATCGTCTGTAGGTCGCTTTAGTTGGATTCTTATGTTTATATTTTTGAGCTAGTATAATTTACAACTATTACAACGAAGATGGCGCACTTTAGTTATTTAAAAAGCTTAAATTTGTTTATTACTTTGTTAAATAAATGATTAAATGAACAATTAAATAAATATTTATAAATTTTACGCACTTGTTACAAAAAATAGTGTGTATTACTAGTGCGAATGCGTTTTCCAAACGCGAGTTATTTGCCGACGAGTGAGTTATTTACTAACTCTTGTTTGGAAAACGCATTCGCACTAGTAATGCAATCTACTATTCTGAAACTTGTATTTTGTTTTTAAAATAAGTTTTGTTTTATTAGATAGATCTTTAATTTTGTTATTATTTCATTAAAGTCTTAATGATGGATTATCAAAATAATATTATTTTAAGAAATTCAATATGTATTAATTTCTTTTAAAGTTCGTGTCTACTAATTTAAACTTACAACATATTAATTTTGATTAAGATAATTTATTTATAAACTAAATTAATATCGTAATTTTATATGATTTTATTTGCTTACGTGAAAAATAAAATTATTAACTCATATTTTTTTTAATTCAAAAGTTAGGTTTACATATTAAACCTACTTAAAATATTATCATATTTTTATTGAAAATTATTATTTAACAATATTTTTAAGTTGTATATAATTAAATTAAGATAGTCAACTATAATTTTTTTATCAAATGAATTCTATTTTAATTGTTTAAAAATATTTCATTATTTTTAAGATTAAGTATGCTAATAGCATTGAATAAATATCTAAGGAAGAGTGACTAGACTTTTTGAGTGAGGCATCTAAATTATAGTATTGGTGCGTTTGAGGGTTTTTTTTATTTAATTGTAGGGTGGTACTGTGTATAATAAAATGTATAAACATCGTAGTTAAATTGAAAATCCTTATGGTTATATATGTTTGAGCAATATATTTCATTATTAAAAATTCTAGATAAAATCCGTTTAAAATTTAAATCATATTAAATTTCATATTTTTTACATACACTTTTCATAACAAACAATGACTTTATACAATCGTTGTGGCAACCTTACATTTGAGAAATTAAATGTAAAATTAAATTAGAAAATAATTAATTCTGTGACACAAACTTATTGTAAATATATTAAAAATATATACTAAATTGTTTTTTTAACATTTTTTATCAAAATATCCTTACGTGATATATGTAATTTTAGCAGCAAAATCTTTTGCAATTTTGACTATTTTGTTACATGTTTTGATGCAGCACGCCATTTTTATGAATAAATAACTATATAATCACAGTTAATTGTTGTGAAAAAAACAGTTTAAATACTAATTTGTATAAAATTGAATTACAATTCAATACTTTAAGAACAAAATACAGAAAAAACTTTTTAGTTTGTTCTGAAATACGACGTAAACAAATGAAATAACATTGACAGTAAGTGGCAACCTAACGAATACATAAAAAAAAACTACTTCACCGATCATTTGTGTACGTACACGTAGCGATACTTCCTTATATATTTATTCAATGGCTAATAGTGAATTTCGACATCTACTAATAGATAGGAACATCTTATTTTATAATTTAAGTTAATATACAAAATTAGTATATGTATGTTTATTTTACGTTATAATGGATTGGTAGATTCCTTTCTTTAATATTATTTTTTCTAAACTAGATTTTCATTTCATCCTTATTTTGCTTTAAACTTCTTATGTTAAATTGTAAAATTTTTAAACTCATTATAGATACAGGTCAAGAAACCATTACCTATTGGAAGGGCGTTTTAAAGTTGCGAATTGCATCCAAAAGAGAGAGGATATGTGCAATATATTGCAAATGAATGCAATTCTCTGGACAATTCGCAACAACAAAAAGATTCAAACGCAAGGAAAAGAGTAAGATACAAATTTGAAAAAGTTGAATTTAAATTTATTTGTTTTTTTTTCAATTATAGGCATGGATCGATTATAAGCAAAAAATTAAAAAAAAATTGCAAAAACCATACTATTGACAGTCGTACAACTAACTGGTGGTCCACTCAACAACAAATGTTGTTTTTACTGATTTGGAGTTAGAAGTAACAGCGGCATACAAATTTAAGGCTTTGGAAGGCCAAGCGTCCCGAGAAGGCGAAGCTAGACGTCGCCAGATAACACACACTGAGTCATACACGGACCAGAGCCATCAGGAGCTTTAGATTTGTGTACCGATTTTGTTCCTAGCTCTCCTAGGCCAGGGCCCAGAGCCATCCAGAGCTTTGGATTTGTGTGTCGAAGTTACTGAAGTTACTGAAGATTCTTACCCAACATCTCAACCACTGATCCAATGATTGTGACACTTCTGCGAGAAGTATTTGTCTAGGACAGGAAACTCTTGCTTCTCAACAAAGCATTTTCTTCAGAAAATGAAACTCCTCCTCACCATTCATATTCCCCATTAACTGCTACATTCTCCATGAACTCCCTTCAAACGAATCCTTCAATATACACACAGAATATCACATGCATACAAACGACTCCTACAGTAGACACCCAAAATATACCATGTTTGCAACCGACTCCTTCCGTAGACACACAAAATACCCTAAGTATGCAATCAACTCTTTCCATTCACGCTCAACCTAGAACAACCACAAGACATCCAGAACAGAGAACAACAAAAAGACGACAACGAGAACCGTTCACGCCAGTTTCTCCAGCAACTTCAATTCAATTAACACCAGAAAGGCCAAGAAATCGTGCGAGAACGACGTACTCCACGTCCTTAGCCCAAAATAGTATCAATTCCTTAAGATTACAGAGAAAAACTGCAAATCAGATAGAAACACAAACAAAAATTTCACAAATTTTGCAATGCAACCAAACACTTATAATGGAAAATAAATTTTTATTATCATTATCAGATAAAATGGTCGGACGAGGATGATTAATATTGACATTTGGCATATCTGATAGCTCATCAATCAGTGATAATTCCAAATGTTGGTTCATTCGAAAATGTTTTTGGGATCTATAAAATATTTAAGAGTTAATTATATTATATATATTTTCCAGTGTTGCAAAACGTTACTCGAAACGTAACGCAAAAACGAAATAACGAAATGAAATAGCGTTATTAGTAATAATTACTTTCATAACGTTTTAAAAATTAAATTGCGTTACTTTAACGTAAAACGTAACGATAACGTTATATTTTATTTCGTTTTTTTGGTATACTTTATATAATTATATGGAAATAAAAGCGCAAAAATCGGTTTCATAAAATCCAACTTATCTGCTCTTTTTCAATTTCTGTGGACGCTTGAACTGAAGGTTTTGGTAATTATAAAATTGTTTGATATCAGTGTGGCGAACATCTAAATTAAAAGTTAAAAAAATTCAATTTAGCATGCGATGTTTGTTGCGTTAAAATTTATAAAAAATAATTAGTTTTTACTAAAAAATTGAATATGGCTGTTTGCATGTAAAAATTTTAAAAGTTTTATGTTTCCTTTAAATTACAATTCTTTGGAATTGAACTTTAAATAATGTTAAATATTTTTTAAACATTGAAGTTTGTTCATTATGGAATTTTAATTAAAATTGTATTTTCCTTATTTATTAAATATTCAAATAAAAATCATTATTAATGAAGTTATCTTTGTATATTAACAGTTAAATAGTTACTGAAAATAAGTAAATTGTTAAGTGATAATTCAGTGATTGGATTGGAACAATTATCATTAGAAAAATTGAATGATAATTGGTGTGCAATGCAACTATATAGAATATAGTTAAATTAAATTGCTTCCAAGTTTTTTTAAACAATTATGATGATGATTAAACTTTCAAGCTATGCAATCTTTATTAGTTTAAAAAAACATTGAAATCTTGCTAATTTATGGAACAATTCCTGGATGTAATATTTTAAATAAATTATTATTGGAACTTGGGATCTTACAAGGAAAATTAATATTCACACATCCCTAATTATAAATCTACCATTAAGACAGGATCTAGCAGCTATTTGTCAGTAGCTAATTAAGCTACTATTCAACTTCAAGACAAGAACTACTCTAGCAGCCATATCAGTAACAAAATAACAAACATTTTGTAAAATTTTATGTATATTTCAAGTAATTTCAAGTCTGCACTCTGCACTAGCCGTTTCTGCCGTTTCTGGTGTGTTGAATAATTTTAAGAAGGCATTTATTTATGCTGGATGCTAATTTTTTTCATGTATTTAGTTATTTAATTTTATTTTACTTCGATTTACTACTTTTTGCATGTAAAATTTGAAAAATATTAATTTTTTATTCGCCTATGTATTAAAGTGTTACTTTGTTACTGTGATTTGCGGCCTTAAAGTGTCACTTTTAATTTAACCATATATTTTGTTGTCATAGCTACGTCCAAAAAAGCAAAACACATTTGTATTTGTTTAAATTCTATATAGAATATAAATTTTTATCAAAGCAACCCTTAAATTCAAAACTTCATTATCCAATTAAAATACTTGTTATCATTTGTTGTCATAGTTATACAATAATTTGGAAAATATAACAAATATGTAACTTGTTCCAAATATTTTTATTTCAAAATTTATGCAAATGTATAATATTTATTTAGAATAAACACCTTTTTTTTAAATATTTTGCTTGCGGCGAATAAAAAACAGTATATGATGCACGGACGTAAGCTATTTTGGACTTAATGTGGGTGCAAATCACAAAATAACAAAAAATTGAGTGGCTCCCTGTGAAGACCTCTGGTCGAAAAAAAAAAAATTCTAGGAGAACTTGTATTTTTTGTTTATGAAAGACTATCTATAAACAAAAAATAATCAAAATTAAAAGGGGTCAAGTCAAAATTTGCTGAACTTGTGTGAAATTGCTCAAATAAATCTAAATAGTACATTATATAACAAGGTTGAGAAGTAAGCTATTATTGACCGAGAACTTTTTGATCCTGAGGCGCGTAGTGCCGAGGGATATAATGTTCGAGGTCTATATTAGTCTTCTCAACCGAGGTATATATAGAATTTTTTTAACTACTAACACTAATTATCATATTTGATTTGATTAGATTTTTATATTAGTAATTTTCCATTTCATTTTTGAAATATCTTAAAATATCAAGTAGCCTAGAAGTTTAGTTTCATACAAATACAACGAAACAAAGGAGTGCAATTATTATTTGTTTGTGTTTTTTTGTTCATTTCATTTAAAAATAAAAGAAAATTTGTCATAGGTAATTGTCCTAGGTAATTTTTTGTTATTATTATTGACCTAGGTTGAGAAAAACTACTTCTCATTAGGGCATTCGAGTAAATAATGACGATTTCTCAAGTTGGTAGTTAAAAAAAAATATTGTTAAGCATTCGGTTGGCTCATATTATTTAGCGTTTTATTTTTTCTGAAAGTTGATGATTTTTTTTTTGCTCAACATTTATTTCATTCCTTAAAAATGCAGATTTTACGAAATATGCGAAAGATCTATATAGAACTTTTAAGAAAATTTATGATTTTTTACCTCCGCACGCTATAGTTATTAAAAGAAAAAATAAAAGAAAATAAAAAAAATTAGTTGTTCGTACTGATAAAATAGGCAAAAATAGACCAACCGAGTTGTTTTACAGAAGACAAATAATAATAACAAAAACTCAAAAAATATATGAGAAAATGGTTATGAATGTAATATTTTGTAGTACCACACACAAAACAGCTAGCGGGCGCAATCTGTCCGCAGACGGTTGGGGATTACAGGCCTAGAGTATGGTTTGTAACAGTTCTGCATTCCAAATTCCGGTTTGTCACTTTCGGTAAACGTTTTTTTTTGCTTTTTCTCGTACAACAGAATTTATAATTGTTGAGATACGCCAGCTTTCTTTAATAGTCTTTGATGGATATTAGCTCACCATATATTTTTTTAAATTAAAAGTGTTGTGTTGTGATTACAATATATGTCACACTTTTTTAAATCTCTGCGGTTTGAAACCACCTGAGACTACGGATTCCGGCCAACTATTCCATTTGTATGCAGTTCGGACAAAGAAGTCCTTCTTTGACAGCGCGGGATCTCGACCGTTTGACTGCTTGCGCTAGCCGATTGCTGAGTGAAACGGGGGTAAGAATAAGTTTGAGGCATGATGCTGCTGATTTCATCTAAGCACTGTTGATGACGATATTTGTAAAAAACAATGAGGTTAGAAACAGTGCGACGATGTTGTAGGGAATCAAGTTTTGATGTCTAATCTCGATCACCCACAATTCGTATAGTCCGCTTTTGCACAGATTCCAAGAGGGCCAAGATGGAAACAGATGCAGCACCCCAAACTTGACAACAGTAATCCATGCAGGGACGAATAAAGGACTTATAAACATGGAGCAATTGGTATGGATTGAAAACTTTTTTGCGCCTATTTAGGAGGCCAAGTTTTCTAGACGAGCCTTTTGCCATCGCCATTACATGATCGTTCCAGAGTAGGTCATTTCAAACTGTGACACCCAATAAACGAATTAATTCGTTCGTGCATTTTACCTTTTGAAGGAAAGGGGTCGAACGACTAGTACAGAGTACTATCCTCTGCAAAACTATTTATTGGGTTGCTGGTGATTTGCAACAATTCGTTGAAATAAATCAAAAATAGGGTTGGGGACAATACTGAGCATTGACAATACTGAAATGTATCGGTTGGGTAGAAAATTTTGAATCAGCTTCACAACATTGGGATGAAAACCATACGCAACACAAACTTGTTGATTAAGTTGGCATGCCAGACTCGATCGAATGCCTTGGAGATGTCTAAAGCGATAACGTTTGTTTCACCACCTTTATCAAGTATGTATGCTATTCCAACAATGCGCTACATAGTTTAATAGATCGGTATAGTTGATCTTTTGTTTCGAAAACCGTATTGGCTGTCGGATATTAAATGATTTGCCTCCAGAAATTTTGAAATGTGTGTATTAATATAATCCTCGTAGACTTTGAATAGGACCGATAATAAAGCTATTGGCATGTAATTTGAGATATCGGATTTCGGTCCCTTTTTGTACTAGTAAACCAATCCTAAGATAATCTATACCAATCCTACCAGATTTGTAGGATTGGTATAGAATATCTTAGTCAAAGTTGGTTAAAAGTTTTTAGAAAAGGTTTTTAAAATAATGGGTGGAATGTTGTCCATTCCTGAGGTTTTGTTGATGTTTAACCCCTTTAAAAGTTTATTTTGGGTTTGAAGTGGAGTTCATTCATATTAACTCCCAAAAACTGGATTTGGGGTATTTCTTTAGGAGTTTCCAAAACAGTGGAGCTCAGAGCAAAGCGTTCAGTGAACAAGTTAGCTTTTCTTGTGGGATCATTGACGATTGATTCATTCACGATATATTGATTCATCATCAATAATAGAGGGAATAGAAGATTTTGTACCAGAATTTAAAGAATTAATGGCACTATAGAAACTCTTGTCAGAAATAGACATAGACGTAAGTTTTGAAGCTTTCGCTCTGTCAATTTCAGACTTTTCGTTTGAGATAATCTTTTTAGATATTTTGTAGGCCTTTAGATATTGGGATCGATTAGCGAGAGTTTTGCTATGAATTCATATTTTAATTGATCTACGTTTGTTTCTAAGTGTCGCTTTGGCAGCCTTCGTAAACAAGTATTTTTGTTTAGGTTTTACAATGGAAAAAGGGACGAATTTATTGATAGCAAATTGGATGGTTTCTGTAAAGTTTTGAGCAGAAACATTTACATTGTCAGTATAAAAACAATGACGGTCGAAAGGGAAACCATGGAAAAAATTTTGAAGACATCTTATCCATTTTTGAGTAGTGAAATATTTTACGGGGTTAGGGAGCTGTAGTTTTAAGTAAATCAGTTTTGACAACTGAAGAAATTAAATAATGATCAGAATATCCAATACTACCTTTCGCCACATCGACAGTCGTAATATCTGGCATTGTGGTAAGATAGAGATTTAAAAGAAAATTATTATCACCGCCATTACGGGGATTGAAAGTTGGGCTTTTAACAATTTGGGATAGGCCCTGAGACGCGGCAAAAATTTCTGCCAGTTTTCTATTGTAACTATTGTAACGATAGCCTCACAGTTAAGGGACTTTGCTCTAATCCCGTCCACAATTTTTGTCAGTAAATTAAAAAAGTTTGGGTTACGTTTGTTCGGGGACCGGTATAAAGCTATTGTAAAAAAAGTAATTTCTGGAAGACAAATCTTTAAAACCATTGTATTAAAGCCATCACTGTGTAGTTCAAAACTTGGAAAGCGTGTATACGCAACACTCTCATGCATGAGTGCGCATACATCTTGATGGAGTTTGAAAGCTGGTTCAAGACTATATTTGGAATTAAGCGATTCTATAAAGAGAAAATTTTCAGAAACTTGTGTTTCTGTAAGGAATAGAATGTTTGGTCAAGATGATGTTGCTGGTCATGCTTAGCGTTCAATCCGCAGATGTTTTGAACATGTATTTTAAAATTTGTTTTTGGTTCATATATGTGTAGTCCCTGCAAATGCCGTGTACATGCCGCTTTATGGGCGGGTGGATTGTGCATATTTGCTTTACCACTTGCAGACTTATATCCTTTCTGTTCTACTACCAAATATGTATCAAAAGGTTTATTTTTTTATGTTTTATTAAAGAATGAATAACAAAGCAAAAAATCTTATCATACAATAAAATATGACATATGCCAATATTTCATGATAAGATGAAGAAATGATAACAAAATAATAAGTGAAAAAATAAACTGTGAGAAATTTACAGAAAACAAAACAAAACTAATTGCCAATAATCCAGCTGATGAAGCGCACCTCAGACGCACCACCCATTACCTCAATCGAGGCACAAAGCTCACACAGAATTATGTGTAAGTCTGATTCCTCGGAAGAGCTAACGAGCGGTACCACTACGGAACGCGGCCCAGCTAAGACTGGGAGTGCTACCGTTGACTAATTAAAGTTCGTTCGCCAGCACCCTAAGATACCATCTTGGCTAATGATATCTCCTGCTATTGCCCGTGGTATGTGATATCTCACGCTGATTCATATGTCAATGGCAGAGACTGGAAGACCCGTAGATCAACATTGATCATAATCGATCAAATCGACCCCTCCTGCGTCAATATATCCAGAATATTTTATTTCCAGAGCTGTGGTGAAGTTAGTCTATGCATTACCAGCGCAATATTTTCTTGTTTCATTTATGTAGGAACGTAGCCAAGGATATTATTTAATAAGACGAATTTCAGCTTGTCACAAATTCTAGGTTGCAAACAATTATTTTCATCTATGCTTTGCACCTCCATTTTTGTTTGCATTTTGAGGTTGTACAAGGTTAATTATTACGTGATACGATAACATCATTCTAAAAACATAAATCTATAATTTACGCAATTAAGAATCACCGAAAACGTTGGTTTGTTTATCATAACGAATCTTGAAAGTCCAAATCATGCAAATATTAATTCACAAAACTAAAAATGGTCATCAGATAATTAAAATTAATAAAAGTAGTGTAATTAGCTTAAAAATCGAAGAAAAAATGAAAATTATATCAATTGACGAATTGACGTCATTGAGAATTTTAATTTTAATTAGATAATTTCAATGGGCGACACGTTAGGCTTAATTGAAACATTTTAATATGTCTGTGTAATTTTAATAAAATAAACATTTTTAATTATACCAATATTATTGTTATTATTGTAAAGTTATTGTTACTACAGGATCGAAATTCGATCGCTTCATTATTATTCATATTTTTTTATAAAATTCCATAACAATCGAACGTATAATTTACAATTCAAATGTTGATAGTGTATATGTGAAAAATTCTTGATACAATATATATTTAGTGTCCGAACTCCGAAGGTGTTATTCTCAGGCTTTTTAAAAAAATTATTCTACTTTTACCTTAATCTCTTTTTATGGTTTCAACTAGTAAATTTATTAGAGCCCTATTTTCGTGGCATCTCATAATCCTGATATCTCGATGTCTCTAATTTAAGGCAGGTAAAAATATATCACAAAAATTTGTACAGCATATTAATAATAGAGTATTATAAATAAACGTTTAAGTCTTAAAAATTCCAAAAGTTATAATTTTATGGAAATTTTACCAACTAAATTTCACATAACGTTTACGATAATTGCTTTATAATTTAAAATAAAAAGTAATTAATATTTGCATAAAAAAATTAAGTATTATGTTAGATTCACGCTTGGCCATGTTAAGATAAAATTTTTGGTTTTTGAAATCGCACAAATATATTTTTAGCAACATAGATTTTTTTTTGTGTAGTTATTTTTAATTTTAATTTTAATTTTATTTAAATTTTGATTAATTTTATTATTCTTTTTACATTTAAGTTCATGACAAACCATTTGTTTTAAATTTTATTGTAATTACGATTATGTTAAAACAAGGTAGACCGAAGGTGGTACTAGATATATTATAACAACATTGCAAATTCGAATAAGCGTTTTTTGCAAAATTTATAGAAATGGAAGAAATAGTACATTATATACCGAGGTGATAAAGTAAATTTTCTACATTGAGGTGGATATTAATTCGCGAGAAACGAAGTTTCGAGCGAATTAAGCACCGAAATGGAGAAAATTTTCTTCACCGAGGTTTATATACTATTTTTTTTACTACTTGATATAAAAAATGCACTAAAACTCTTTAATTATTCACAAAATAAAATGTCAATTAATAAGCAAATGGTGAATAAATAAAAATTTTGATTTGGTGAAACATTGTGTATCATATCATTGGATTGCGTATTGGATATTTATTATTCAGGACTGCTTAGTTAGAAATTTATTTTCAATGAATTTTCTTAAAACTATATAAAAATCACAAATGCTTTGCATTAAAAAATATAGCTTTTATTTATTTTTGACATGAATTGAATTGAATTGAAAATCTGTTCAATATTGTTGAGTCAAATTTAGAATTTTTTTAGTCTACACCTCACAACTAAACAAAATTTCTACAGAATTCTGTTTAACTCGAATTAAAATTTCAAATAAACTAAACTACAGTTGCAAAGAAATTTTTGCATTCATTCATTATTTATTATTATTAAAATAAAATCAAAACGCTTATTATTTTTTAATATATTATTATTATTTTAAGAAGAAACTAAAAAAATTCAAAGATGAACTCAGTTAACAAACGAACAAAAATTATTTTTTCATTATTAACTAAGGTGCTAAAATTCTTATTATTAGGTGTGGGGAATAATTATTAGTAACCTTAGCTGAGAAAAATACCTTTTGTCTTGGGTTTTTGAGTAAATAATTGAAATTTCTCATGCAAGTAGTAAAAAAATTAAATTTTTACATTTTAAATAAAAACTGAGCTAAGAAGCAAAACGTGATTGCACAACGATTATTGTGCGTTGTCATGACGATTTTGAGTTGTTTGTTACTGGTCGAAAGTTTGGCCTCTTTCGCTTTGTTTTTATTTAGTTAATATGTGATTGGATTTTAGATATTGGGATGATTTACGGGATTTTTGTTATGAATTCAAACAGTTGTTCATACAAGATGGAGTTCCACGAGTTTCTCGGAGAACCAAGAATTGTATCTTCAATGCCAATTTTAGTTTGTTCGTAGAAAATAGTTTGTTGTATAATAATTCCAAAAGGACAGTAATTTCACACGAGTGTGAAACTAATATATATGCGGGGAATAATTGTTGCGAGTTATTATGCACTATTACTTTTCAACGGCCTTTAATAAACATAAAAATACGGTTATTTCTTTTTGTTTTTATCATATTTGTGAAGGTTTGTAAAGTTGAAACATCTCCTTAATATTAATGAAACGTTTAAATTCAATTTCAATTAATAGTAAATATAATACAACTCCAAAACTTATAAATTTCTAATCAAATTTTAAAAATGTCAAACAACTGAAGCATTAAAAAACAACTTAAAAAATATATGAAACAATATCAATCCACCCGCTTTTCCCAACTAAGCTTGGTTAAAGATGTAAACCGCCGTAGCTATTAAAGTTTAGCAAGGTAACGTATTTGTCAAACAAGGTAATTTGAATTATTTTGCTGAGCCCCATGGAAAATTCTGAATATCTATTGTTATTCCAAATAATCATTACCAAATTCAATGTGTGTATTAAAAATAAAATTATTCATTGTCAAAACATTAAAGAATTTGACATAAAGTTTATCTGTTGTTCATTTGTTTCTGCTCTAACCGGTATTGGTTAAACTGCTAGTTTTTTTACACAGCGTTATCACTATCAGGCTCGATTCCTAACGGCGGTATCTTCTAATGTAAATTGTAAAGCATTTGGTTACAGTCGATGTGAATATGAGACCACAAAACACAGTTTAAGGGAATTGTCGTCACATAGAGATACATTGTGTTAGACTGTGATTATGAGACAAGAATTCATCTGTAGTAAGAGGTCTCCTGGAGCTTAATATCTTCATTCAATCCTAAGCTTAAACACGTGGTTTATATTTAGATTTGTATAAAAATTTTGCTCATAAGAAAACATCATTCGACGATACCGTTATCCGTTTTAAAAATAATCCTTTCTGTTAACAAAATAAATAAAAAGAAAAGAGAATGACATTGACCTTTATTATCACTTTCAAGTTCAAATATAAAACAATTTTCAGAATCATAATTTTAGCACTTTATCTATGCCAATAACATTTCTCTTGAGAAAATCTCTTTATAGACTGAGCATAGGATTTATAGCTCATGAAACAATTTTCGGTGTTTTGCAACAGGAGAAAACCAGATGAGAATCTAATAGGGTGAAAACGATTAAAAAGCCATAATATAAGCTATGTGGCGTCATCGATCACTGAATTAAAATTATTTCAAGAGAAAAGCGTTAGACAAAAATCCTTAATTGAGTTTAGTTAGAGGCTCAAGCGAAAAGTGGAATGGCGTTAGAAGTCTTTTAATGGTGGACTTATTTCCAGTGATAAAAATTTAAAACAATTATAAACACGTATAGAAAAAATAAAGGCCTTATTTTAAATAGACATATAAACAAACCGCATTTATTGTTTGTGTAGTGGCTTGAGGAGATGAATTTACGCTGCGCAAACTCTATTTTACCTATCCTTGTTTTGTAGTTGACGACATCATAAACGCGTAAATATGTTTTTAGATGAAAACGGTTACAATATCTTTTTTGTGGGTTTTTTGTTGGTTGAAATTTATTACCAGAAAATAATTGTAATTCTATTTTGGACAATTCGATTTACAGATTTTCTTAGAGGATTAAAAACGAACATGCAAAAATTTATTGATGTCAAATTTTGAATTATTAATTTTATTTTACAAGATGAAAGATATTAAAAAATTTAACGATGTCAAGCGATATCTTAAGGTGACTGAAGTTTTTTAAGTTGGATTTATTTGAATACATAAAGCTAAATTTTGTTTTGCACGCCTATCATAATCATTTGATAGCTAGCATTTATTTATACGTTCAACAACATAGAAGATCCGTTAGATTACAACCAGTATTTCTGTTTACATAAGGTTTGCGCCATGCGTTTTGCCGAGATACTTCCACCTGGTACGATACTTAGCGTTTGTATAAACATTTTTCGTTTTGGATTTTGATGAAACTTTGGTATATGATCCAGGTTGACTCGAAAACGGAAGATTCATTTCAAAATTGGACGAAATGGCGGGGTCTCCCGAACACCTGTAAGAATGAATCTTTAATAACTTCTAATTCTGGCTTTCAATCTTTTTGAGACTTGGTGTATAAAATCTTTGTGCTGTTTCTAATATTTCTGCATACCAACTTTCAGTTTGTCACTTCCGGTTAAAAGGTTTTTTTAAGTGATTATCCTTACTGTAGCCTACACTTTCAAAACGATTTTCATGAAACGTTGGTAAAAGGGTTTCAATCAATATGAGAATGATTTCATTAACTTTTGGGGTACATTGGACAAAGGGTTGGGTGCTCCATCATACAACAGGTGTGTTTTTCCCCAATGTTTTTAATGTTTGTCGCGAGCATACAACATTCATTCTTGAACTAACTTTGAAGATAATTAAAAAACGATGCAAATGTTTATGGTAAGGAGCTGATTAGTTTTTGAAGAAATAGAAAAAAGATTTGTCAATATTCTTTTACGTTTATTAAAAAGAAACAAAATCTGTTAAGAACATAAATTTCAGATTATGATTTCATTGTTAAAAAATCCCTTGAAGTTACATGCCACATAGCTTTTTCCATAAAAAGTAAGCCCCTGAATTATACTATACTTTCTACATCTAAATTAAAAAACTAAATTCTATGGAAGTCTTATGGAAGTCTTATAGAAGCCATTATTATTGTCAAAGATATTTATTGTCTCTTAACATTTAAATTAACCGATTGGATAGCGTGCTGGACAAACGATCGAAGGGCCAGAGTTCGAAACTTGATGCGACCGTAAAAAAAAACTTAAATTCAAACACTATATAATAACATAGCAATAAAAATAATTACGTTAAAAAAGTGTAGATATATAAAAACATTTAATATTTTTGTCACATTTTTAATAGCTTCTATAAGACTTCTAAAGATTGCTTAAAACAAGCTATTAGAGTCACTTTACCGAAGCTATAACTTGTGAAACTATAAATTCTATTCAGCTTGCATAACTGCTTACAAAAGACCTTACCGAAGTTATTTCCGAAGTCTTTTACAAATTATTGTTTCGTTAAAGGCGGGGGAATTTCTCCAAATGGCCTTTATTGAAACCGCTTAGAAGTTTTAAAGAAACTATGAAGGTGGGGAATAGGGGCGCACACAGAAAAAGTTTTAGGGGGGGTCCAACAAATTTTTTTTAATAAAAAGCGCTGTGTAGGAATTACAACAACACACATAGATACCTTTTAAGACGTAGGTCCCACAACAACATGCCTGTTGAGGTGTTGATGAACGATTCTTAAACCTTTGTGGATTGTACACCCCCGGGACTGTTGATTCGGACTAAGCATTTCATTTGTACGGTGTAAATCGGTGTGTTTCGATCGGTTCAAATTCAAATTTATTTATTTATATCAAAAAGAAAGTACGTAGTACTTATACATTTGATTTTAATTACAATGTTATTTTGAGTATCACAGACTAGGCCAGAGTAAAGTTAAATATTAAAATATACTAAAAAAGAAAAACATTATAAACGTTACTTAAAATACTTAAAAACAAATAACATCACAACAAGCTGTGAAAAATCATCATCTCTGAGGTACATAGAAGCACCCCATACGCTTAGATATATACTGAGCTGTAACTAAGCTTTTCCCAACTAAGCTTGGTTAAAGATGTAAACCGCCGTAGCTATTAAAGTTTAGCAAGGTAACGTATTTGTCAAACAAGGTAATTTGAATTATTTTGCTGAGCCCCATGGAAAATTCTGAATATCTATTGTTATTCCAAATAATCATTACCAAATTCAATGTGTGTATTAAAAATAAAATTATTCATTGTCAAAACATTAAAGAATTTGACATAAAGTTTATCTGTTGTTCATTTGTTTCTGCTCTAACCGGTATTGGTTAAACTGCTAGTTTTTTTACACAGCGTTATCACTATCAGGCTCGATTCCTAACGGCGGTATCTTCTAATGTAAATTGTAAAGCATTTGGTTACAGTCGATGTGAATATGAGACCACAAAACACAGTTTAAGGGAATTGTCGTCACATAGAGATACATTGTGTTAGACTGTGATTATGAGACAAGAATTCATCTGTAGTAAGAGGTCTCCTGGAGCTTAATATCTTCATTCAATCCTAAGCTTAAACACGTGGTTTATATTTAGATTTGTATAAAAATTTTGCTCATAAGAAAACATCATTCGACGATACCGTTATCCGTTTTAAAAATAATCCTTTCTGTTAACAAAATAAATAAAAAGAAAAGAGAATGACATTGACCTTTATTATCACTTTCAAGTTCAAATATAAAACAATTTTCAGAATCATAATTTTAGCACTTTATCTATGCCAATAACATTTCTCTTGAGAAAATCTCTTTATAGACTGAGCATAGGATTTATAGCTCATGAAACAATTTTCGGTGTTTTGCAACAGGAGAAAACCAGATGAGAATCTAATAGGGTGAAAACGATTAAAAAGCCATAATATAAGCTATGTGGCGTCATCGATCACTGAATTAAAATTATTTCAAGAGAAAAGCGTTAGACAAAAATCCTTAATTGAGTTTAGTTAGAGGCTCAAGCGAAAAGTGGAATGGCGTAAGAAGTCTTTTAATGGTGGACTTATTTCCAGTGATAAAAATTTAAAACAATTATAAACACGTATAGAAAAAATAAAGGCCTTATTTTAAATAGACATATAAACAAACCGCATTTATTGTTTGTGTAGTGGCTTGAGGAGATGAATTTACGCTGCGCAAACTCTATTTTACCTATCCTTGTTTTGTAGTTGACGACATCATAAACGCGTAAATATGTTTTTAGATGAAAACGGTTACAATATCTTTTTTGTGGGTTTTTTGTTGGTTGAAATTTATTACCAGAAAATAATTGTAATTCTATTTTGGACAATTCGAATTCGAACATGCAAAAATTTATTGATGTCAAATTTTGAATTATTAATTTTATTTTACAAGATGAAAGATATTAAAAAATTTAACGATGTCAAGCGATATCTTAAGGTGACTGAAGTTTTTTAAGTTGGATTTATTTGAATACATAAAGCTAAATTTTGTTTTGCACGCCTATCATAATCATTTGATAGCTAGCATTTATTTATACGTTCAACAACATAGAAGATCCGTTAGATTACAACCAGTATTTCTGTTTACATAAGGTTTGCGCCATGCGTTTTGCCGAGATACTTCCACCTGGTACGATACTTAGCGTTTGTATAAACATTTTTCGTTTTGGATTTTGATGAAACTTTGGTATATGATCCAGGTTGACTCGAAAACGGAAGATTCATTTCAAAATTGGACGAAATGGCGGGGTCTCCCGAACACCTGTAAGAATGAATCTTTAATAACTTCTAATTCTGGCTTTCAATCTTTTTGAGACTTGGTGTATAAAATCTTTGTGCTGTTTCTAATATTTCTGCATACCAACTTTCAGTTTGTCACTTCCGGTTAAAAGGTTTTTTTAAGTGATTATCCTTACTGTAGCCTACACTTTCAAAACGATTTTCATGAAACGTTGGTAAAAGGGTTTCAATCAATATGAGAATGATTTCATTAACTTTTGGGGTACATTGGACAAAGGGTTGGGTGCTCCATCATACAACAGGTGTGTTTTTCCCCAATGTTTTTAATGTTTGTCGCGAGCATACAACATTCATTCTTGAACTAACTTTGAAGATAATTAAAAAACGATGCAAATGTTTATGGTAAGGAGCTGATTAGTTTTTGAAGAAATAGAAAAAAGATTTGTCAATATTCTTTTACGTTTATTAAAAAGAAACAAAATCTGTTAAGAACATAAATTTCAGATTATGATTTCATTGTTAAAAAATCCCTTGAAGTTACATGCCACATAGCTTTTTCCATAAAAAGTAAGCCCCTGAATTATACTATACTTTCTACATCTAAATTAAAAAACTAAATTCTATGGAAGTCTTATGGAAGTCTTATAGAAGCCATTATTATTGTCAAAGATATTTATTGTCTCTTAACATTTAAATTAACCGATTGGATAGCGTGCTGGACAAACGATCGAAGGGCCAGAGTTCGAAACTTGATGCGACCGTAAAAAAAAACTTAAATTCAAACACTATATAATAACATAGCAATAAAAATAATTACGTTAAAAAAGTGTAGATATATAAAAACATTTAATATTTTTGTCACATTTTTAATAGCTTCTATAAGACTTCTAAAGATTGCTTAAAACAAGCTATTAGAGTCACTTTACCGAAGCTATAACTTGTGAAACTATAAATTCTATTCAGCTTGCATAACTGCTTACAAAAGACCTTACCGAAGTTATTTCCGAAGTCTTTTACAAATTATTGTTTCGTTAAAGGCGGGGGAATTTCTCCAAATGGCCTTTATTGAAACCGCTTAGAAGTTTTAAAGAAACTATGAAGGTGGGGAATAGGGGCGCACACAGAAAAAGTTTTAGGGGGGGTCCAACAAATTTTTTTTAATAAAAAGCGCTGTGTAGGAATTACAACAACACACATAGATACCTTTTAAGACGTAGGTCCCACAACAACATGCCTGTTGAGGTGTTGATGAACGATTCTTAAACCTTTGTGGATTGTACACCCCCGGGACTGTTGATTCGGACTAAGCATTTCATTTGTACGGTGTAAATCGGTGTGTTTCGATCGGTTCAAATTCAAATTTATTTATTTATATCAAAAAGAAAGTACGTAGTACTTATACATTTGATTTTAATTACAATGTTATTTTGAGTATCACAGACTAGGCCAGAGTAAAGTTAAATATTAAAATATACTAAAAAAGAAAAACATTATAAACGTTACTTAAAATACTTAAAAACAAATAACATCACAACAAGCTGTGAAAAATCATCATCTCTGAGGTACATAGAAGCACCCCATACGCTTAGATATATACTGAGCTGTAACTAAAGTTTACAAAATTGACCAGTAATATGGATTTCGACCCGGTCCGTTTTAATTCTAGCGGTAAGTTATTCCACAGTTTGATCCCCCTTACGAAAACAGATTTATTAAGAGCGACGCATGAATTTGAAGCGGGGATGAGTCTCAGGTTATCTGAGAATCTAAATGAGAAACGTAATTTTTCATAGAGATAAGTGGGACTCTGAGTACGAATTAAGGTTTTCAGGAAATAGCATGTTCTGAAATTCAAATAGGTGAGTATATCACAGCTCAATAAACGCGTAGTATATGGAGAGATGTGGTCAAATTTTCTTAGTTTAAAAACATATCTGGTACAAGCATTAAAGCACATACGAAGCCTATACTCGCATTTCTTGCTCATTCCGAAGAGGACCGTATCCCCGTATAAGAAATGAGGAAGGATGTACGATATGAATAGTCGTCTTTTCAGGCTGACATCAGCGAACATTGTGAGTCTCCAAAGTCCGCGAAGGCAACTAAAAACTTTTCGAGACAGACTTGTTACGTGTTCGTCCCAAGTTAACTTGTTGTTGATCACGACTCCTAGATTTTTTACATTTTTCGAGTATGGCACTGGATTGTTTAGCAACATTAGTTTCGGCAAATCATTTAAATTATATGAAGTGGTATTCAAGTAGATTACAATGGCTTGAGTTTTTGCAGTGTTGAGTTTTAGGCCAATTTCTGATGCCCAGCATTCGATTCTCGCAAGATCGTCATTCATAGCTTTAACGCAATCAGAAACAGAAACTAAATCCAGACTGCTTGAGAGGTAGATCTGAATATCGTCTGCATATAGATGGAAATTACAATTTAATATGTTTTCGCTAACATCGGCATACATGCAGAACAGTAGAGGACCCAGAATGGACCCTTGGGGTACACCTGAACTGATCAAGATTTCGTTAGATAAATTGTCGTCGATTTTTACTTTTTGAGTCCTGTGCGAGAGATACGATAAAATCATTAAAGCCGCAGGCCTAGAAAAACGAAACTTTCTGATTAGTTTGTTGCAAATTACATCATGTTTGATTGTATCAAATGCCTTCGAGAAATCAAGCAGGCACAGTATGGTCAGCCTCCTTGAATCCATGTTTCGTCTGATATCATCACATATTTTCAATAAGGCTGTGGATGTTCCATGTAACTTTCTATAACCGGACTGGAATTGGCAAAACAGGGAATTTTCTTCGAGGAAGCTGGTCATCTGCGCACTCAAGATCTTTTCAAAAGCCTTTGACAGTGAAGATAACATACTTATTGGTCTGAAATCGGCGATGTCACTGGGAGTTTTTGTTTTGGGGATCGGCAAAATCATGGAGTTACTCCACTGCAAAGGGAACTCGGAGCTAGAGAGGATGAAATTGAAAAAGTGTAATAGGAAATTAGCTATAAAAGGAAAGATGAGTCTAACAAATTTGATATTGATTTTGTCAAGTCCTGTAGCATTAGATTTGACTGCAGAAATGGAATTCCACAGTTGGTCTAATGTAATATTTTTAAAAGAGAAAAGATTTGTGTTGTCATCAAAAGAATAGTTGGATATGTCGAAAGTGTCTGCGTTATCTAGTTTGTTGTAATTGCTGGCAAAGTAGTTATTTAGTTGGTTGGGTGTGAAAGGGATTTGTGCCGATCTTTTCGGCTTGCCCAAACCCAAATTTTTTATGTTTCTCCAAAAGACTTTAGGTGGTAAGGTTGGGTCCAGTTTCAATTTCAGAAAGTTTACTTTCGCTGAGCGTATTAAAGAAGTGGTAGTGTTACGAACCAGCTTAAATCTGTTCCAGTTCTGATCAGTTTTTGATTCCTTCCAACGTGTGTAAAGATAACTTTTGACAGCGACATGAATTTCGATGATCTTATTGATCCAGGGTGGCTTTTTTGGTTTGATTTTCACTCTTTTCAATGGTATGCAAGCGTCAAACATGATATTGATATTGTTATTTACTACTTCAAGTTGCTCTGTAGAGGTTGTTAGATATCGCAAAGATTCCCACGGGAGGGAGTTTGATAACCGGTTTGCTTGTTCGGAATCAAAATGTTTATAGTCTCTGTAATAAAAATACCGATCAGCCTTGGGGCAATCAACATTTATTGAGAAAAATATGAGATCGTGGTGGGAGCTACCTCCTAGGGATATCTGGTTGAAAAATGAGATCTCATTTTTATCAAGGACGATAAGATGGTCAATAAGGCTCGGAACAGCATTTTGATTGGCAAAATGCGTCGCCTCACTCTTATTATAGATTGTCAGACCGAACAGTGTTAGAGTATTAATATAATCGGCTGTGACTGCATTGGTAGGTTTCAGGAAGTCAAAATTTAGATCACCAGATATGTATATTTGTTCATACAAGCCAATGTGGCTAAACAGAAGTTGCAAGTCATCCACCGATGATTTGAATTTATTATATGGTCTTCTAGGGCTACATATGGGGGGATTGTATATTACGCCAATTATGCACTTAGTGTTTGCATTCGAAATTTCGACAAATAGAAATTCGATGTCAGATTTTAACTTATTGACCAATGAGTTAGGGATATTAATAATGCGATATTTAATATGCTTCTTTATATAGATAGCCACGCCCCCGTAGCGTAGTGGAGGTTTCGTACGGTCTTTTCTGATTAGGTCGAAACAATCAATAGCAACCAAGTTGTCATTTATTTCATCATGCAAAAATGTTTCTGACAGACATGCAAAGTCGATGTATGAGTTCTGAATGACCAATCTGAACTCGTCAATATTATTGGGGAGACCTTGGATGTTGTAGTGACAGCCAGTAAGGCAATTTCTCTTAGAAGAAAGCGCGGAATTGATAACTATTTTTGGGAGAGAGATCATAACTAGGAAATATTTTATTGAGCAAGATATATGCTGCAAGATATATGCTGGCGTTTGGAAGATGAGATTCACACAAGTCACGCAAGAAAAATAAATTATTTATATGAGTTTTAAAATAGATAATAAAAACAAAATAAAAATAAAAATAAAATAAAATAAAAATAAAAATAAAAAATAAAAATAAAAATAAAAATAAAAATAAAAATAAAAATAAAAATAAAAATAAAAATAAAAATAAAAATAAAAATAAAAATAAAAATAAAAATAAAAATAAAAATAAAAATAAAAATAAAAATAAAAATAAAAATAAAAATAAAAATAAAAATAAAAATAAAAATAAAAATAAAAATAAAAATAAAAATAAAAATAAAATAAAATAAAAATAAAAATAAATTTATGATACTGGCCTAGTTATATGTTTATTTATTTCTGGAAGAAGATCTAACTGCGGTTTTGGGGTTTGGTACATCTTTGTCAAATTTATCAATTGCTGGTTTAGTGATCGGCAACTTATCACGAGGAGGACTTGCAAATTCTAGAAACTCGGCGTCCTTTGAACTTGAGTTGATACTACTTATACTTGCATTTGGTGTGTTTGCTTGGTTCGAGGAGATTGTAGGTTTACCAGTTAGTATCGTCGTAAAGGATGGCTTGCTGGTACCATATGATGATGCAGATCCAGATAATATTGTTGTTTCGTCTCTAGTGCCCGAGTGGTTGTTAGTTTTGTTTAATGACTTCACAAACGAACTAACACTGAGGGCATGTGATGAACCCGTGCGATTATTTGTCTGATTATTGTTTCTTGTTCCATTACTGACCGCTGTATCTTTATATTTTGGACAGTCGAGTTTCTTATGACCAAGTCGAGTTTCTTGCTTGCAAAAAAAGCAGATATCCTTTTTTCCATTGTAATAAATTCTGGCTTTGAAGTGTTGAACATATATAAAATTCGGTATTTCCTCTTTCATTTCAATAAATGCTCCTCGAATTCCTGAGAAAATTTCAAGGCCTAAACTTGCTGGATATTTTTCTCTACTGATAGACTTTACTTGTCCAAATTTATTTAATGAATCAACGATATCTTTATCCTCGATTTCCGGTGGTAAGTTAAATATTCGAACGTAAATAAAATCAATATTAGCATTGCTGATGACAACTTTGACACTTGTATTATCTTCATAATTGAAGGTTATGGTTGATGATGACTTTGATAAAAATTCCGTCATAAAGTTTTCTGTGTTAAACTTCATATAAATACAGCAATCGTTAACATCTTTATATACTGAATGTAGCTCCTGGTTTGTGAGTTTATTAAGTAGAACAAAATCTATCATTTCCTTATCTGTTGGTTGAGTTGATCCGGCGGGAAACTGAAACTTCAATGTGTTTATTCTGGTAAATCGGCTCATATTTAACTTTCAACTTATTTCACTAAACCAAAATGTATATCTAAATTCTGAGCTAATAGCTCGATTATAATTGAATAAACTTTCCCGCACAATAATTGATTTCAAATTTTAACAAATATTAATTATCGAATGACTATTGCACTTTTTAGTTGTTTACGCTTTGACGTTTAACAAAGTAATTGATCGGTTGTTGATCTTTTGTTTCAAAAAACGTATTGGCTGTCAGATTTGTCTTCCAAAAATGTTTATATGTGTGCATCAGTGATGCTAGACTTTAAAAAATAAATTTCCCGTTGCCGTATCAAAACTTACCGATTTTACCGTTTCTTTAAGGAAAAACTACCCATCAAGCTTACAATTAAAAAAAATATACAATTGTTTATATGGAAAAAACTTCAAAATCCACCACTATAACAATATTTTTTAACATGTTTCAAATGCATTGATGCATAGAAAGGATCTTGTAGTTCCTTATTGTAGGTGATTTTATTTTTCGTCTCGTAGTGTGAAAATATTCCTGAAATTCATAAATATGTTATTGCTTGTGGGATTTTCGAAACTTTTGTTTCTATTTTCGTAAGAAATATCAGAACATCAACATCAGAAAGCTGAAATTTCATCGATTTTACTGTATACTATAAAGGCGATGAATGGCAGATTCATTTAAACAAAATTATTGAGTAATCAACATCTTTCTGGAAGTATAGTAAAAAAATAGTTGTGGCGATCATTTTGAATTAGTTTAAAATTTACAAAGCTTCTACAATTAATTGTGAAAAAGCCCGCACTTGCCAAGTTTTTGTCCGCTTTCCTGTTTTAAATGAAATATCCCATAAACGGAAAAAAATTACCCGATCTGGCATTACTGGTGTGTATTAATATAATGCTCATATATTTTAGAGTTCTATCTCTAGAGAGCAAGGAGATTGCGGTCTTTAATTTGAAATATCACATTTTGTTTCGCTTTGGGAATGAATTGGCTAACTTCTAGCACGAAAGAGAAATATCAGATCTATAGGATTTGTAGAAAATTTTAGTAAGAGAACGTGCAAGTTCCTTTGAAAATGTTGTTAGAATAGGAGGAATGATGTTCAGACCGGAGACTTTGCTGGTAGTTAACCCCCTTAAGATTTTTTTTGACAATTTTGGGTTTGAAATAAAAATGTTTCATACTAACGCCTGAAGACTGGATTTTTGGTTTTTCTTTAGGAGTTTCTACAATAGTCGAGATCACAGCAAAGCGTTCCGCAAACAATGTGATTTTTCTCGCGCTTTCGCTCTGTCAATTTCTGTTTTTTTCGTTTTCGATTATCTGGTTTGATATAATATTGGGCTGTATAGATATTAGGACTTTAAGCGTTAAGGGATTTTTGTTATGGAACCAAATATTAAATGGCTGGAAAACAAATATTTTTGTTGGGGTTTCATTATCAAGAAGGAAACAAATTTATTGATACTAAAACATTTTAGTCAAACAAAATTTATACTATATTATTACCATATTATTATTTTATTTTTATATTTATTTTCACTCGGATATAAGGGCCAAACAACCTACCAGAGCGATCCTGACAGTCATGGTCAAATTAGTAAATTGCTTTATTTGTTTTTGAAAAATGATCTTTCGTTTGTACAATTTAAAGTATCAGAACCTTTAGGTGGTTCAGACCATAATTTGATTTCCACTCATTTAAATTTACAAGTTCCCAAACAGTTTCAATCTAATCCTAGTCTTATTTGGGTTGCAGATTGGCAGGGGCTTAGAGATATATGTTTAATTCAAACATTTCTGCTTCTAATTTTTCAGAAATAATACACTTGGGTATGCGCATTTTTATTACGATATATGGTTCTGAAGGCTGATCTTTAGGATTCGGGTAATTGTGAAGAAGCAATAAAATTTAAAATAAATGCTCTTTAAAAAATGGCCAGTATACAGCCAATTTCAAAAAAATTGCTAACCTGAATTCAACAAATGTTCATTAATTTAATATTATGAGCTTCTTAAGTCGTTACTTAATGAAAGACAATGCGGTTTTTGTAAAGGAAGAGCGACGGGAAATTTACACATATCTGGAACAGTCGGTTGAAAACCTTGGTGAGACTTTCATTGCTGCTCAGCAATTCTAATCTAACTAATGAGCTTGTATGTTGCTGATTTGAAGGTACACAAATACACTATAGATAAACGCGCGTGTCTGCCTAGATCAAATCAATTTTACCTGAGCAGAGTATCAATAGCAGCCCATCTTTTTAAGGTTCGAGTGACAAGATGTAGCTTTTCAAAGAAATTTTTTAACAGAATTTAGCATCTCCGGAATGCCTTACTGACGTTGGTCTTCCTTGATAATTGTAATCCACAAAACTTTAAAAATAGCGTTCCTCATAAAATCTCGTAAGATCCTCAAAGAGAATTGATCAATAGTGAGTAACCTTAGATCCCTGGTTAGCATCGTATCTTACGATATTCAGAGATGTTAATCTATAATTTCTTATGGTTAACACTAAATAATGTCTAAATTTAAAAACAATACTGAAAGATTATCAGTTTGAGGGGGGGGTCCGGACCCGAAACCCCCCCCCCCTTGTGTGCGCGCCTGGTGGGGAAGCTAGTTTCGGTAAGACTATTTAGTGTTTTTAAAAAAGTTGAAATGCTAGTTGGGTAGTGTGAGAAGATAATTATCATCTTTTGGGACATATTCATCAAAGTGGCGGGGGGTCCATCATACAACTGCTGACTTTTCACGCTTTTATTTTAAAGTTTGTTGGGAGCATACAGATTTCGTTCATTAGTCAATTTTGATAATACTTTGACAAAAGATGGAGATTTGAATGACAAAGAACTGATTAGTTGTTGGACAATCTTGGGATAAGTGGTGGTCTCCCTAGTACTCGTTTATTTGAAACTTTAATAACATCAGTTCTTGATAATTAGTTTTGATTAAACTTGGTATATTTGCTTCCAACTTCCAGTTCTTCACTTCCGTTAAAATTTTTTTCCATTTTTCTACTCGTACAACAGAATTTATCTCTGTTGGGCTCTACTACAGCTTCCTTTAATGTTTTTATAATTAGAACTACGCGAAATCTATAACATCGGTCAGCATTAAATGAAGTATTTGATGGATATTGGCTCACGATATATTCAGAATATTGTGTTTACAGAACTCTGGTGAAGTTAGCCTTTGCATCAGCGTCGCAATATTGTTTTACGAATTTTTAAGTCTTTTTTTTAAATATTTTAGTGTATATCTTAAATTAAGTTGAAGTTTAATAGTATATTCTTCAACGATGCCGAAAACAACATATGTTGAAGCGAGGTCGCGAGATTCAAAATATGATTTTCGACGAGTAGACTGTACTTTTTCTACTACATTTTAGAAAATTATTATTAAATATTAAATATTTTCATTTATAATTACGTACAATTCAAATTTTAAAACAAATACAAATTAAAATCTTTAAATTTATATTTATATTTCTGCTATTAAAATATAGATGACTGAATATGAATAAATTATCCGATTTCTATGTCATAAACAAAACCTTTAGTTACAAGCCTGATTGTCTTTTCGTACAAAAAAATCGTCAACTTTATACATATACATATTTTTATTCTATTTACACTACAAAATTTTATATTTTTATTCTATTTGGTCTATAAAGTCCCTAAAATCATTAAATAACACATCTTCAAAGGTTTATTGTTTTGCATTTCGCTTCTAGTAGGCTTATAACTAAAGACGGTTATGTAATAAACAAAATCAAATTTAAAAATTTTATTATTATTTCTAAAATAAAAACAACAGTTTTGATTTAGTTTTTGTATGGGGATGACGTTACATTAATTCCTGATATATTTTAAAACAACGTAAATTATTTTATGTAAATAAATAAAGAGAGATAAATTAACACTAACAAAATTATTTCATTTAATCAATTGACTCTCTTAACGGGTGTTCTAGGATGGTTTATTCTAGTAACGAAACTAGAAAATAGATGGCTTTTAAAAAATTACTTTCGTCACTAGGTACGAAAATAATTTGTATAGGTTTTTTTATAACTGGTGACGAAAAAGAAATTTTCGATGCAATGAACAAACATCGAAAGTAGATTTTTTAAGTTGGGTAGTAGAAAAAATTATTTGAGTGGTAACGTCATACATATTTGTTTTAATTTAAGATTTTTAAATCATGTAAACATGTATACAAAATGTACATAGAACTTACGGACATAAATACAAAAATATTTGATGTTTGAATTTTATGACTAGGATCTTCTTATGCGATTCGTTATGAATCTTTCCTTAACTAATACTTTTGGTAACGCCATTACGATAAATGAAGACAGCCGTTATTTTTTTTAAGTTGTAAATTACACATACATTTACATATGTGTGTACACATACATTTACATACCTTATTTGCATTTGTAAATGATGAGTTCATTTTTACAGCATTATTTTAATGACCCAATTGAAATAAAAACAATAAGAAATCAAAAATTTAAATATTTGACTTAGGTATAAAAAATAATATTAATTTTCTATAACTTTCTTAATTAAATGAAAAAATAAATTTAAATATCAGTAAGCCGACATGAAACAAGACAAACAACAAAAATTAAAAAAATTTAATAGTTTTTTGAAATCACTAAAATTAATTATTCAAAGTGCGCCGTTGTTTTAACCCGACTACGGCGGGTTATGTGGTTGGTTGATGTAAGTATGTAGTATGTTCATCTTTTCCCTCATAACTTCTAAACTACTAATCACAATTTGACAAATAAGGTATCGTATGAAGCGTTTTGATCTTTTACTGGTTATAGGTTTAATGATGATACAATAAATTGAATATGGTGGTGCCTAGAGGACATACGGTCAAGACCTAAAAAAAATGTATTTAATGATACCGTGTTGGGTATGAAAGGACTTATTTTGCACATTTCAAACATATATATGTTGTTACCTTTAACTAGCGATTTTGCTGGGCTGCACACAATGGCTAACACTCTTAATGGATGATCGTGACCGTTTTGTTTATTGCAATAGTACATACTGTTGTATCATTGTGTACACGATAACGTATGCGAGCCACCACAGCTATCAAAGTGTCCTCACAATTATATTTACGATCATCGTTTCGATGTTTTAAGTATTATAAGTCGCTTTAAAATCGAGTGAATTGCTGAGTGGATTGATTGTAGTCGATTTGTCTAATTTTCAGTAAATCGGGTTAAAGGCTTAATGATGACTTAATAAATTGAACAGCGCACCCCCTAGAGGACATGCCAATGCCATGAACTAAAAAAAAATTAATTAAATGATGCCGTGTTTGGCATCAAATGAAAGGAATCAAAGGTTTGGTATCAAATTTAATTTTAAATTTAATTTGCACATTTCAAAAATATATATTTTGTTGCCTCTAAATAGCAACTAAGCTTTCATGCACAAGATAATTTTGAATAATTACATAATGGCAATCAAATCAAATTAATCATCGTACTTTTGTTTATTGAGATAATAAATACTGGTGTGTACCGCTAACCGCAGTTATCTGTCGGTCCTTGTAATTACATTTACGATCATCGTTTTGATATTTCAAGAAATATTAGTCGCTTTCCAATCGAGTGAATTGATTGTAACCAATTGGTCTAATATTGAGTAAATCATAAGAAAGAGTTAAAATAAAAGAAAAAGCGATTTGATATTTATAAAATACATAGCCAAAATCGAAAATTTAGACACAAACAAATATGAACGGATTTAATTTTTAGTTATTAACGTTTGATCACAAACCAAAAAAATTCAACTCAAAATGTTACCGTTAATCCTTACTTGGGCAGTTAGTGTGCACAAGTTGCAAGGGTGCACTCTAGATAAAGTTTATTCGCTAAAGGTCAGGCCTATGTGGCCCTCAGCAGAGTCAGGTGTGTAGGTGGATTATTTATTTGTTCCTTGGATCATAAAAAATTTCTGAAAAATCTTTATGACTCACGATCTCTTGAAAAATTGAAAAGGTTAAGAAATCTTCCAAGCTTCGAAACAACTCTACCATCATAATTTATTTTTTATACTATGGATAGAAGTTTGAAAACAACTTGCTACGCTTGAAGTTTAAAAACAACTTGCTAATGCAAAGAGCATTAAATTTATTTTTAAAGCAAGCTTTCATTGTTTTATAATGGAGACTTCCGTAAGACCTATATGTGTAGTAATTTGCATTACATATTCAGCTTATTTTAAACTGTGTATATTCTTCGGTTTATTGTTGTTATCATTAAATAAATTTCGTTTCGTTACGTTTTTTTGCTATTCGTAATATATGCGGCTGACATATGTGTACAATGTACATATATGTGTTAAGGCGTTTTACAACATGTGAATGGTATGGTGTCCATGACATGTGTTATGTACATTTGTGCACGGTGATTTTGTAAGATGCACAATTAATGCACTTTTCATGCATTTTTTAAAAATTATTTTACGGGCTTTCCTCTCAACGAAAACAATTTACAATTTTTGTTTGCAAAATAATAAGTTGAATAATATTGTGGAATAATAATCACGTTTTTCTTCTTTCCTCGAATTAGATTAACTCTTAATTTGACAAACACTAATCTCTAAATTCAAGCATTTATTCTTTCAATATCTTTTTAGTTTTACAGGGAAAACAACAGGAATACAATACAGTAAACAATATTCCTTTCGAAAATATTTCTTAAATAGCTTCGGTGCTGCAACGGTTAATTGTAGAAATTTTCAGCATAAACACAGTGTCCAAAAATAATACACCAAAATATTTCTATCCAATAACACTTAAAACTTTTTATTCACAAATTCACTGTTTTATTTACAGTATATAGTATATCGCTGGTTGTTTATGATCGCAGTCTGACTAAAACTGTTTCGTTATGTAAGAGGAATTTCTTTATAGGAGTTATACAAAAAATATGTTTTGTTATTATAGAACAAAAAAGTGTTGATATATTAAATTTCTTTTTTCTCTATTTTGATTTATTTTTCAATGTTTATATTTACTACATACACTACATAAAATTATACATTAAAAACAATCCTATGTTTAAAATGTCAAAAAATATTAAATGTATTCTTCATAGTTGTGCTAAGTTTTATACAATGAATTACAATAATTACGAAAGTAATTTAAACTTACTCTGTTATTTCCATTGAATATTTATTTCAAATATTTTATAAAAGATAAGCAATAGTTTACGACACGACACGAAGAAATATGGAAGTTATGTAATTTTTTTAAAAGCATGTTGTTCATATTCATGTTGTTGTTTATGTTGTTCATACCCGCATGGAGGGATCAGTTTTTATTGTTTCGAAATTTTTTTTATTTTTGATCTACGGGTGTGACAACCCCGCGTACTCCAGTCCCTGCTATTGGCATACGAGTTAACGTGAGATATCACATACCACTGGCAATAGCGGTGCGATATCACTAGCCAAGGTGACATCTTAGGGGTGGTGGCGGATGAACTGTATTCAGTCAACGGTAGCACCCTCAATCTTAGCTGTGAAATAATCCTTGATGACGCGACGCTATTGTTTCCTTGAAGAAACGAGCCTTCATATGTGTGGGATTGGATCTTCAAGAAAGACGGTGCGTCACTGGATCTAGGAATATGCAACCGGCTGGATTATTGGCAACTACATTTTTGTTTTGTTTCAGCAAATTTTTGTAAAAATTTGCTATTTACTTTTTAATTTACTTTTATTTTCTCTATTCTATCATAAAATATTGGCCTATGTCATATTTTGTCAGTGATAGGATTTTTTTTAAGTTATCCATTTTGTAACAAAAAATATAAAAAAACAAAAAAGAAAGATTTACGTCCATCAACACCTCTGAAAGTATGTTGTTGTGGGACCTTGGTCTTAAAAGGATTTTATGTGTTATTGTGACACATATTGTAATTTTTTTTTTTTTGTTTTCATTCAACATTAATAAATTTTGTTACATTACACTGTAGAGTAGTATAATTTATATTATTTTAATTATTTTGGAGTGCGTTCGATTTCTAAATGAGATATTAACCATTTAATGAATCATTTAATGAATGACAGATGACAGCGTTCGAGAACTTGAAAAACCGATTTCATTTAAATTTTCATTTAATGAAACCACGCCTCTTTTCATTTAATTTTAAATGCAGTAAATAGCATATTTAAGTTTTAAAGAAGTTTTTTATTTAAAAAATTTCAAATCGAAAACCGTAAAATTTTGTTTTATAATTTTTAATTAATTTAGCAAATTGGGTATTACGAATTAATTGTATTATAATGAATTAAGGAATTAATTTTATATATAATAATTAATTCTCAATTGAAAAATATAAACAAAATGGATGAAAATTTTGAAATTAGTGAGAAATAAAACAAACAGCTCCTATTACCAATTACATTTAACGATTGAAAATAAAATTAATGAATAAGTTTTTGCAACCAATTCAATCACCAGTCTCAAACTGCAGATTCCTTAAAGTTTTCGAGTTAGTTATAATCTTAAAATTGAATTTGTTTTTGAAAATTTTTAAAATAAATTTAATTACGACGGAAGTAATTGAAAAATAATGCATTAACAAGGAGTAAGATTTTAATTTGATTATAACTTTTACACTCCAACGTTTCGTTTATTTATTCATAGAAGTGTCAAAATTTTTCAAATTTGACATTATATGCATTAAATGAAATTCGTTCGAATACTAAATGAACATCGCGTTTTTTGATTGGTTCATTAAATATTTAATTAAGAAAATTAGATCTCATTAAGTTCTCGAACGCACTCTTGGTTTTTTACACTGCTCGAACTAAAGGTTATATCGTAACGTACAGGTTTAAGATTGAATCTTAAAAATGTTTTCAATCTTAAAAATTGATAAATTAAAAATAAAATAGAAAAATAGAAATATCTACATAATTAAAAAAACTAAAATTACTGTTCAACAAACATTTACAATATTATACAACTTCTATTGTGTGCTAAGTTATTTTCATGTGCGCCGTTATGTTATGTTTGAATTTTGTTAGATTTATCGAATATTTTATTTCTGTAGGAAGACTGTTATACTTAGGAATTGCCCGGTATATAACATTTGTTGTACTAAATGTGGTTGCAAAGTATTCGGTAGCAAAGTGAGATTTTCTCCTTGTATTATAATTATGTTTCTGACCCTGTTTTTCTATAATAAAGTTATGTAAAATAAGATTATTTAATATTTTATATGCTAACACATAGAGCTCTCTTTCACACAAAGAGCTAAATGAAATAAAATTTGAATATAGTTCCTGTGTTGGAAATCGAATGGGTACATTTAAAATATATTTTAAAGTACGTTTATGGAGAATATTTAGTTCGTTGAGCATATATTGAGCACATCCACTCCATACCGGATTTAGATACATTAAACGAGAATGAATGTATGCGTTATACAATAATAAAAGTAAAGTTTTTGGAAGTAGCCGCTTTGTTCTGCCAATAGCAAAAATGTATGGAATAATGGATTTTTTCAACGAGTCAATATGATCAACCCATTTAACTCTGCTGTCGATAGTGAGACCTAGATATTTAAATTTATGTACTCTTTCAATTGCAGAAGAGGCATATGTAACTTGAAGCGCGTTAGGATTCCCTAGATCAAAGCACCTACTCTCAAAAATCATATGCTTCGTCTTCTCGTTATTTAGGACCATATGGTTTATACTGCACCATGATTCAAGCGACACCATGTCATTATTCATTTGGGAATAAAGAGTTTCTACGGAATCTGCTTCATACATTAAAACACCATCATCCGCAAAAAGCTGCAATTTTCCATCGAAATTCATAAATTGTAAGTCATTTATCTGTATTAGAAAAAGACACGGACCCAGAATTGATCCTTGAGGGACACCACTTTTAATTATGTTTTCTGTACTTGTTTTATTATCTAAGCACACCACTTGTTTTCTGTCACATAAGTAGTTTTCGAATAACTTTAGTTGCTCATATGTAAACTGTAATTTTTTTAGTTTGTACATCTCAATTTTGTGATCTACTGTGTCAAATGCTCTTCTAAAATCTAAAAAAATACATCCACATGTCTTTTTTTGATCTAGATTTTTGCTTAGATAGTGAGTAAGCGATAAACAAGCAGCAGTTGTGTTTGATCCTTTACGAAAACCAAATTGAAGATTGTATATAATGTTATTTTCAACTAAGAAGTTTTTCAGCCGGTTCAATAATATGGTTTCAAAAACTTTAGAACAACTAGTTAAGATTGAAATAGGCTGATAGTTTGAGACATCACTTTCAATTCCGTTTTTGTAAAGAGGTTTTACCCTTGCAGTTTTCAAAGATTTTGGAAAGGTACTGTTATCTATGCTATTATTTATATGTGCGGCAATTACAGAGGCTACTCTATGTGCACAATGTTTTAGAGCTTTCGTACTACAATCCCTACTACACAACACATTTTATTAAAAAAAAAAAAAAAATATTTGCTGGCAAACTTTTTTCATTATTGGCAAATTTATTTTTCATTGATGAAATTTCAAAAAACTTTGTTTGGATATAATAGAATACAAAATTTCCTTTTTTTCTCTTATTATTTAGAATTTATTATTTTTTAGGAGCAGGGTCTTTTTCTTATAAATTTTAAAAAAACTCGCAATAACTGTACAAATCATGTACATCATCATTTTGAATCAAATGAAAAACTAACGCTCGACTATGCAGAGACATTTTGGTTTTAATGAGAGTAAAACAAACAAAAAATATGATTTGACACGCTGCATGCCAACCATTAAATGTATTGATCGGTTGACAGCCAGAGAGAGGGAGATAGAGATCGGTTGGGAGTAAAGCAATCGCTATACTCACTCTTCCTTTAAAATAATGTGACTAGATTATTTTCAAACCAAAAGATGACATATTTTTGGAAAGACAAACGGCTGTAACCAAACCCGTCAAAACCCACAAACATTTTTTGTTTTGCTAGATTGTTAGTGAGGCCAAAAATTTAATAAAATAAAAATTTTGTGGCAAAGATAAAATTTGTTATAAAATTATTTGCTATTAAAATATTGAAAATAATACATTTTGCCAAAATCGTGCTTCATTTTCTTATGAATATCCATATTTAAATGACTTATGAACTTCTTTCAATAGTTTTTCAATGGATTCAATCTCTTCTAAAAGTACTGTGCATTATTTCTTTCCATTTATTTTAGTGCTGACTTGAGCTTCAATACATGTAATTGAAATTAGAGCTTTTCAGATGTCCATATATCATATAATCATACATTATTTGTTATAAATAAATAAATGTTTCGCGTTCGTTTATACGCATTGAATTGAGTAGTATATTGGATAGAAATATCAAAAGTACTACAATTTATAATCAGATATATGCGATATGATAAAAAAGATGACAAAAGATGCTGATTTTTGTAAAAGATGACCAAAAGATGGCGTTATTTTTAAAGATGATGATCATTCGTAAAAGATGACTGTCATCTTAAAAAGATGACGTCAGAAGAATAGTGTATCAAAGTTTCATCAAAATTCTTCAATAGTTAAAAATTATACAATGTTTGGCAAATTAACCATCCGTTTACAGATTTAAACTCAAGGATGTCTACACCTTAAAATAAAATCATAATTCGGATATGCAAATATTCAAAATTTTCAAACAAATGTCGTTGCTTCAAATAAATTGTCGATTGTCAATTGTAAAAAAAATGACTTAATAAGCCTTACATGTACAAATGTTAAAGCTAGTTTAAACTGACAAACTTTTACAGCAAGATATGACGGTCCAAAAAATAACGATTTTTCTAATCCACTGTACACAAAATAACCCTTACCAACAATTTTTAAATAAAATAAAAGTCCCAAAAAAATGTCGCCAAATTTCAATGTCTAACTAAACAAACATTAAATATAAATTAATTTTACTTTCATATTCTTCAATTTATTATGTGACATACACATACTTCCAGACAATCGCAATAATTAAAACAACAAGCTTGTACTCGTTCTCTAAAACACAAGCTTATATTGTCTCTTCATCATAAAAATCTCAAAGAAAAGGAAATTGGGGAAAATTTTCCTAATTTTCTTTACGTTAAAGCAAAACAAATTTCATCTCATTTCTATACCGAACACATAAGCAAATCTCAATATTGAAAGTATTAAGAAAAAGTGAATTTCTTTTCCAGCAGTTTTCATCTTTTCATCGAATGAAAAAGATAAAACGAAAATATTTGTTAAAAAAAAAATTTGAACAAAAATTTTCTTTTCGATCTCGTCAATTTATTTCGTTCGTCTTTTTTTTTTAGTGTCTCAATTCACTAAAAATTTTAAATATTAAATTCATAATTTTTGTGTGTCGTGTTTGTTGTTGTTTTTAATTTGTTAAGTGAGTTGTGGTCAGTTGTCGCGAATCGTTTTATTGAATTAGACGTCTATGATGTTTTGGGATGAAAAATATTAACAAAAAAAACATTTTATATTTTGTTTATTACAATAATTAAAACAGTCCCGCGACTCCGCGAAAAAAGAAAAACAAACAAAAATTTATGTATGAAATTATTTTGTGATTAAATTAGAGTAAAATGAAACAAGTTTCGTAATCATAATATTCGGTTTTGTTTTTAAGTGGACACTTTTCTATTGTGAAAATTTCAATATAAGTGTATTTTATGTGTTGCACATTGTGAAATAGTTTTCCCCTGAAAATCTTATTTTTGATAGAAATATAAATTTAAGAATAATTTGTAAAAATTGAATTGAAGTGAATTCTTAAAAAACAAAAATAATTTTTAATCGTTTTTCAATTTAACAAAAAAATCACGGAAACGGAAAATTGAAAAGTAAGAAAACTTTAACTTTTCTTCTAATCTTAATGTTATTGTTTTAATTTTTTGTCGTTTTATTTGTTATTGTTATGTTTAAAATTTTGAGATATTAGTATAAAATTAACCTGCCCAAGATGACGGGTTCAAAAATAAATCAAAAAAGTTGTTTTCGTTTGTGTTACAAGACTACGAGTGAGGCGAGGCTTTTAAGAAAATTCGTTTTTTACTGAGTCAAGTAGGGTATCATATGAAAGGACTCTAGTCCTAAGTATTCCTTAAAAATTTATTTTATAATTTTACACCACATAGTTTTTTGTATAATTTTGATCATGATACACACACAAATTTGAAAAAATCAGACATAGGAAGTTTGGTAAATTTTTAACGAAAAATATAGCAGAGAATCAAATAATTATATATCTGTGTTTTGAGGGGATGGGAGTGAAAGTGTAAACAGGAAAAGGGTGAAATAAATTGGGGACGAAGAAAAAAAACTTTTCAAAACTAATTTAAGAAACGTTATAATTTTTTTTCATAATTTTGCAATGCACACTTTTGTTCATTGGCTGTGATCACACAAGGATATCTAATAGCAAACTCATTTTGGTCGATGAACCAATAATTCAGGAATAGAAATTGATCATTTAAATAACTTACCGAGTAATAGCCTTTAAGTAAACCGATATATGTTTTGTAATTGATTTCAATCAACAAGTGTGCTGTTGCACCTTTTTATATAGTAACAGATTAGATTAGATAGATTATTCTATCTACTCTAATTAATCTAGTAACATATTAGATTAGATAGATTACGGCACGACATGTTTTTTGCGTATAAGTTCTGACAAGTAGTTTTAGTTAAAGTTGATGACATTCTTTCAACTTTCTGAATGTGGTCAGTAAAAAAAAATAAATGATTCAAAATTAAAAAACATCCTTCTTACTCCTAAATTAACTCAAAATTATCTCAATAAAGGTTTTAAAAGGTCTTAAAAGGTTGTTATGTGTTATTGTGACCCATATTGTAATTCCTACTGCACAACACATTTTATAAAAAAAAAATATTATCTCAAAATACGAAATAAACATTTATCTAAGTCTAATCCCGCTTTTAAAACTTCCAGGGGACTGAGACCAGGGGATTGATAATTTTTCAGTATTTCTCTTAAAAATGACAAAATTACGTCTAATGAAAAAAATAAACGAATTCTATACCAAGGGGCTACATATTAACGACGCATAAAACTATAAAATTACCTGTAATTAAAATACTTTTTACGAAAATGCTTACCTTATACTTACTTATCAGTACCAACTGATAATGTGACTGGACAAAACACGATCTTGCTAGCAATGATGACTGTTTTGATTGATAAAACCTCGGACTCTGTTTTTGGACGTAGGTATCAGTTTATTTTGTATTTTCGATCTACGTGTGCGACAACCCCGTGTACTGACTACTGTCCCTACTACCGTCTTCCCCCGAAAAAAACGCCTAGGCGTTGTAGACAAATAGAACGCCTACCCTGCGTTTTATTCAAATATAACACCTAGGCGTTATGTATTGAATTATGAATATAAACTAATTTTTTTAAGGCATTCACTACATGTATGATAAATAATATCATACGTATTTTGATTTTCACATGAAAGCAATTGATTTTTGACAAAGAAAAACTCGAAATCTCTTTTTGACTATTTCAAAAACTTCAAAATCAGTTTCTAACCGATCGGTACGTGGCTAAGTAGTATTATAAGCGAAACCATCCTAGAAATTGCTTTTTGCAAACTATAGAAGATGTCAATATTACTGTTGTGGAAGTGGACAACAATTATATGCTGAACGACTAATTTTTATGGGTCATTCTTTTACAAACCGGACACCTTTCTGACCGACACATTTTTGATTTTGGCTGAAATTTTTCGTAGGTGCTTTATATCGAAAAAATTTTCTATCAAAACGTATATTTAACTAATGGAGAAATGAGTTTTACTGTTAGAAATAAATTAACTTTTCCAGCGCGGGATGACAAAAATTTATTTCAAACGTTAAAAATAATAAAATATTAAATCTGTACATATTTGATTGTGTCTAAATTTTCGATTTTGGTTATATATTTTTTAAATGCCAAAAAATTGCTTTTTCTGTTGTTTTGACTCTACTTTTGTTGATTTACTGAATATTAGACCAATTGGCTGGCTACAACCAATTCCTTCAGCAATTCAATCGATTGGAAAGTGGCTAATAATACCGGCACAAACTCTTTATTAAAATTGAATAAATGTTTTGGTTTAAAATTGGATACAGAATAAAATAGCAATGAGCAACCATACAAAATCATATAACCATATACAGATTACCTGAACTGCTAAGTTATGTTTTATTTACAACAAAAGTTTTAATTAAATTTAAATTTTTTAAAAAATCGCTTACTTCGAAAAGTGGCGTTCTATTCGAGATAGCGTTCTATTTGAAACAGCGTTCTATTCGAATAATTATATCACTTTTTAAGAAAATCGAAAAATGGCTCACCCTCGAACACAACGCCTAGGCGTTGTTTTCGGGGGAAGACGGTAGTGTGGGGAGCTATATACTATACTGGCGTTAGCAGTGAGATGTCACTAATCAAGGTGGTATCTAAGGGGTGCTGGGGGATGAACTCTTCTTTCAACGGTAGTAATCTCAATCTCAACTATGGAATATTCTTGATCATGGGACGCTATTGCTAACTTGAGAAAATGAGCTTCTATATAACTCTATATGTTGACTTTAATTCTTGAAAAAAGGAGTGCGTCACATAATCAAGGAACATGCCACTATCACCAGGATTATTGGCAAACAAATTTTTTTTTGTTCCTGCAAATTTCTTAAACAAATTAGTCTTTATCTCTTATATTGTGTATTTATTTCCTACGTTATATTAGCCTATGTAGAATTGAAATGAAGAAGAATTGATAAGTGATCGGATTTATTGTTTAGTTATTTATTCTTTCCAAAAAACATAAAAAACAAGAAAGTTGCGTGCATCAACACCGTTGAATAGGTTCCACCGTTGTCGGACCTAAGTCTTAAACGGTTTGCGTGCATGTTGTTGCGACACCTATTGTAATTCCTACTACACAATACAATTTAAATTAAATTATTTTTAAGTCTTACTTAGTGTAAGTCTTTTTTAGTCTTACACTAAATCTTTATCACTTTAATATTTTGATTATATTACTTCGGTTTTCGAAAAAAACAAAGTATTGAATTCTTGAGCCAAAAGTGAAATTCTTACCCCCAATTTTTTTGGCATTTCTCGACGTTTTAGGACCTACTGATTTTAAAAGAGCAAAACAAAATATATGTCTGTCTGCCGGCCGGCCGGCCGTCCGTCATTACCTACGAAATCTAGAAAACCGCTGGAGGGATTTCCAACATTTTTAGGTATACTCAATGGGCAGGTCTGAAAGGACAATGTGTTTGATAACTGTACCGGAAGTGTGTCTCAACTCAAACTATCATTAAGTGTGTCATAAATAGCAAATTTTCATATTTTTGGCTTAAAAAACGTTCATTTTAAGTGACAAAGAATGTGGAGAAATCTTGATGGCTGGGATTGGTATGTAATATCAAAAACTGGATTATTGCATTAGAAGTTTGTCAAGTGTGTCAAAAGAAAGATATTTATTTATTATTTATTATTTTAAGTTTTTGGAAAAAAATTAAATTAATAATTTGTATGACATGACATTTTATTATTATTATTGAGAATTATTACATTATAAGTTTGTCAAAAAAATGTTGTCAAGTGTGTCAAAAGAAAGAGTTTACTTCGGTTTATTTATTTTTTTACCCAATTTTTTGGAAAAAATAAAATTAATTATTTGTATGACATGAAATTTTATTATTATTATAGAGAATTATGGCATAATAAGTTTGTCAAAAAAAAATGTTGTCAAATTTGTCAAAACTCAAAAGAATGATTTTCATTTAATTTTTTAGAACAAAATGAAATTAGTTATTTGTATGAAATGAAATGTAATGAACATGATATTATTATTATTGAGAATTTTGTGAAAAGAATTTGTCAAAAAAATATTGTCAAGTATATGTCAAAAAAATGATTTCATTTATTTTTTTAGCCAAATTTTTTGGAAAATGACGGAAAATGAAAATTTTTGAATTTGTTATAGTTTTTGAAATATTTTTGGAAATTTGAAAAAGTTTGTATTTTTGATTTTGTAGTAATTTTTGCAACATTTTTATAATTTTGGAAAAAGTTTTAATTTTTGATTTTGTTATAACTTTTGCAATATTTTTAGAATTTTGAAAAAAAAATAGAATTTTTGAATTTGTGAATTTTATAACGCATGTTGTTGTAGGACCTTGTTCTTAAAAGGTTTTTATGTGTGTTGTGACACATATTGTAATGCCTACTGCACAGCACATTTTATTAAAAAAAAATATTATGATTTATTTAACTTTGTACTTATTTTTTTTAAAAAAAATGTATAATTCAAATAAGTCACTGCGTGTATAATTCAATTCAGTTATAATCTATAAGTTCAGTATATGATAAAAAATTCAATTTTAATTGTTACACATTTTTTTTACTGCCATCTACATTCTACTACATATGTAAATTGGGAGTTTTAACTGCCATTTAAATCTACTAAATGGGATGTTTGTTGGTTTTGATTTTCTTTGCTGTCCATTAAATATGTATTTTGTTCGTTATTTTTACATGATGTAGTAGGAAATTCTAAAATATAAACATCACAGTTTGGAATTGGTAAAGGCGTTTGCTTTTCACTTTGTAATGATACTGACGTCTCCGTTCTCTGACAAATTGTCTAATAAAGAGATGAAATTTTTCAGTCACTGCCTGGTGAAATTAGCGATACAGGGTATCTATAGTTTGATGAGGACGAGGTAGTGGCTATTGGTCGGAATTAGTGGCTATTGGTGGTTCATATTACATTACCTAATATTTAGCAACCCAAATATTCCTATTTGTCCAAAAACCGTTTTAGAAAACCTCTCCATTTGCTCTAAATGCTAATTTTTAATAATTACAACATTTGTGAAACAACAAAATTTAATCAAAAAGACCTGATGTTGTCCAACTCATATGTTCCTATTAGTCCACAAAACTTGAGAAACCCTCTTCATTTAGTCTAAATATTTTTTTTAATAATTACAATGTTTGTAGAGAACACCGTTGTTTCTAGCACGATCTGATATTTTTCAACCCAACCGTTTACATTGATCCAGAAAACTTAACAGAAAACTTTTCGATTTAGTTCAAATATTTTTTTCTCTCAAAAATTACAATTTTTGTGAAAAAATGACATTTAATATGAACTGACATCATATTTTCCAACCCAACCTATATTGGTGCAGAAAACTTAGAAGAAAATCTGTTCCTTGAGCGTAAATTTTTCTTTTCAATAATTACAACTTTTAAAAAAACAACATTCAATGTGAACCAACCTGATATTTTGCAACCCAACTGCTCCAATTAGTCCAGATGCCAGTTTTCATTTAGCGTAAATGCTTCTTTTTAAAAGTTATTTATTTGTTTTTGATAAAACGACATTTAGTTTACTTACAACAAGCTAACATTTTCCAGCTGTAGCTATTAGTCATCAGTGAACGAAGAGGTGGATTCAATCAAAAATCCGCTCACAATACTTAACAGTTTAGTGTAGTATAAACTTCTGGTCATTAATTACCTTTTACTGCAATTATATACCAGATATTTTCCAACTGTTCCTGTTATTTAAAAGTGGTGAAACTCGGATTCACTCAAAAATTGTCGCTAACATATTATCTTAGTAATTACAATTTTTGTTCAAAAACGACATTTAATTTGCAACAACTTGATATTTTCCACCTGTTGCTGTTATTCAGAAGTGGTGGAACCTGGAATCAACTTACTCAAAAAACATCTGCCTTATAATTAAAATTTTGTTTAAAAAACGACAGATAATCTGCAACAACATGATATTTTCCAACTGTTCCTATCAGTTGGGAGTACCTGAAGCTGGATAAAACCATTTTTTATATCCAATTTCATGTTCAATTACATTTCATCATACAAATAATTAATTTTATTTGTCAAATATTTCTCGAAAACGTTTATGTTTGTCAAAAAATAGAGTAAAAACATGTATAAAAATCTTTCTTTTGACACACTAAACGATATTTTTTGACACACTAATAATACCATAATCAAGCTTCTGGTCTAACAAACCGATGCCGACTATCAAGACTTTTCCACACAAGTTACAATATCCTTTTAAATTAGCAAAAAATAGGTCAATTTGTTTTGCAAAACTTAATAATTTTTCGTCACACTTCCGGTATACAGTTATCGAACACATAATCCTTCCGTCTCTTACTATTAAGTAAACCTATTTTTAGAGGTAAATATTTTTAAAATTCCTCCTGCGATTACACTTTACAGACATTTGTTTTTCCTTTTCTAGAATCGGTATGACCTAAAACGACGAGAAATGCCCAAAAAAGTTTGGGTAAGATTTTTGCGTTTCGTTCGAGAATGTAATTCTTTAGTCTTTTAGACCGAAGTAATATTAACATAAAAATTAAAACAAATAAACAGATTTAATTCAACATATTTGCTGTGACAGGAAAAATCTGATTCTTGAGACACATGAAACGTTGAGGTATACAGAATAAATTGTTGTTGAAAAACTTACGACATCATACTAGAAATCCTTTGTTGTTATTTAAAGTTAATCATATTTATTGTTATTTATAATAATTTAAAAATTAACGTCTTTTAATGACTGAAGATACCATGCCAATTAGGGATAAGGATGAAATGTTAATTAAGTTTCTTGTTAAAAATTTATGAAAGCTGACTGTAAACTTATCAAGGAAACCTCACGAAGATAAGGAATTCAATAGATAAGAAACTGTTGAAAAGTCACGTTGGAAGGCTGCAGTTTTACACCTAATTATTTGAACCCTAAAAGAATGAGCCGCAACAGTTGCTCTGGTATGACACGTTAGGTTTGCAAACTTAGGTAAACTCGATTTGATTCCTTCGTCATATATATATGTTGTTCATTCATAATATATTTGTAAGAAATCGTCAAATCAGCAACATTTCTTTTTTTATGCAAGAAATCAAGTAGGTTAGTGGTATTTGAGTTTCCAATTGATTTAGTAGCTTGCCGATGTTCAGAATGAATACATTACAAATAACCTAAGAATGCTTAACTTCACATGTGTGAACAGAGCTCCATGCCGGCCAAAAATCCTAGTTTTTGAACAGTGCGCTCGCCTTAAAAATAAAAATCTGATCTATGATTTTAGGGTGCTGCGCGAGTGAAAATGGGGTGAAAAAAACCACAATTTTTAACTAAGTTAGGTAAAAAACATCTACATAAAAACGTAAAATGGGCGAATTTCACTACACAAAACAAAATCTTCACTCACAAAAAATTCGTAAAAGTAGTTTTTTCAGGAAAAGTTTTAACGCGATGCGTTTCATTTTTTTTGTAGCCGCATAAAACTTAGAACTTACTACTTACTCACTTAACCATGAAATTGAACAAATTCAAATACAAATTGAAATGAATATATTTGAAATATACGTATACTTTATTGTATTCACTGACGGCACTTGGCAAAACATGATTAATTTTTTAATTGAAATAAACACTTGTTGTTGTTTTGCAAACAGTATATTTGTTAAGTTTAATCTAAATAACTAAAATTAATTGTAAAATTTAAATTAACCTTAACCGCTCAATCGATTTCGGTTGTTACACCATCTACGGGAGCTCCCGGTGTAACAACCGAAATCGATTGAGCGGTTAAGGTTAATTTAAATTTTATAATTAATTTTAGTTATTTAGATTAAACTTAACAAATGTACTGTTTGCAAAACAACAACAAGTGTTTATTTCAATTGAAATATACATAATTGCGCACTAATATAGTTAAGAATGCTAAACAATTTTTTTAGAAATTTCGGTCCTCCAATCTTGTTGCTCCAACTTCATATTTTATGCAATTGCATAAATTTTTGCTTAAAGTGATATCTCACGTTAACTCATATGCCAATTGTGGGGACTGGAGTACGCGGGGATGTCAGACCGTAAATCAAAAATAAAAATAATTTACAAATCAATAAAAATCAACCAATCACCACAACTAATAATTAGCGTGCATTTACTTCTATCAAATCGTTTTCTTTATGTCTTTGTTTTATCGGAGAGAAACCGTTATTTCTTCCATAGACGTGCATATCTTTTCATTTGATTCAAAATTGTACGATTATTGCGAGTATTTTTAAAACTACAAGAAAAAACCTTACCACAAAAAAACAATAGTTTCCCCCTCTGTTTCCCCAAACGAAAACAAAAATTTGGACATTTTGGTTTTTAATAACCAAATATAGTTGAAAAATAAATTCGTCCATAATGAAAAAAATTTGAGAGTAAATTTTCATAATATGTTTGGAGAATATTTACATAACTTAAATATTTGTTCTTGTCGTTAGAAAATATTGCTTGTCCTTTATAAAAAATTGACTTAAATAATCACTAAAAATAACACAATAAATTCAAATTACTCTTGTAATTATTATCATTCATTTTATAAAAAGTAGCACAACTATGAAAAAACATTTAATATTTGTTGGCATTTTAAATTTAGAATTGTTTTAATTTGTAATTTAATAAAAAGTTTGTTTTTAAGAAAAATTTAAAAGAATTGTTTTTAATTTGTAATAAAATAAAAACAAATCAAAATGGTGAAAAGAGAATTTGAATTTGACAGATGGGCTGCCACCGTTTTTTATGTCTCTCTTCATACTTTTCTAATTAACTGTATCAGACTTGTTAAAATATGGTTGCCAAAATTAGGAAAAATAAGAAAAAAACTTGGAACAATTATCGTATAAATAATTTTATTAGGATATCAAAAATATGTTGTAAATTTTCATCATCCATATTTCGATGATCAACACCTACCTCTACAGATGATTGAAAGGGATGATATAACTCATCAGTCATCCTATAGAATTCAACTGTTGGGTCCAATTTTTTAATACAACTCATCTTCATAAAAATATATTTTGCTAAATGCTTTCCAAAAAATAGTCGCTTTGGAGGTTTGAATTCGATTAGTGTGAGCCGGATTTCCGGATCTTTAAAATTTATTGAATGATTCACTTTAGATAGATGAATCATCCTCACGGCAATCATCACGGTAATCTGAAACAGTAATGGTTCCCGGAAGTAACCACTCTTTAATGATCAGCATAAGTGTTGCAAAATCACGTTTTTCAACCGAAACCATAAAAACTTTGCCATTCTCCTCTTCTATTCCGCCGAGTACCTAAATACGTATTTAAAAGATGTTATTTATAAATTTGTCGATTTTAGTTTAACATACACTTATCCACTTACCCAGTAGAGGGACTAATTTGCGACCGTTATGATATTTACGGTATATTTCCTTGATATTTCGATTCGTCAATCTCAACCGTTTTTCTCTCACCACTGATTTTCTCTTTCTTGGTAATCATCCCATCGATAACCACTTTTCTACAAAATTATATGACCAATCGGCAAACTTGGTGTTATCAATTTCTAATTGCTTCATTATTATATGAAGCAGCACATATCAACCCACAGGTTAACAAAACCTAAAATTAGGAATAACAAAATATGCGACCCTTCAAAAAATATTCCAACTCTTGCAGAAATCATTTTATTGCAAGATATTGACTTTTGCTTGCGTTTAGAAATTTTCTGTTGGCATCTCCATACGTGCACATCACTTATAATTATAAAGTTTAAACATTAATTCAAAATTATAACCTAATAGAGTATAACATGAAATGACATATTAAATGTATGTATATACATATATACTTACCATCTTAATAAATATGGAACCAACTTAAGAGGATAATTACATTGAAAGCATTTGTAATGGGGTTCGCTGAAATGAGTCCCCATTTTTGAAGTTGTTGGAACCATTCATCACCGCTTGTGATTTCAAAATTTTTTATTGTGTTAAGTATGAATGCGGCTAAAATTAAAAATTTGAAACAATCAATAGTTCTGTTTTGTTGGAATTAAAATTGACCAAATTTTTGGCGCCGCAATCGGCAACATTTTTTAGGTTATCGTTTACACTTATGACAGCGTCTTTCCATGCGGGATTTATTCGTTCGTGCATTTTACCCTTTGAATATAGGGGACGAATAACTTGTGCAGTGTATATCGTCTGCAAAACTATTTTTTGGGTTACCGGTGATTTTCAATAGTTCATTGTTATAAACTAAAAATAGAGTGGGGGAGAAAACTGAGCCTTTTTCGAGGGGCAGACCCTCAATTAATGATAGTCCTCTCCCTTACCTCTACCTTAACCATCATTTCATCTGATATATTTTTGTTTTGTTATGCCTGTCAGACATTTTAAGATATATTATTGTAAAATAATTTATTTTATTTTTTACTCGCTTCTGTGATTTTGCAGACTTTCGATCAATGATAGTCCACTTCCAACACCTTCCCTCAGTTATAATCACATCATCTGATAGATTTTTTTTTCTGTCGGTCGAATATTTTAAAAAGTATTATTTTATTTTTCACTCGCTTCTGCCACCCTACAGACCATCGATCAATGATAGCACCCTTTCACCCTCTTCCTCAACCATCACCTCATTATTATTTAAAAAAAGTTATTTTGCATTCCACTTCTGCGACCCTGCAGACCTTCGATCAATGAAAAATAGTGAGAGTGGATAATTAATGAATTATCCTATCCCCCGTTTATTATGCGCCGCGGTTTGTAGGTGTTTCAGAGCCTTGTTGTTCGAAGCTAAATGTCACTTTTAATTCTTTTATCAAGATCATTGCGAAAGATTAAATTTATCAAGATCATTGCTAACTTTAAATTTAAATATACAGTCTAATTGTAATTCTAAAGCTCGTCATTCATCTTTTTTTGTACTCTTCATTAAAGTTCATTAGAACAACCTTTGAATACTTTTCATAAAAACATAAAAGTCGAAAAATAAAATGGTTCTATGTATGGATCTGTTCTGCTTAAAAATCAATAAAAAAAACCAGTGTTTACTTCCTCTCTTGTTTTTGAGAGCCTTACTTGTTCTTCAGAAATTTCAACACCATAAAACGGAAAGTTTATTCAAAAAATTTAAAAACAATACTACCTGTTAATATTGAAACAAGCAACCAGTACAATCTGTTAGACATCGATTCACCAGCAGATATAGTATACCAAAACAAGGTAATAAAATAAACAAAAAATAATAGCCCTCCAACTAAAATTGATAATAAAAATTTAAGTTATGACGAATTAAAAAATAACTGCTGTTAGTCATAAAATTAACTACAATTGTAATATTAATGCTAATGGAATACTACTGCGAAGAAATAAAATTAATAGCGGCTAAAACAAAAAAATGCGTTCATCAACACCTTTAAGCATGTTGTTGTTGGACCTAGGTCTCTACCACTTTTTAGGTTTTGTTGTGACACATATTGTAATTCCTATTATACACAACTCATTTTATTTTAAAATGAAAAGAAAATTAGGGGGAACGGTTTTGTCATAACAATCACCTTAATATATGTATGTATTACAGAAACTCCAAAATAACAAACGATTAACTCACATTAATTGAATATGTTTTCAAAAATAAGTCTTTCTTTTTTACTCCGTCCTGTCGTTCAAAAACATATATGATAACTTGGTTTCTATGTTATCTGTGGTTCTTAAAGTTATTAGAAAACATTAAAAAGTCCAAGCAGCACGTACATCCGCTAGAAATAGGTAGATTTCGGGACCAGACAGCTTTGTGTACAAATAGAATTGGATGTGTCAGATTAGTTTAAATAAAAAATTTAAGTAGAATAGTCCAAGTCCAGAATAATCCAAAAAATTTATCAAACCAAACTAAATACATTAACGGAAACTACTTTATCAATGCGATTTCGGAACAGCTTTATTTAATTTGGTTAAAACTACTTTTAATAACATATTGTTACGTTTTTCCAAACTTCCTTCGAATTGGCCTTACTCACAATTCGATAAACCTAATTCCCAATCTCTTCCTGAGTTCGATCACTGATTAGTAAGCACAAACACCAGGTTTTATTAAGAATTCAACACCTTAATTGTGTCACAACAACAGGAAAACAATACAGCATACAATATTCCTAACTAGAATATTCTTTCAACAGCTTCAGAAACTCCAACGGTTGATTGTAGAAATTTCCAGTTCACAACGTTGAAAATAATACATAAAATATTTCTACTCAATAAAACTTACAACTTTATTACACTTATAACTTTACACAAAACTAATTTAAAGATCACTTTTATAATTTTAACTTCACTATCGCAGGTTTAAAATAAAACTAATTAAAAACTACAAGAAACAATTTCCTTATATACATTCTGCTTAATCTCTAGAAATTTCTAGGTCACTTCCTAGGTCGAAGCCACCTGCGACTAAGTGTTCCGACAAACTATTCCATTTGTACGCAGTTCGGACAAAGAAGTCTCTCTGCAATCTGCCAGTATGACAGCGCGGGATCTTTACCGTTTCACCGGTTGCGGCAGCCGATTGCCGAGTGGAACGGGGGTAAGAATAAGTTTGAGGCATGATGCCGCTGATTTCATCTGAGCACTGCTGATGACGATATTTGTAAAAAACAACGAGGTCAGCAACAGTGCGACGATGTTGTAGGGAATCAAGTTTTGATGTCAAAGTTCGATCACCCACAATTCGTATAGCCCGCTTTTGAACAGAGTCCAAGAGGGCCAAGATGGAAACAGAGGCAGCACCGTAAACTTGACAGCAGTACTCCATACAGGGACGAATATAGGACTTATAAACATGGAGCAATTGGTATGGAGTGAAAATTTTTTGCATCTATTTAGGAGGCCGAGTTTTCTGGACGCGCCTTTTGCCATTGCCATTACATGATCGTTCCAGAGTAGGTCATTTGAAACTATGACACCCAATAAACGAATATTTTTACATTCACCTATTGGTTCATCACACATACTAAATAAAATATCTTTGGGGAACTCGGTCTTTAATCTGGAAACAATCAACAGCTGTGTTCTGGTAGAGTTGAAATTGACAAGGTTTTGGTCACCCCAGTCGGCGACTTTATTCAGGTCTTTGTCACGTTTATGGCAGCGTCTCTCCGGGCAGGATCAATTCGTTCGTGCATTTTACCTTTTGAAGGAAGGGGCTCGAACGACTTGTGCAAAGTACTATCATCTGCAAAACTATTTATTGGGTTGCTGGTGATTTTCAACAATTCGTTGATATAAATCAAAAATAGGGTTGGGGACAATACTGAGCCTTGGGGTACACCAGCGTTAATTAGTTTAGACTCAGAACAAAATCCGTTTAAGGAGACCGAAATGTATCGGTTGGATAGAAAATTTTGAATCAGCCTCACAACATTGGGATGAAAACCGTACGCAACGAGCTTGTTGATTAAGTTGGCATGCCAGACTCGATCGAATGCCTTGGAGATGTCTAAAGCGATAACGTATGTTTCACCACCTTTATCAAGTATGCTGTTCCAACAATGCGCTACATAGTTTAATAGATCGGTAGTTGATCTTTTGTTTCGTAAACCGTATTGGCTATCGGATATTAAATGATTTTCTTCCAGAAATTTTGAAATATGTGTATTAATATAATGCTCGTAGACTTTGGATAGGACCGATAGTAAAGCTATTGGCCTATAATTTGAGATACCGGATTTTGGTCCCTTTTTGGGGACTGGCTGGACATTTGCCAACTTCCAGCACGAGGGAAATATACCAGATTTGTAGGATTGGTAGAATATTTTAGTTAAAGTTAGTGCAAGTTCTTTGGAAAAGGTTTTTAAAATAATGGGTGGAATATTGTCCATTCCTGAGGCTTTGTTGATGTTTAACCCCTTTAAAAGTTTAGCGACTATTTTGGTTTTGAAGTGAAGTTCATTCATATTAACTCCTGAAGACTGGATTAGGGGTATTTCTTTAGGAGTTTCCAAAACAGTGGAGTTCAGAGCAAAGCGTTCAGCGAACAAGTTAGCTTTTCTTGCGGGATCATTGACGATTAAATCACCATCAATGATAGGCGGAATAGAAAATTTTGTACCAGAATTTAAAGAATTAATGGCACTGTAGAAACTCTTATCAGAAACAGACATAGACGTATGTTTTGAGGTTTTCGCTCTGTCAATTTCAGACTTTTCGTTTGAGATAATCTGGTTAGATATTTTGTTGGCCTTTAGATATTGGGATCGATTAGTGGGAGTTTTGTTATGAATCCAAATATTAAATGATCTACGTTTGTTTCTAAGTGCCGTTTTGGTAGCTTTCGAATATAAGTATTTTTGTTTGGGTTTTACTATGGAGAAAGGGACAAATTGATTGATAGCAACTTGGATGGTTTCTGTAAAGTTTTGAGCAGAAACATTTACATTGTCAGTGTAAAAACAATGACGGTCGAAAGGGAAACCATGGAAAAAATTTTGAAGACCACTCTTATCCATTTTTGAGTAGTGAAATATTTTACGGGGTTAGGGAGCTGTAGTTTTAAGTAAATCAGTTTTGATAACTGATGAGATTAAATAATGATCAGAATTTCCAATACTACCTTTCGCGACATCGACACTCGTAATATCTGGCATTGTGGTAAGATAGAGATCTAAAAGAAAACTATTATCACCGCCATTACGGGGAGTGAAAGTCGGGCTTTTAACAATTTGGAATAGGCCCTGAGACGCGGCAAAAATTTCTGCCAGTTTTCCACTATTGTCAACATTGTCGGTCGATTTGGAGAATTCCAACCATGATTTGTTGTGGACGTTGAAGTCACCGGTAACGATAACTTCACAATCAGGGGACTTTGCTCTAATCTCGTCCACAATTTTTGTCAGTATATTGAAAAAGTTTGGGTTACGTTTGTTGGGGGACCGGTATAGAGCTATTGTAAAAAAAGTCATTTCTGGAAGACAAATCTTTAAAACCATTGTATTAAAGCCGTCACCGTGTAGTTCAAAATTTGGAAAGCGCGTGTACGCAACACTCTCATCGGATCGTGTCATATCATCGAAAAATCATACCATCGAAAATCGTTACATCGAAAAAAAGCAATGAATCGAAAAATAAAAATCATAATGTCGAAAAATCACACAACCGAAAATCGCAACATCGAAAATCATAACACCGAAAATTCATTACGTCGAAAAGTCATAGCATCGAAAAATCACATCATCGAAAATCATATCATCGAAAATTTGATTCACAAAATCGAAAAATCATATCATCAAAAATCGTAAAATCGAGAAAAAAATCATATCATTGAAATATCATTACATAGAAAATATTCGATGTAATGAATAAATCATTACATCGAAAAATCATATCATCGAAAAACAGGGTGTACCTCACAGATAAAATTTTTGTAAATTAAAATGTTAAATGTCAGCAATATAATATTATGTTAATTGGGCAATTCGTTTGAAAATGTACATTTATTTGTGGATTTTTTTTTTAAATCAAAATTTTGTATGCGTGGAACGAATGAAAAAAACTAAATTCTGAATTTTTTATTTATTGCTTTGAAATGCAGTTTTGCCGGCATGCATTTTTAGTAATTTCTTTTGGTTTACATAGATAATATATTTTGTGCTATCATATTTTGAAGATAAAGTTTTAGGATTTCAAACAGATTTTTCTACGTTTTTTTTAATAATACTATAGGGCTATTCTTTTGAAAATGCGCATGGTTTATAGTTTTTTTATTGAAAATGCCTAAACATTTGCTATGTTTAGTATTGACGAAATTTGTACTGGTGAAAGAAAGTGTGTGTCAAGTGTTTGTATAGGCTTGTATGCCCTAGCTAATGATCAAAATACCATTAGGTGTGGCATAAAATTTGCAATGTCTCTGGCTTTATTGCCACAACATTTAATAATAACTGGCTTCCAGATTGTGGAGAAAAAAGTAGGAAACAGCGCAATATCTAAAACTTTTTTAACATATTTAAAAAGACAATAGTTAACTAATGCTACATTTTCTGTATATAGAGACAAAGTTCGTATTAACAATGCGTGTGAGTCAATACATAGAAATTTGAATTCTATCGTTGGGAAAAGTCATCCTAATGTACATATGTTTCTTGAATATTTACAAAAATATGACAATAGAAACGTTTTCAACATATATAGGGATATAAATAACATTGGCACACCCGGTAATCGAAAAAAAGTTACACCAAATCTGATTTGTTAATTCAATCAGCGGAACAAGAACTACGTAACGACACTAATGTGGAGGCATTTTTAAAAAAAGTGTCGTACAGAAAGGAACTGATAGATTTGCTTACAAACATAAATACTCCCTCTGGTACTGATCAAGAAAATATCAGCGAAACAACATTAGACGAAGAACCTGCTTCGCAGCCTGAGCATCACAGAGAAGCATTAGGAGTTGTTTGCTTAATACAACCACCAGAGTTTGTATTTTTAGATTGTGGTCACTTTGCGATATGCGGTACATGTGTTTTACATTTCCAAATGGAAAATTCTGTTAATATATTGCACCAAAAAACGATGTCCTATTTGTAAAAAAGATATAACGAAGTCACCACTACGAATCTTTGTTACATAAATGATTCAATACTGTGAATAAATGTGAATAAATTTCATATCTCATAAAATTAACATGAAATTATTAATTTTAAGATTTACTTTTATATATTAGTATTATTAATGTCAATTTACATATTATTATTTATATCATCTTAATGTATTAACTTCCACGTTTTTTAGTGTTTAAATAATATTTCAAATTGTTCTCCTATTTAAAAATATTGTCTTAAAAATATATGTGTTTCCAATTTAAATTATTTCGTTTCATTTCCTGCTTTCACGATTTTGAATATTACGCAAATAGAGCCAGTTCGGTCGGATGACCAGTAAAAAGTTCATAATAATAATAATATAAAAAACTAAGATCTGAGCCGGTTGTGAGGCATTGGAAAATTTAGAAATAAAAAAAATCTGAGATCTGAGATATTATTTAAGATTTGAAATCTAATTTAAATCTTGCATAATAATCTTCCTGAGTGAGTGTATACTGTATAAATACAGAAAGATGTACGGCTATTGGGAATTTAACAATGAAAAAAACAAGAAAGCAATTATTTAAATAAAGGAAATATGAAGGGAATGAAACTTCAGAGCTTTGAGGTATGAATGCTTTGGTCAGTTATGGTGACATTATTTTTAGTTTTAGGCAGAGACGTATAACAAAAATAAAAGTCTGCAAAAAACTGATGGTACAAGAATTTTCTGGTAAGAAATGTATTATAAAACTAACACAAAACGATTGTGTTGAAATGTTGTGTTGTCGGAAAACTATCATAAATATATCATAACAGACAGATTATAATGTTAAAAATTATATGAATTGATGCGCAACGAGGATTAACTCAGGTAAATTTCTCAAATACTCTCCATTTAGAAATCAACAATTTTAACTTTGAAGCGTGTCACATAATCAAGGAATATGCCACTTCATTTATACAATTACATTTTAATTTTGTTTTGAAATTTTTTTAAGCAAATTTGATTTTTCTCCTTTTATTTTATGACATTACAAATTTAAATAATAAAACATTAAGGATTGTGTTTGTGTTAAGGCTTTTTATATAGTTTTCACCACAAGCTTTGTACGAGGACAAAATTTTTAACAAAAACAAAAATTAAAACTTTTTCCAAAATTCTAAAAGTATTGCAAAAAATATTGCAAAAATTGAAACTTTTTTCAAAATTCCAAAAATTATAATAAAATAAAAATAAAAATATTCCAAAGATTCTTACAAAATCAAAAATTGAAACTTTTTTCAAAATTCTAAAATTATATATAAAAAAATTCTATTTTTTTTCAAAATTCTAAAAATATTTCAAAAATTGAAACTTTCCAAAATTCTAAAAATATTGCAAAATTATTACAAAATCAAAAATACAAACTTTTTTCAAAATTCCAAAAATATTTCAAAAACTATAACGAATTTAAAAATTTCCATGTCCAATTTCATTTTCAATTACATTTACGTCAAAAAACAGCAAAATTTTTGTTTCTAAAAAATTGGCTAAAAAAATAAATAAAATCATTTTTGACACACTTGACATTATTTTTTTGACAAACTTATAATGCCACAATTTTCAATAATAATAATAAAATTTCATGTCATACAAATAATTAATTTTATTTTTTCCCAAAAATGGGTAAAAAATCAAAAAAAATCTTTCTTTTGACGCATTTGACAACATTTTTTGACAAACTTATAATACCAAAATTCTCAATAATAATAATAAAATGTCATGTCATACAAATATATTTCATGTCATACAAATAATTAATTTTATTTTTTTCCAAAAAATTGGGTAAAAAATAAAAACTTTTCTTTTGACACACTTGACAACATTTTTTTGAGAAACTTCTAATGCAATAATCTAGTTTTTGATCTCGCATACCAATTCCTACCATCAAGATTTCTCCAAATTCAATGTTTCTACTCGTAATCACTTAAAACAAACGTTTTTTAAGCCAAAAATATGAAAATCTGCTATTTTTAACACACTTAATGATTTTTTTGACACACTTGCAGTACAGTTATCAAACACAGTGTCCTTTCGAACCTGTCCATAGAACCTGTCCTTAGGAATCAAAATTTTAGAAATCGCTCCAGCGGTTTTCTAGATTTCGTAGGTATTGACGGCCGACCGGCAGACAGACATACATTTTTTTTTTGCATTTTTAGAATCAGTAGGTCCTAAAACGTCGAGAAATGCCAAAAAAAATTGGGGGTAAAAATTTCACTTTTGGCTCATGAATGTAATACTTAGGTCTTCCAGAGCGAAGTAATATGAATACATTGCCGGAAAAAAGAAGCCTGCCTGATTGAATTGATTTAAAAAAATTCCAAATATTATAATAAAATCAAAAATTCCAACTTTCTTTGAAATCCAAAAATATTCAAGAGAATAATACAAATTAAAGAATTCAAAATTTTTTTAAAGATAGTAAAATTTCTAAAAATTATCATGAAATCAAAAATTTAAATTTTTTTTCAAAATTAAAAAATATTCCAAAAATTATAATAAAATCCAATATTTAAACTTTTTCAAAATTCTAAACAATTGAAAAATTATTACAAAATCAAAAATTGAAACTTTTTTCAAAATTCCAAACATATTGCAAAAATTATAACAAAATCCAAAATTCAAACTTTTTCTAAGATTCTAAAAATTATAATACAATCATAAATTTCAATTTTCTTCAAAAGTTCAAACATATTCAAGAGAATATTACAAAATCAAAAATTGAAACTATTTTCAAAATTCTAAAGATATTGCAAAAATAAAAACAAAATAAAAACTTTTTCAAAATTCTAAAAATATTCAAAACTTATAATAAAATCAAAAATTAAACATTTTTCAAAATTCTAAAAATATTCCAAAAATTAATAAAAAATCAAAGATTGAAATTTCAAATTCTAAAAATATTGCCAAATTTATAACATAATCAAAAATTCAAACTTATTTTCCAACTGTTCCTGTTATTCAGAACTCGTGGAATCACACAAAACGATTACAAAAGAAATATCTTTCTCATAATTACATTTTTTTTAAATACGACATTTAATCTGCAACAACTTGATACTTCTAAATTGTTCCTATTAGTTGGGAGGAGCTGAAACTGGATAAAAACATGTCCAATTTCATGTTCAAATACATTTCAAGTCATACAAATAATTACATACTTAATTTTATTTTTTTCCAAAAAATTGAGTTAAAAAATAAATGAAAATCATTCTTTTGACACACTTGACAGTATTTTTTGACACACTTACAATACAATAGTCAAGGTTCTGGTCCCACATATCAATGCCAACCATCAAGATTTCTCCACATTCAATGTTACTACTCGTAATCACTTAGAACGAACGATACTTAGAATGATACCAAATGTTTAGGCATTTTCAAAAAAAAACTATAAACCATGCGCATTTTCAAAAGAATAGCCCTATAGTATTATTCAAAAAAACGTAGAAAAATCTGTTCGGAATCCTAAAACTTTATCTTCAAAATATGATAGCACATAATATATTATCTATGGAAACCAAAAGAAATTACTAAAAATACATGTCGGCAAAACTGCATTTCAAAGCAATAAATAAAAAATTCAGAACTGAGTTTTTTCGTTCCACACATACAAAATTTTGATTTAAAAAAAAAAATCCACAAATAAATGTATGTTCACGCATTATCGTGAATTTCTAAATAGTTCATCTGAAAAATCAAAATATTTTAAATTAGAATCAAAACAAAACCAATTAAAGATTTATTTATTATTTATAAAGTTATGCAAAACATTACCAAAACAATCCTTTTGAAATGTCAACGAAACTGTCAACTTGAAGTGACGTGTTCGGTATATTTTGATCATTCATTCGATATTTTCAATTTTCACATTGAATTTATGTGTTCGTTATTCTATATTATTAATTCGATAGTTTCGAGATCGTTGGTAAACTTGACAGCTGTGTGGAGTTTATGATTTGTAGAGTTTTGGCTTTCTATAAAATGGACTGTTTTGGTAGTTTTGGTCTCTTATTCTTACGAATTTATATCTGAATAGTATAGTCAGTAAAAAGTGTTGTTTGTGTTACCATGTAGTTGGTTGAGTATGAGCTAAGCTCTCTCTTTGTTAGTTTTAAGTAAATTTTAAATATTTTGTATTCCCATGTGTTAGATCAGTAATAGTAAAATTAATAAAGGAAGTTTTTATAAAGTTGTGTTCATCAGGTCAGTTTTTTAATGTACACTGAATTCTCTTTTTATGCGATGGATACGTTCCTCAGAAAAAAGCATAAAAAAAAATCGCATAAAAAAAGACACTACCTACATTGAATAAATAGTGATAGGTTCAGTAATTTTCGAAAACCGCATAAAACCGAATAAATAAGCAAAAATCGCATAAAAAGGACGATGTTACCATTCTTGGAGACGATTAAGGTGGATACCTATTAGCGTTTGAAGAAATAGGGTGATAGATGTAAAAGATATTGAAATCACGAGTTCAAAATTAGTTTTTTATTTCACTTTTCTTAACGATTAAAAGATAATTGCATCTAGTCATTATCTTCACTTGATGACAATGCTCGCGACCGTTTGTGAACTGGTATGAAATCACTATCATCATTGCTATAGATGGTCAAAAATTTGGGTTACTAAATTATTTCTCCCTAATTACATCGATAGTGCTAATAGTGCTTACAGTGCTAATTACATCGGCTGGTGTTTTTGCTTGATTGACAACAAATCTGTTATTAAACTTTGCGACGATTTCTGCAATTGTTTTAGAAGTTCCTGATACCCAGAAATGCAAATCTTTAGGTCACGCTTGAATTTAAATGCCCGTTTAGAATTCGGTTCATTATTAAATATTAAATTTGAAGACCCTTAGAATTAATTTTGCAGTGAGCGAACCTGCCCCACTGTCTTCTACATCACTATTATTTTCTGGATCTATGACTGGATCCAATAATTCGATATCATCATCACCACTTAAGACCTTATCCATAAGCAATTCATTGAAATCCATTCTCGTTACATGTATCAAAAGCTTCGTCATCAATTTCATGTGCTAAAACAATAATTTCTGAAGAAACCGTCGATCCTTGATTAATTGCGTTTCTGTTTGTAATGCATCGAGACCATAGCGTTTTTCAACACGCATTTAAAGCCTGTGGTCTTATTTCAATGATAGGAGAAGTAGCATCATTGATGCAGTCTAAAATCGAACACTTTTTCCAAACGTCTGCAAGTGTAAGTGGCTCATTATCAAGTTGATTCAAAATAAATTAATAATTAGATAGATAAACAACAATAGAATATTTTTTAAAAATATAGCAAGAGCGCTTTTTTCTCAGCTTTTGCAATGCGTGTTCGGGTGGGCCTTTTTTCCAGAATGCCCCCGTCTCATCTGCGTTGAACATCTGATCGGACAGAAACCACCATCCTCAATTATTTTTGCCAACTGTTCATTATAATTTCTGGCTGATGCGATATCGCCGGCAATCTTCACATTTCTTTAAAAAAAACAATAAGCCACTCTGTTGCTTCAATTGCTCGTAAAAGGGTAGAGGTGAGCGTAAAACGTTTTGTTGCATTTTATCAATTATACTGTAAAATAGAAAATCTATGAACCTGAATTTTGAGATGTGTATAAAACTAACCTATCCGCTGAAGATGGCGGGTACAAAAAAAGCAAAGTCGTTTTGTTTTACAGGGCTGCGATGTGACGCCTTTAAGAAAATACTTTTTCTAACCGAGTCAAGTAGGGTATATGCAAGGGCTTTACTTCAGTATCTCTAAACTTTTATTTTAGAATTTTTTACCATACAGTTTTTTGAGTAATTTTGAATTAATAAGTAATTTTGCGTTGATTTTCTTTCCGCTTAGTTTCGGACTAATTGGTCGAAAAACATCAAAATTCTTAGAAATAGAAAATATGGTAGCTTTTTAACGAAAAATATAGCGAAGTGTGAAATATTCATAATGGTATTTATTAAGTGGAAATAAAAAGGAGTAAAAACACAATTTAAAATCCAGTCAAGCGAGATATCATTTGAAAAAGCACTTAATTTAAGAAACATTGCAATTTTAGAATTTGGCAGTCTATTTTTCTCTCTAGCGTTCACGTCCCATGGAGGAATTTTGCCGTCTGTGCAATCAGCTTCCAATCGTCTCGTTGTATGACCAGTTGACTCCAGTTTCAACATCCTATATCACGAAGGTTTTGGATGATGTTATCTGCCAGCGTTGTCTTGGTCTTCCTCTGTGACGAACACCAGCTTGTTGTTGTTGGGATGCATTTTTATCACTCTATCTAATGGAGCCCTTTCTACATGACCAAACCTTCTAATCTGGTTGGATTTAATGAATCCGATTATCCGATCCGAAGCGGTATGATTAGAAGTACAATATCATCTGTGTAGCCAAGAATTTGACTAGATTTGTTATATGTGCAGTTTTGTGTCTTAATTCGGCTTTTTCTTATCGCGTACTCGCGCCAAATTAAATAGTACGGGCGCGAGTGCATAACCTTGTTGAACACCTGACGTTATATCGAAACAATCAGAAACTGACCCTTCTATTACTATTCTACAATTTGATCCCGATGTTGTGAGTTTGCACAGAGAAACAAGTTTCTCTGGGATACCAAGCCATATGAGTGCGGACTAAAGGTTGTCGCGGATGATGCTATCATATATTTGTTTGACATCAACGTAGAGCTGGTAAATGCTGATGTTTTATGCACATCATTTTTTCATAACTATCCTTAAGGTCCTTAGGAGAATCATCCTTAAGTTAAAACTTGATTCGCACACTTCAGAGGGTTACATTTTTTAAATGTGGCGGAACAATGAGAATTATTTTCCATTCAGCAGGTAGTTCTTCTTGGTCCCAGATTGCAAGAATCAGATCGTATATACGTGAGACCAGAGCTGCTCCACAATTTTTAAATGGTTCTGTGGGAATTCCATCGATACCTGGTGATTTGCCAGTTTTCAGTTTTTAATGGCAGCTTCCACTTCTTCTATTGCTGGGTAAGGGACAAAGATCTCCTCAGTTGATGGAGCAATTACTCGAAAAGGATAACCTTTATTTGTCCTATTCAGTAGGTCTTGAAAGTGGGATCGTCACACTGCCAGCACATCACGTTAACTTATTGTAAGTTCATTATTTCCATTTTTGATGGCTGTAGATCGTGGATGGAAATCTTTTTTCGGATTTTGTGCATTGGCACTCTGGAATTTCCGTTGGTCGCATGTTGTTTGATGTTTTCAAAACAGCTCTTCATGTGTTCGCGTTTCTTTTAACGTAGAAGTTTTGCTGAGGCTTTCCTGGCGCATAGATAATCAGCTTGGGATATTCCTTGTTAATCATTTTTATCGCAGTTTTTGTTTATGTTCAATGGTTTGGCGGCACTCGTCGTCAAACCCTTCAGAGTAGAGTAACTTCCACTTCCGTCGTCAAACCATTGACACTTGTAGAGTGTCTCTTGACTTAGAGATCATAAGGTGATCGATTTGATTTTCCGTTCTTCCGTCATTTGATTTCCAAGTTGCCTTGTGAATTCTCTAGTGAGGAAAAAAACTGCTAGCAATAACTAGATCATACATCATAGTCAGCTTGGCAGCGTGAAAACCATTATTGTTGCTGGTATGATGCAAGCTGTTAGGACCGATATGTCTTCTCAGTTCTGCACTTTTACCAATTTGAGCATTAAAGTACACGACTTTTATATCGTACCGCGGGATGTTATTGATGACTTCTTCAAGTTCTAGGAAGAACAGGTCTTTAATGTCATCTGCTTTTGTCTTCAGTAGGTGCAGGAATATTAACGATTGTTACATTAAATTTTTGCGTGCGAATTCTCAGTGTGCATAACCCCATATTAATTGGGCAGAAGTCGATAACATGCTGATTCACGCGACGCGATGGGAAAGCCAACTCCAAATTCTCCTTCGTTTTGATGACCGCAATAGTTAAGAGTGTATCCTTTCGCTGTCTCATGAATTCCACTACTTGGCCCTCTAAGTTCTTGTAATTACACTATATCCAGTATGTAGCTAAATGATAGCGTGGTGTGTGAATTTTAGGAGATATCCTAGTCTTCAAAGGTTTAGCACGTTCCAGGTTCCCATTTTTAAATCGTAGTCCGGGTACAATTTTCGAGGTCGTTATTGTGATAAATCCGAGATAAAACGAAGTCAGTGTACAGGCTAGCCCTTCGCCCAACCCAAATTTTCGTGAATGGGTTCGTCCAGAAACAGACGTTTTACACGTTTATATTGTGACCCGCTTGATCCAAGACAGATGCCCGCTCCAAACCGCCCCTAACGTGGAGAACGCTTGATTTCCATTGATTTTATGGTGTAGAATCATTGAATATAAGTAATATTAACCCTGCTTCTATCAAATACACCAACTTAATTCTGTTAGAGTTACCCAGGTTACACGGATATGGAGTAGAATTTCGGATTTTTGCTACCCAAGGAAATGGCGGTCCATTGTTTTTGAATTATTGTCAAACAAGTGCCATATTAATTTTGACCTCCTTGCATTTTGAGCTAAAGAATGGTGAAGAAACTGTGACTTAAATGAGTGAGGTGTCATATGAACAAGCACTTAATTTAAGAAACATTGAAATTTTTTTAAGAATAATGAAGTGCACAGTTTTGAACTATTGGCAATCATTATCCTAGCTATTGTTATTTGAATTGATAAGATATTTTCCAATTTGAGCCATTTACAAGCTGGTATAATTTAATCTCTCGTTAGTTACCATAAACAGCCATGGATGTACCATTTTGTGTGAAACTTTGAAAATGTTGAATTGGCTCGTAAATGTAAATATCAATAGCAATTCGTTTTTTATGTGGCTATGATTGCCAGATCATAAAAAATCTACTACGCAACTTTATGTCAATTATTTTTGACAGTTTGTTCTTTTACGTTCACGGAACCCTCGGCAAGCGAATTTCATTCACACTTGACCGTTTTTTTTTGGTTTTGAACTTTTGTGATTCTTCTTATGGATTTATTTTTTATTATTACATATTTTGATGTTACATTTTTGAATTTTCAGAGAAAATATATCATTGGTAATATAAAATAACGTTTTTTACTTTCAATAATACTTTTGTTTGAGAAAATATTTTTTTATAAGAATTTAAAATACTTTTCCAAATTTCCAACCGGCAATCCTTGTGAAGAAGAAGGAGACACAGAAAAAATCGCATAATTCCTAAATTGTGTAAAAAAAATTCGTAACCGCATAACTTTAAAATCGCATAAAAGAAAATCGCATAAAAACAGAATCGAGTGTATATATAAATTAACCAAATAGTTTTTTCTTTGTTCTCTGACAAATATTCGTCGAGTGTGCATGCAGTAAAAAAAAACTCGTAGAAGTTTTCATCGATTGGAACGGGTGATGTTTCCATGCATCTTTCATTTCATATGTACATGATTTTAAATCATTATATGAGCTGATATATTTTCATCATTGCATCGTTCATCTCATATGTACATGATGTCAACTATTATATGAGCTGATATATTTTCGTCATTGCTTCAGTTAATCATCTCATTTACATAACTTCAACTATTATATGAGCTGATATTCTCGTCATTACTTCAGTTAATCATCTCATTTACATAACTTCAACTGTTATATGAGCTGATATATTTTCATCATTGCATCAATCATCTCATATGTACATGATTTCAACTATTATATGAGCTGATATTTTCGTCATTACTTCAGTTAATCATCTCATTTACATAACTTCAACTATTATATGAGCTGATATATTTTCATCATTGCATCTTTCATTTCATATGTACATGATTTTAAATTATTATATGAGCTGAGATATTTTCGTCATTGCTTCAATCAATCATCCATATGTACATGATTTTCAACTATTATATAAGCTGAGATAGTCTCGTCGTTGCTTCAGTTGATCATCTCATTTCCATAACTTCAACCATTATATGAGCTGATATATTTTCATCATTGCATCAATCATCTCATATGTACATGATTTCAACTATTGTATGAGCTGATATTTTCGTCATTGCTCCAGTTAATCATCTCATTTACATAACTTCAACTATTACATGAGCTGATATTTTCTTCATTGTATCATTCATCTCATATGTACATAACTTCAATCATTATATGAGCTGATATATTTTCATCATTGCATCATTCATCTCATATGTACATGATTTCAACTATTATATGAGCTGATATTTTCGTCATTACTTCAGTTAATCATCTCATTTACATAACTTCAACTATTATATGAGCTGATATATTTTCATCATTGCATCGTTCATCTCATATGTACATGATTTCAACTATTATATGAGCTGATATTTTCGTCATTGCTCCAGTTAATCATCTCATTTACATAACTTCAACTATTATATGAGCTGATGTTTTCTTCATTGTATCATTCATCTCATATGTACATGACTTCAACCATTGTATGAGCTGATATATTTTCATCATTGCATCATTCATCTCATATGTACATGATTTCAACTATTATATGAGCTGAGATATTTCCATATTTGCATCACGGTGTTGGAAGTTGATGTGCCAACCAAATCACATCAAATATATCTTCAATAAAAAAAATACAGTCCACCTCTCATCGACGCCGCATCAATGTACATTTTAAAACGAATTGCCCAATTAACATATTATATTGCTGACATTTAACATTTTAATTTACAAAAATTTTATCTGTGAGGAGAGTACACCCTGTTTTTCGATGATATGATTTTTCGATGTAATGATTTATTCATTACATCGAATATTTTCTATGTAATGATATTTCGATGATATGATTTTTTTTTTCGATTTTACGATTTTCGATGATATGATTTTTCGATTTTGTGAATCAAATTTTCGATGATATGATTTTCGGTGATGCGATCTTTCGGTGCTATGATTTTTCGATGCAATGAACTTTCGGTGTTATGATCTTTCGATGCTATGACTTTTCGATGATATGAACTTTCGATGATATGAAATTCGGTGGTATGAACTTTCGGTTTTGTGATTTCAGGTGATTCGACGATTTGATTTTTCGATGTTATGATGCGGACTCACTCTCATGAATGAATGCGCATACGCCCTGATGGAGTTTGAAAGCTGATTCGAGCCTATATTTGGAATTAAGCGATTCTATAAAGAGAAAATTTTCAGAAACTTGTGTTTCTGTAAGGAATAGAATGTTCGGTTTGTCGTGCTCAAGATGATGTTGCACGTGGTCATGATTAGCGTTTAATCCGCAGATGTTTTGAACATGTATTTTAAAATTTTTTATTGATTCATATATGTTTTGTCCCTGCAAATTCCGTGGACGTGCCGCTTTATGGGCGGGTGGATTGCGCAAATTTGCTTTACCACTTGCAGACTTATTTTTTTTCGGTTGTACTGCCATATATATATCAAAAGGGTTTTATTTTATTTTTTTATGTTTTATTTTAAAATGGATAACTAAGTAAAAACCCTATCATACAACAAAATATGACATATGCCAATATTTCATGATAAGATGAAGAAATAATAACAAAATAATAAGTGAAAAACAAATTGTGAGAAATTTGAAGAAAACAAAACAAAACTAAATGCCAATAATCCAGCTGATGCAGCGCACCCCAGACGCACCGCCCACCACCTCAATCGAGGCACAAAGCCCACACATAACTACGTGTTGGTCCGATTCCTCGGAAGAGCTAATGAGCGGTACCGCTACGGAACGCGGCCCAGCTAAGACTGGAAGTCTGCCGTTGACTAATTAAAGTTCGTCCGCCAGCACCCTAAGATATCATCTTGGCTAATGACATCTCCTGCCATTGCCAGTGGTATGTGATATCTCACGCTAACTCATACGTCAATGGCAGGGACTGGAGTACGCAGGGTAGTCAGACCCGTAGATCAACATTGATCATAATCGATCAAAATCGATCCCTCCTGCAGAAATTTAGGAAGACTTTTGTAAATGTGTAATCAATATGCATATAAGAAAATATTCCCTAATTTAAAACAATAATAACTCAGCTTTGTTTTAATTTTTTTTTAAATTTTTGCGAAAAAACTAAAAACTGAAAAAAAAACAAAAGAAATTTTTTTAATATTTTTTCTATGGGATATTTTTATATGTTTATGGAAGTTGTTGTTGTAATTGAATGGCATGCATTAGGTTTAATGCTAATTACATTGAGACCTCTTGGGTTAGAAAGCTGAAAATTTCTGAGGTTATAGTTGAAAAGTTTATCTAAAAGTTAATATGAGTTTAAATAACATTAACTCAAAAATGAGGAAGGCATGGCCGTTTGCGTTTGTTTTCGTTCTAACAGCCCTGGTGTCTCAACCTCTAGACTTGAACTATTTTTTTTTAAATTTTGAAAAGACTTATGTTCTAGTTAACGTATGCGCACATATTTAAAAGTGAGATTGGCCATTTTCAGCCAAACCAAGGACAACAAAGTTTATTAAATTTTTAAAACAGCTGATTTTTCAGGAACCTGGAACGCCAAGGTTGTCATTTGGAAATAAATGATAGAAATATGTTCAAATATTCAATATTGATAAATTTTATTAAAATATTGTGATTCAAACGGAAGTTATAACGCCCTAGATTTTTCGACTTTTTTGGCTCTAGCCACTTAACCTGTACCCGGATATGGCCAGTTCGCGAACTTGTCCAAAAGATTTTTTACCGCAACGTATACAGAAAAATTTTTGTTGTAGGTAAAGAAATGCGATCGTGAGAGTGCCGGTAAATTCCGTTATAGCTCATATTCGTTATATATATATATATATATATATATATATATATATATATATATATATATATATATATATATATATATATATATATATATATATATATATATATATATATATATATATATATATATATATATATAAATATATATATATATATATATATATATATATATATATATATATATATATATATATATATATATATATGTATGTATATATATATATATATATATATATATATATATATATATATATATATATATATATATATATATATATATATATATACACATAATTTTTTTTTTTTTTGTTTTTCCGTCTCCACTTATCATCCATAGTCGTTTGGCACCAAAATTTTTCCGAAATTCCGAGATGAAGCCCATTGCAATAGGTAGATTTTTATATGAAATCTACCTAAAAACGTGAGTGCGTGTGCGGAAAATTTCCTAAATCAACAAGTATGCCTACTGTAGACCCTACTCAATGTATATTGTATATAGTATATACATTAACAATATTGGCCTATGTCGTATTTAATTATGTTATAGGATTTATTATTTCTTTATTCATTCTGTAAATGAAATCAACACCAAAACCTTAGAATAGAACGCAGCTTTGGTCTTAAAATGTTTTTATGTGTGTTGTAATTCCTACTACAGAACACATTTTATTAAATTTATTCAAATTTATGCTTTGAGGTTTTTTCTGTCTTTTTGACACATTATTGATCAGGATTTTTTTTATGATATTATCTTGAATACTGAATATGTAAGATTTTCTTATTGTTTTTCCAATCAATAATTTGTTTTGTGCATAATTTAAGATGATTGATTAAAGGAAACATTTTTAGCGCACATAATTATGATATGTACGAGCAACTCGACATTTTTGAATATTTTCTATTTGTGTCATTGAGTGTTATCGCAAATTTTTTTTATACTTTGAATTTGTGTTTGAATTACAGACGATGATTTAAATTACATATATTGGAGACGGTGGCAATAAGAAAATTATAAATTATTATGGAAAGTTAAAATTATTTTGATAATATTGTCCTAGTTTGTTGATTTGTCTCTACAACAAAAGCTCTAGGATCTAAGATTGTGGGTTACAACTCGGACCAAGTCAGCCATGGTAGCCCATTTGTTGCGTCATTAAACAATTTGTCGCCGTTGCCAATTTTTAAAAAATTTAAGAAGTCACCAGCCTACGTATGTATAAGCTTTTCGGTTTTCAAAATCTCAAAAGTTTTGTTCATCCGATTTTAATTCTTAATACATATTGTTTATTAACTAAAATGCAGTCAATTTGTAGCATTAATAATTAATTTGTAGCTGATCGTCCTAGAAAAACACTTGCTTGTTGCAATAACACTTGTGTGCATATATAACCAGCATTTTGGGCCTTAAGAGTATTACGACATCGTCTCAATATCTAATCTAAATATATATGCCTTATTGGTTAAACACTCTTACTGCTTTTAGTGAAAACTAGAAACTGCAGTACGGTCATTCCAGAAAATGAAGTTACATTTCGCAAAAATTTGAATTATTTTTTAACCGTCAGTTGTACTTAAAAGTGACGTTTGTTTTCATAATATTATCCATTTCTAATAAATATACATACATAATTGTTCCGAAAAAATTTTGTTTAGTTTTTTTTTCAATTGTTTTATCTTTTAAACCACACAACAGAAAAAAGATTGTACATATATTATAAAATATAAATTAGGTCAGTTGGCTTATTAGGATTACTAATAGTAGGTAGTTTAGTTAAATATCTCGTCCGAGCTTCACTTGCATATTGATAGACAAGTTTCATAATGGTTCATGCAAGGTTCTATATCTAACATTTTTTTAAGAATTAATAAAAGGAATTTGTTTTGTAGTACTTGTAAACGCTTTTTGTGGGAGTTGGCACTATCCCACCGAATTGGGGCTGCATAAAGTAATGCAGTTAGTATTATAGCTGATGTAACTGCACTATTATATTTTGCTGCGTGTATTTTGCTACCGTGTTCAGATGTGAGTAGCTGGCTATAGAGATGATAATTTTGCTGCGTGTTCACCGTGTTCAGATGTGTGTAGTTCGGTTTGTTGACAATATCTTCAATTTATGTATATTTCCAACTGATTTTATATCCTAAATGCCTATCATTAATATTTTCGATGATATTAGCTAGCGAAATCGAAAGGCACATCAATATATAGGTATTCAAGTCTTTTAGTTTATTTAACACCAAAATTTGTTTGACTTATATAGTCATCTGTAATTTTTCTATTTCATATCACTAAATAAAATTACAATATAAAGATTCATCTTATTCTGAATATGTCATTAACATTTAAGAAGAATAGAATTTTGCATTTTCTTTTAAATTTATTTATAATACACAAATCACATTTTTTTATACTGGTGATTAAATTATTGTAAAAATCAATCTACTGCAAATATTTTATATGTGTTCAACTAAAAGGATTTTACTTTAATTTTAAGTAAAATTACACGGATAAAGACAAACGTTTTTACATCTTTTTGAAAAAACAATTAATAATAATAATTTTAATTTTTAAAAGAAAACTAGATTAAAAAATTGTACCTAAAATTTTATTAATCTACTTTTAAAAGTTTGAAACGAATTTAAAGAAGATTTTCAAATTTAACGCAAACGAGTGAATAAAAAGTCACCACATTATCATCGATTTATAAGCTAAGAGTTTATGGGAGAAATTCATTGAACTTTTTTGTTTAACACCGGAGAAAAGGACTTAACTATCGTTTTTCTTAAGAATCGGGCAGTCGCGGCAATTTTCAAAATTCTTTTTTACAAATTTGGTATCAATCGATCGGCCTTGGCCGTCTCCAGAAAAGAGAGACAACCCCACCCCTTATTGAACTACCCTGAGTTCGGTCAACATTTTTACCACCACCATTGAACTCAGCATACTCGATTATGTAAAAATCGATAATAATGACAATAATTTCGATGCTTTGTATAACCGACCCCTCAACCCCCACCTATTATTGGACTACCCTGAGTCCGACCCCAATTTTTATTATGACGATAATTTCGACATTTTTTATAACCGACCCCCAAACCTCCACCCATTTTTGGACTACCGCGAGTCCGGGCCCCATTTTTATCATCATCATTGAACTCAGCATCCTCGATTATATTGAAATCGACACCAAACATGACATGCAAAAAAATATTTTTTTCTACGATATTTTTTTCCACTCCTTGGGGGTAAAAAATGGTTATGTCACCGATCAGGAGGTAATATAGGGGATTGTATTTGTTGTAAAATTCTGATTCTAACGATACCTCACATGACATATTTTACTCTTTTAATTTACCCCCACCCACGGGGTTGGTTGGAGGTGGGGTGCAAACCAACTTTTGGACTCAAAAGTTGCGCTGGTCTAAATAAAAGACAACGGTGCCATTAAATTTTTTTTATCTTTTCCCATTTGTTTTATATAGGTTTTTATATGCTAAAACTTAAAGAGGGTGTAAAGAGGTGGGGGTGGGACCTACCACCCCAATCTCATAGAGTTTTTGGGAGACGGCCAAGCCCGATCGATTGATACCAAAATCACAAAATCGAGTCAAAAACATTTCCAAAAACACGTTTTCTGCCCGATTCTTAAAAAAAACGATAGTTAAATAGTTTATTACACTTAGAAACAACATGATTTATGTGATGTTTTAGAGTAAGACGACGGTCCATAAAGATACCCAGGTATTTGAGATGGTTTTCCCAGTTTAATGTATTGCCGATAATCGTAATGCTTCTTTGAGGAATTTTCCTTGCTGCTCTACATCTTGTGAAATATGTATATAGCTTCACATTTAGTTGGGTTTACTTTTAGCTTCCACAAATCTAGTTAATGTAAGATAAGATCAAGATAAGATTCAAGTTTTATTATTATGGGTTCAGCTAGTTCATCCGAGGTATATATGGCAGCATTGTCGGCAAAGAGGGCAATCTCACACTTTTTTGATTTGTCCGTTAATTAGTAACGGACTTAAGACTGACCTTAAGAAATAAGTTTTCTAGTAAGCTTATTTGATCTCTAACTTATTTGATCGCCAATTTTTCATATATCCGAAATGATTAGCTAGAGTTCTGATTATTTTTCATTCATATATTTAAAAAGAAAAATTAAAAATTATATGCTAGCATATCTCATTACCACTTTTTGAAATCATTGCTTCTACGTCAACAAAATGTCTACGCAAAAACTTTATTTATAAGCGTAGCGAAGCACGCCGGGCCCTCCTAGTATTTATTAATCATTTCATTGGGTGTCAAGGGTCAAGGGTGTCAAGGGTGTCAAGGGGGTCAAGGTTGTCAAGGATGTCAAGGTTGTCAAGGTTGTCAAGGGTGTCAAGGGTGTCAAGGGTGTCAAGGGTGTCAAGAGTGTCAAGGGTGTCAAGGGTGTCAAGGGTGTCAAGGTTGTCAAGGGTGTCAAGGGTGTCAAGGGTGTCAAGAGTGTCAAGGGGTGTCAAGGGTGTCAAGGTGTCAAGGGCGTCAACCATTAAAATATTGTACTAATGATCATACTTTTCGTGAGTAATGCTAGCATGTAGCAAATGCCACCATGCTCTCCGGGCCCACCCCACAAAATGTCTACGCAAAAACTTTATTTGTAAGCGTAGCGAAGCACGCCGGGCCCTCCTATTATCTATTATCAAGAGATGCACCACGTACATCAACACTCATACCAGTATCACGTCGACGGTACAAAGGATAACCATTAACAGATTCTTTAGTATTTTCAGAAAAAGGTTTTGGAAAATTCTTACTACATTTACCATCTCTCATACAAACAGAATTGGGATTGAGAGCACCACATAGTCCATGCATCATATGACGTTTCACATATTCATGTTATTCAGGAAAAAAATGGGATCAGAGATTTCAGTACATACAAATTTATTAATCATTTCATTTCCATCAATTCTATCTTCATCTGACAAATTTAACAAACCCATCAGGCAGGAATTAAAGCACCAGTACGATGATTAAAAATATTATGAATTTTAAAATGATAAATACCACGTGCAATTCATTTCTTCATTCACAACATTTATTTCACCAATAACACCATTCATTTATGAAGAAAAAACAGAAAAATCGAACACTAATAGCCTTGTTTCTCTATAGCAGGCTACAGACCTACAATCAATTTGTCAATCAACTCAAAAACGAAAATAAACGAAATAAAATTTCGTGTAAAAATCCCCTATATTTTATTTCGTTTATTTTCGTTTTCAATTGATTGACAAATTGATAAGAACAAATCAATTTTTTGAATTGTTTCTTTAATTTCTAATCAATAGAAAATATTTAAAAACAAAGAAAAATAATAATTAAATCAAAGAAAATCAAAGAAAATCAAAGAAAAATAATACGTCCATCCACTCCTAAATCAGTGCATAAACTAAATTGAAATTTGAAAAGAAAATATAAAATACTAAATAATAATAATAAAAAAACAAAGAAAAGACTTAAGCAATTCCATTTCATATTGTATAGGGAGGGGGCCGTTAAATTCAAAAATACATTTTAATTCGTCTATAACTTTTTTATTTATGATCCGATTTGTGTGAAAAATCTTTAAAATCTAAGTTACACTAATATCAGTTACACTAATGTTAGCAGTGAAAATTTTAAATGAATCCTTCTGCGAATAAAAAAGCCTTAGGCTCCAAAAAGTTTTTTTTTGCGTATTAATATATAAGATTTTATTATTATTACTTCCCTGAATTGTTGAAAAATTTTGTTGCAAGCAGCTAGAGAACCTTGGTTTAGTGGCATGTGTATTTTGGTTGAAATCCTGCTTGCTGAATGTGGATCTGGTTAGTTCCGGAAAACCCTCATGTTGAAACATGTACTTCCTGGCCTGTGCTTTTCGAGTTAAAAACTTTGAGTTGGTAAAAGTTCTAATCTTAATATATTCATCCTTATATTCACATTTTGGGGAATTTGATGGATGATCTTTACAGTTTACATATTTATGTTTGGCAGTTATTTCTTTGACTCGACTTTTATTATCACCACGATTTAGTGAACAATATACACACTTTGGTTTCACATTGCAGTAATTAATAGAGTGGCCAAACATAAAACATCGATGGCATTGGATCGGTCCTTTCCTTGTATTATATACAAAATCCCATTTGCATATCATATGACCAATATGTGTAAAATTGCGAAGGTTATTTAGGGAAATAACCCCTCTATTGAAGTTAACAAAATAGACTGCGTTATCAGCATAGCGTTTACTCTTAGTTGGAATTTTTTTCACTTGCAATGAATTAAGTCCCCTCAACTAAATCCTTAAACACTTCTCTTTCCAGTTTATTTCATAATCCATATAATGCAACCCGCGATACTTTGTTTTCCTCCTGAGGAAATGCATTGTTTATTATCAGCTTGCGATAAAATTTCTTTCACTTTACTAAAATCATTAGCGTTGTACAGTTAATTCAGTTTCAATTTACAAAAAATGGTTTTAATTACTTGTGTACTCAACGAGTTCACAAACGAGAATCTAAACGAATGTAAATTATTTCCTAAAATGTTAAATAAAACCAGCCATGTTAGAACATATGTATAAAAATACTTTTCATTTTTCTATTCTTATTCTTTCTTTTCTTTTATTTAGTTTTACTATCATTAAACAAATTTCGTTTCTTTTCGTATTTTATTATTATGCCTAGTTTACACGAGGCGAGTAAACGTGCGAGCTGACCAGGCGACTTACTGTAGTACAGTTACTGGCATCGTGCGAGTAGGCCAGTAACTGGCAGGCGAGTTACTACAACATAGCATATGTTGTTTTAACTTGCCACTCGCCTTCCACATTGAAAATTATGGTCGTATTGTATTCGGTTGATTTCGACTTCTTTTATGTTTCATTTTATTTGTTTATATGATTTTGTGATCTTATAGAGAGACATAGATTATAAAGAGACATATTGACATTTTATGATTTTATAGACATTTGTTTTTTCACTTTACCACACTTACACAGTGTTATTAACTGATAAAAACATCAAATTAAAAAAAAGAACAACCAAAATATATGAATCAAGAGGAGTAGGAGAATAAAATTATTTATAATATATTATCATTAATTTCAACAATACTTAGGTCATTAAAAAGTATAAAGAAAAACACACAAATCAAATATGACAAAATCAGTTTTTTTCAATTTACTTAAAAATACAACAAAATCTCTCCTTACTATACCACACTTAAACACTGTTATAAACCGAAAAAATAATCAAATTCAATAAAAAAGAAAAAAAAACAAATTATAAATCAAGAAAATAAGAAATAAGAAAATAACATTTGATTACAATATATCTCTATCTTTTAATATTTATTTTATGTTTAATATTTATTTAGCGTGAAGATGACTCGAATATATAAATTTTTCCCCATACAAAATCGCACAACGCGCCTAAAGAAGTTTTCACGTCAAAAACCATCTAAAAATATAAATGATTTTACCAGTGTAATAGTTTTATAAAGTCTCACTAAGTATCTTTCAAACAAAATAAATTACTCAAATCGAATATACCGTTGGAACACAATTCAGCTTCAATGTTTGTGTTTCTTAAGAAATTTCGAGCCACCCTGTGTCGAAATAAGCAACCAATTAAAAAAGTAAAAACATTTTTTTATTATACTAACGATTACCGAAGTTTGAAAAAAATCGGACAAGGACGGGTTCACATAATCGGCGTCTTGGTTCGATTTTCCATCAATATTGAATGTGGAGAAGAGACTCTCTCATTGGTATGTGAGACCAGCAACTTGATTATTGTATTATATATAAGTGTGTCAAAAAATGATTTTAATTAATTATTTTTGATAAAATTAATTTTTTGTATGACATGAAATGTAATTGAACATCAAATTGGACATGGAATACGGTTCTATCCAGTTTGAACTCCTCTCAGTTTATAAGAACAGTTGGAAAATATCAAGTCGTTTTTTTTAACGAAAATTGTAGTTATTAGGGAGATGTTTCTTGAGCAATTTTTTCTGTGATTCCAGATTCCACGACTTCTGAATAACAGGAACAGTTGGAAAATAAGTTTGAGTTTATAGGATTTTGTTATAATTTTTGGAATATTTTTAGAATTTTAAAACAATTTTTGGAATGTTTCTAGAATTTGTTGTTCCATGTTAGTTTTGTGATAAATTCTAAACAGAGATAAAATACTTGCACTTTTGCAAGGAATTTTTTGTTTATTATACATCGCTGCCCAAAACTAAAAACAATGTCCTCATAAAAGCTTTTTTTCCAAAAACTATTTCTATATCTTATTAAACGCTATAATGCTTCTCTTTAAACGCCTGTACATCTGCACGAGGAGGAAATAACAACACGAGCCTTGAAATTTTTTTAAGTTAAAGGTAAGAACTAAGTATCCTGCCAATTTCTCTTATCAAACGTCCAAATTGTAACATTACGTTGTAATTTTTACAGCTAAAACCGCAATACACAAAAATAAGACTTTTCAATTGTTTATTCTGTGTGAACCGGGAGTGGTGCGTGAGAAAATAAAATCCTAATGGATTTTGGTCTATGGGATTTTGGAACCCCAAAGAACATTCCCACAAAGTTTAAGCAAAATCTAAAACAGTGCAGTCACAATTTTTTTTTTGGATGATTTTCTATGGAATGACTCTGCTGTTATTGTTCGGGATTGTGTGAGTAATTGAACTCAAGAAAATCAGGAAGCAATTTGAATTTTTTCAATTCAAAGGTATGGTTGGAATTGTTGCTGAGAAAAATTTTGTTTGCTCTTTTTACATGTTTCGGTTGGAGATTCGAACTCGTAACTTTATCCAATGCCAGTAAATTCAAATCCTTTGGCAGACACGCTGTCCACTTCGCTGTCACCAATGCGATGATATTTCGAAGTTGGAACTTCACCATAGCTCTATTTACTTAAGTTGAATTCTAAACTGTCATTAGACTCCTATTTTTTCGTAAATTTTTTCACATTATTTTGGGGATTTTTTCCATTACTGTTACTGTTGCTGTTATTGTTTCTACTATTTTATTAGGTTTATTTTAGGTTGTGGGATTTATTTTCAATAAATTTTAAATTATTATTTTAAAACTGTAGGTATGGATTTTACTAAAAAATTTATTGTCTGTACATATTTGATATTGAATATTTTTTAATAACATTATAGAGATAAATTCAATTGTGTCGACTGTCGGCACTTGGCGAAACATTTTAATATAAATTAAAAACTAATAACACTTGTTTTTATATTTCGCAAATATTGAGATATAGAGATATAGAGATTGAAATAGTAATGGAATTTATTGTCTAAAATTCAATCCTGATTATTATTGATTTTGTTTATGAAAATAGTATTTTCAAAAACTTTTTTTCTGAGTTTAACTAATACATACCATAATTTCAAGTCACTAATCATAAACGGTCATTTAACTTTCAAATCTATTAATAGTATTTTAGTCTAGTTTCATTAAAACGATGACAAACAATCGTGCAATTTTATTATAATAACAATATTCCTTATAATAATAAAACAGCATCAAACTAATTTTCTATTAAATTCATTGAAAAGATAACAACAACAAATAATAATTTAATTTTCTTTATAGTTTTCAATCGTCACATTTATACTAGTCATTTTTTCTTATTTTCTTATTTACTTAGATTTTATATTCCATTTTTTCTTACTGATTGGAAACGAAAATTATAATAGATTTAAAAAGTTGCTTCACAAGAATATACCTTATAATAGATTCAAAATAGACATGCAACTAGACAAGGACATAGTTCGCGAATTCATGAAGCTCCTTTTCGCTAATGTTTCTTAAAAGGTATGGAAGCGTAAAAACCGAATCTCAAAATTTGTAGATGATGCAATTTTCATACTAGAAAAATATCAAGACTTCGGCCTGGGTTAAGGACTTTGATATACTTTTCAGAAAAAATTTTTATGAGGACAATGTTTTTAGTTTTGGACAACGATGTATATCAAACGTAAATCTCTTTGTTAAAGTACATGTATTTTTTTATCTCTGTTTCGAAATTTATTACAAAACTAACACGAAACATCAATAAGTTGCCGAAAAATTGTAACAAATCATAAATTAACATAATTTAGTGAAAAGATGATACGATCAGCAAACTACTCAAAAACCTCTCCATTTAGCGTTTTGAGAAAATATTACAAAATCAAATATTTCATATTTGTTTCAAAATTCCAAAAATATTGTAAAAATTTAATTTTAAATTTTTTTCAAAATTCTAAAAATATTCCAAAAATTATTACAAAATCAAAGATTAGAGCTTTTTTCAAAAATTCTAAAAATATTGCAAAAATCATAACTAAATCAAAAATCGAAACTTTCTAAAAAATTCTTCTCAAAAAACAAAATCAAAATACAAACTTTTTTCAAAATTACAAAAATAATCCAAAAATTAGAATAAAATCAAATATTTAAACTTTTTCTAAATTTTAAAACTATTGTAAAAATAACCACAATATCAAAAATTGAAACTTTTTTCAAAATTTCAAAAATTAAAATAAAATCAAAAATTTAAATTTTCAAAATTCTAAATATATTCCAAAAATTCTTACAACATCAAAAATTTAAACTTTTTTCAAAATTCTAAGAATATATATATAAAATTAAAAATTCACAAATTCTAATTTTTTAGAAAATTATAACAAAATTAAAACTTTTTCAAAAATTCTAAAAATATTGCAAAAATTATTACAAAATCAAAAATACAAACTTTTTTCAAAATTCCAAAAATATTCCAAAAACTACAACAAAATCAAAAATTTCCATGTCCAATTTCATTTCATGTCATACAAAAATTTAAATTCATTTTTTCCAAAATATTGACTAAAAAATAAATGAAAATCATTATTTTGACACACTTGACAATATTTTTTTGGCAAACTTATAATGCAATAATCTAGTTCTTGGCCTCACATACCAATATCCCGAACATCAAGATTTCTCAACATTTACATGAGTAGTAAACTCATTATCACTTAAAATGAACGTTTTTTAAGCAAAAAATATGCGTATTTCCTTGTTTTGACGCACTTGACTTGACACACACTTCCGGAACAGTTATCGAACACATCGTCCTTTCGGCTCTTACCATTGAGTACACCTTTTTTTAGAAACAAACTTTTTTAAAATCCTTTGAGCGGTTTTCTAGATTTCGTTGGTTGTGACGGTAGGATCTAAAACGTCGAGAAATGCCAAAAAAGTGGGGGTTATAATTTCGCTTTTGGCTCATGAATGTAATACTAAGGTCTTTCAGACCGAAGTAATAAAACCATTTTCGCACAACAACAAGTAACATCTTGGGTTGTATTATTTGCAGAGAATATATTACTGTAATCCTGTATCATATATATCACAATATAGCTTTTTGAATTATCTTTCCAGTAGCAAAAATTATTTGATTAATGGTGGATTTCGATATAAGAGTGATTAAATTTCCCCTTCCTCTAGATATCCCTGCAGTTACGTTACGCATTATGCTGGAATTTATCTCTTTTGATAAGTGCAGTTTTAATATCGGATCGTATTTAGATAAAAGTAAATTTATTTCTAAAATGTTACCATGAACTAATTCTTCATTCTCAAGGGTTTCAGATGACTGAGTCATCGATGAACTCGAAAAACCAATTCCCTTTTCCCAATTAGTTTTACAACGTCATTCTTTCCAACACTTGCTTGCGTTCCACAGCATTTTTCTGTCGAAGACTTCCTTCGTTAATGAGAACAATAAGTGATGGATATTTTTAACTTCCCGATGTGGGAAGTTATTGTTTTTGGGTCGATTTTCGAAATTGGAATTTTTATGATATCTTTACGTTTCATGACCTTCTGAAGCAGTTTAGACTATTTTTAGCTAGCAGTCTGTATGTGTGTGTGTGTATGTATCGTTGTATGTAGACTAAATTTTGTCCAACGCTTTCTCAACAACGGATGGCTCGATTTCAACGAAAATGGTCACAATCGATGTATCGTAGCGTAACTTAGAGCCCAGTCATTTTCTACCGAAATTAAATCACATATTTGTTTAGCACTTGTTTTATACGCACGTTAATATAAATTTAAAAAAATAAAAGATTAAGGGCGATGATACATGTAAAAGAAATATCTAGCAGACATAAAAAATTTCGCATTTAATTGGTTGACGGGCGGTAACATTTTTTAAATTTCAAAAAAATATTTTTGACTGAAAGTCACAAAAAAAATCTGTAAGATATAAAAACATAACCTAAAAAGATATTTTTTGCTTGACAGTTAAAACTGATTAACTGAAAAATTGATTTTAAAAGTAAGTTTTACCAATAATCAATTACAATTAACTTAATTTGATTATTTAATTACAATTAAAATAATTTGTTTACTTGTTCATATAGATTTAGGCATTTTCACATTGGACCAAATTTTTATTTTTTTGTTGCGATTATCGCCTAATCTAAATCTACATGAATAAGTAAACAAATTATTTTAATTGTAGCTAAATCATCAAATTAAGTTAATTGTAATTGATTATTGGTAAAACTTACTTTTAAAATCAATTTTTCAGTTAATCAGTTTTAACTGTCAAGCAAAAAATATCCTTTTAGGTTATGTTTTACAGATATTATTTCTGTCTTTCAGTCAAAAATATATTTTTGGTATTTAAAAAATGTTACTCAAATTAAATCATTTGTTTTTTAGTGGTTTCCAAAAAACTGAAAATCATCTCTTGCAAATATCATGAGAATAAATAATGATATCAAGGTCATGAAACTTCAATATTGTTTGTCATCATGTCAGACGTCTGGTTTGTTTGTCACTTTCAGTCAAATAGCTGTTTTTATTCTTTTAAGAATTTCACATTGAATTTTTCACAATTTCACAACATTATAGCCTAAAGTTATAAAGTATTTTTGACGAACCTTTAATTAAACGTTTCAGTTAACACGAGAAAGAACTAATTAGTTTTCGGTTTGTCTTATATACAAAGTGGTCGGTGTTTATTCAACACATGATGATTTTTTAACTATCCTGATATGTTAGGTTGTTGTGTATGATATGATTTTTGATATTGTTATGTTAATGTCTTTAGTTCGCAGTCTGTCGGTGTGTATGTATTGTGTATATGTGAATGTAATCCTATTTAAATGTAAATTATTCGTATAAAAAATAAATAGTAATAATTTGTATTTGGGACTAATCCCTAATTGAGTTAATATTAATTATTTGGTGAATTCTTTGTTTAAGTTTTTGAAGTGAAAACTTCTGTAGGCGCGTTGTGCGATTTTGTATGGGAAAAAATTTATATATTCGAGTTATCATTTGCACGCATCACGTATATATTTTTAAATATAAACTACCTCTATCCGTTCGTAACGTTTTAAATTGCAATATGGATATCGCGGTCGACTAAGGTTCTATAGGTCGAGACTTCAATTCCTGGGGTGATACATTTTTTATTGTTTTTTTTAATTTTTATTAAATACCATTAAAATTATTTTTTTTTATTCATGAATTCATAAAAATTTCTTTTTACGAATTTTTAAAAATTGATCGATAATGCAGTTTTTTTTAAAGTTATTGCTACTGTCTTTTTCCGTTTCGTTCAAATTATTATCATTTCGATATTAACAAGAAAATTAATTATTTTTTTTGCAGGCAGTATTAAAAATAATAAAATATTGGTTTTGCCATCATTATTTTCCATAATTTCAATTCCGTGAAATAAAATAAGCAAAATAAAAACTAATATTTGGCACACGATTTCATTAAATGCTACATTTATTCGTGTTACACCTAAAATAAATCACAAAATTCTTCATGTGACAAAAACAGAATCACTTTACAAATAATAAATCTTTAGATTTGTTTACATTCTTTTCGACTATAAATTTAATATAAACAAAAATAAAAACGATATTTTTAAGAAATTCACATCTTTAAAAAGCTCATATGAAATCGCAAAGTAAAACTTTACCACCTAAGATAAAATATAAATCTGATATTACTAAAAAGTTTAAAAGATAAAAGAGGAAAATTTACCGTGAAAGTATTGAAATATTTTGTAGGAAAGCGTCTGTTATCGTGAATAGGTAGAAAATAATTTTTTACATCCTTAAACTGATAGCTTTAAAAATTGTTTTTTTCAATGTGTAACGTTTATAAATTTATCGCATATAGTATTAAATGAAGATAATATCAAAGAATTTTGGATCAATTTTTAAACGTTTAAATATAATGTAGACTTGAAAATCGAACTATTAAAGTTTTTTTAATTTTAGAAATGTTTTAATTTCCACTAGATTTGTTAATGTAAGTAGGGTTATCTATGTGATGTTACTCAAATGTAAATCCGAAAAATCTAACAAATATGTTAACCATGTAGTGATCAAGCCCTCGCCCTTTTCATTTGATGATTACCACATATTTTATACTTCGTGAGGCGCTGGTTTTCCACGAGTACGACAAATTTTTCTCAGCAATTTTCTTCGATTCGACCGCTTTTTCACTTGGAAAACTCCGAAGCATGGATATTTGCGGAGGTCCTGTAAAGTAGTAAAGTTTGTTTTTTTTAAAGATAGTAGAATTTGTTTTAGAAAACGAGGGTAACCTTGTCCAATAAAAATTTGTCTGCTATTGTCGAGTTCGACAACCCAAACATACCAAAATACCGTATTGAAAATCAATTACCGCAAACCTAATTTTTACATTGAAATTTGAGAGTCATATTATCCGACAAATCTTCAATAGCGCTTTTCCAGTCCGACTACTGGAAGTCGGAATTCCGGCGGTGTGTTGTTTATTGATTTCCACTTGTCTATTTTTTTGAAGTTTTAATTATTACTCTGATACAGTTGTCCGTCAAAATAGTGTCTGCTAACTAACATCATATCGTATACCACTGTCATTTGATTACTAAAGCTGTTAATTGATAAACGAAATAATGCATTGGTATACAATGAAAAATCGTGCTCGATAATAAACATATCTTAGCACTTTGAAAAAAATAATAACGGTACTCTCTCAACAAAAGCGATAAATTTAATATAATCATGGGAATATTTTCAAAAATTATATCCACAAAATCAATTCTATTTCATCATTTAGATGGAGGTTTGTCAATCTATTTTTAGATTTTTTCTTAGTTATTTTTAAGTTTTTTGTTTTCTTTTTTAAATTAACTTACAAATAAAAAGATCGTGACTTTATCTGAATATTATAAATCATATTATTTGATTTTTAGAACCACACGTGGCACTTAGTTGTGCTAAATTTTGAGAGTAACATATTTATAAGCAAATGTTGAATATTCACTAGCCCTCAGATGTCTTCAATTTTACTTTATTTTCATTAAGAAGTAAAAAGGAAAAGGAAAATCACATCATGAATATCAAACCTATAACTATAGTTATATGCATTATTTTAAGAAATAATTGACGAATTTCCAGATTTTGAAATAATACAATCAGAAAAAGTATCTACACACATTTTCCAAAAAAACAACTTTTCATCCCGCCTTCATAGTTTGTTTTTAAAATTTAAATCCACAAGTAGATTTGTCATTTAAAACCTTTGTCTATTACCAGCTACAAAATTTTCTCGTACTTCTTTTACATTCCACGAAAGCAGAACAAAAATATGGAGGGGCTGAAATCTCAAGGCTTTGGTTTGGGGTAAGGATTTTGATATAGTTTTTGGCAAAAAACTTTTATGAGGACATTGTTTTTAGTTTTGGGCGGCGATGTATATCAAACATAAAACTTTCACAAAAGTACAACTATTTTTAATCTCTGCTTAGAAATTTATTACAAACTAACACGAAACATCAATACGTTGCCGTAAAATTATAACATACTAGCAGGACCCAGCGTGCTTTGCTACGCTTATATGTAAAGTTTTTGCGCAGACATTTTGTTGACGTAGTAGCAATGGTTTCAAAAGGTGGTAATGAGAAATGGCAGCATAATTTTTAATTTTACTTTTTAAAAATATGAATGAAAAATAATCAGCACTCAGATCAGCTGATCTGTTCGGATACATAAAAATTAGCGATTAAATAAGTTTTCAAGTAAGCAATAAAACAATTTAAATGACTTGTTGCATTAGTAGAGGTGTGTCATCGCTATATAGAACATTATACAGAACAAAAATGAATTCACAAATGTTCACAGTGCTCATGCATTGTATTTGTACCCGAAACGAAACACACAAAAACTGTTCTAAAGCAGTTTTTCTGAGAGAAAATGAAAAACGCTGTCAAATTGCAAAATTCAAGTGAATAACAATAATTACTTTCATATCTTAATCACTCACAAAATCTCTCAAAATTTTATTTTTTACACCACATAGCTTAAAAGATTTGTTTATTTAACATCCGTCGCATATTGCCGCTATCTCATAAGAAAGAAAACTCGAGAAAACTCGTAAAGATAACATTCAATTTACATTGTGTCATTTTTATTGCCGCTTATTTATTTTAATATAGAACGAATTTCAAAATTCCGTTTTAATTCTATTTATTTATACGAGTACTGGTGGTACACCATATTTTTTGTTTTTCCGTCTGGTGCGTACACGAATAAATCAGAAGGTTTTCCTAACGCGCCAGCCATATACAGTTAACCATGTGTGAAGAATGGATTCTCCAAATCTAGTCCACATACTTGCAGTAACTGTCCGTGTGCTTTGTTGATGGTAATTGCAAAAGCGAGTTGCACTGGAAACTAAACGTTTGAATCTGTTGGGATCATTGAAATATGTGGCCTGTCTGTCGTGGCAACACTACATCTTCCTCTTCGAATTTTCCATTCAAAATTGTGGCTTCAATGACATTGTTCATCATCTTTTTCGTTCATCATCGAAGTTCAAAAAAGTTTGTGCAATTTCAAAATATGTGACATATTTGGAATTACAATACACACACAAAAACCTTTTAAGCTAAAATTAGGTTCCTATGCTAGAAGCATATACCAAGATCATGTAACGCATTGTTTTCCTCAAGCCAGCATATATAATAGTTATATGGAAGCTCATTTGTTCGAGCAGGCAAAAAGGTCATTCTTTAAAAAAATAAAAAAGTTACGTCCATCAACACCTTAGAAAGCATGTTGTTATGCATGTTTTTCTTAAAAGGTTCTTATGTATTGTTGTGACACACATTGTTCATACTACCCAACACATTTTATTTAAAATAAAATAGAGCGTTATCGTCAGAGAATATTCCATAACTAAGACTAAAGGTACTGTCGTTGATTGAAAAAAGTACATCCACCAGCACCCCTAAAATATCACTTATCCCCTTAATATCTTACTGCCATTGTCAGTAGTATACGATATCTCACGTTAACTTATTTGCCAATAGCAGGTAGTACGCGGCTTTGTCACACCCATAGATCCAAAATTTTAAATTTTACATATGTTCCTGCGGGCGGGAAGATATTATAAATTTATTGGTATTAATGCATTGTAACTGTTTGCAAATCACTATTGCTAAGCTAAGGGCTACATTTTTAACCTGATTGTTTATCATACTTGCTATCCATGTTTGATTATATAAGCTATGCTTCTTTGTTATCAACTATCTTTCTTAGTTGAAGAAACATGTATTACATACAATTGCAAATCAATAACATATTTAATTGTAACATCATGATGTATTTAATTCAAATACTTATAGTTTTGATATACAAATGTATTTGTTTCAGATTATACTTTTATTTTTCAATTTCATTAAATTATGTTCAAAAAAAAAAAAATTGATCAAAGGAATCTAACCGTATAAAACGATATTTAAAGAAAAATCAAATTAAATTATTATCAACATTTAGGCAGAACCCCATAAGATAATTATAATGGCCCTGGGGTTTCATTTAAAAAAAAATTGCCTGTTACCTATGCGCAAGTATACACAACAACTTCTCAAAGTTTCATGATGATCGGATGAATGGTGTATTAATGCATAAACGACAAACTCACATACTTTCAATTTTATATGTATACAGGGTGTTTCATAATATATGCTCAGGACTTCAGGATTCGTCCAAAAAATATGAAAAAAGTGTGACGTAACTTACCCTCTAAAATGCACCATTTTCGAGATACAGGGTGTTGAAATTGAAAAAAAAATCGTTTTTTGCGAATATCTCCGGAATCGGTAAACGTACAGAAAACAGCTTTCGTAAGCATTTTCTACTTATAATAAGCTATGTTTTGTGCGGAAATTATTTTTTTTAGTCATAATTGGTAAAGGTTTTGAAGGGGTAGTGTGTGTTTTTCTCCCTAACTTCTACGCTACTAAAACAAGGACAATTTTGAGATGCTCATTTGAACCGCCAATGTTTTCTACACAAAAAAGTTGCTCACGGTCATAAGCTCTAAAGTCTACCGTTTTCGAGAAAAATTAACTTTTATGTTGAAAAACATGGTCAATTTTTTTAAATAAAATTTTTTTTCCTCATGGACATTTCCAACTTTTAATTTAACTGTTTATGATTTGTTATTGTTTTTTTTTAATTTTGAAATTATGAAGTTAACGATTGGTTTTGTTACTTGTTCCAACGTTTAAATAAATTTTATTTAATTAGTAAGAAAAGAATTTTATTTAGAAAAACTGACCATGTTTTTTAACATAAAAGTTGATTTTTCTCGAAAACGGTAGACTTTAGAGCTTATAACCGCGAGCAACTTTTTTTTGTAGAAAACATTGGCGGTTCAAATGAGCAGCTCAAAACCGTACTTTTTCCACTAGCGTAGAAGTTGGGGAAAAAACACCCACTTCCCTCCAAAACCCTCACCAATTAAGACTCAAAAAAAAAAATTCCGCACAAAACATGGCTTATTATGAGTAAAAAATGCTTACGAAAGCTGTTTTCTGTACGATAAACGGTTTCGGAGATATCCGCAAAAAACGATTTTTTTTTTCAATTTCAACACCCTGTATCTCGAAAATGGTGCATTTTAGAGGGTAAGTTACGTCACACTTTTTTTCATATTTTTGGACGAGCTATCACATCCTGAAGTCCTTCGCATATATTATGAAACACCCTGTATAGATCATAAATTAACATAATTTAGTGAAAAGATGATACACTCAGCAAACTACTCAACAACCTCTCTATTTAGCGTTTCAAGAAAATATTACAAAATTAAAAATTCATATTTCTTTCAAAATTCCAAAAAATATTCTAAAAATTATAATGAAATCGAAAATTTAAACTTTTTCAAAATTCTAAAAGTGATCCAAAAATTATTACAAAATCAAAAATTGAAACTTTTTTCAAAATTCTAAAAATATTTCAAACATTCAAAAAACTTTTTCCAAAATTCTAAGAACTAGTAATCGCCCAGTGGCCGAAATTCGGTCATCGTAAATGGAAATTGTAAAAAGACCTCCCAACAAAATAGCTATAACACATTATTTCAGAGTTTAATTAATTGATATATGAAATTGATTTTGAATAGTGAAACAAATAACTTTGAAAAAACAAAATAACCGAACATAAAACTTAGAAAAACACACCTTTCACATTTTTTCCTTTTTTTCTCAAAGATCGTCAAAATTCAATAAAAATAGTGCTTACGTATTTATATATAGATATCGCAAAAATTATAAAAAAATCAAAAATAAAAACTATTTCAAAATTCTAAAAATTATGATAAAATCAAAAATTTAAACTTTTTCAAAGTTCTAAAATTATTCAAAAAATTCTTACAAAATTAAAAATTCCAATTTTTTCCAAAATTTTAAAAATATTGCAAAAATGAAAAAAAAACCAAAAATTTCCATGTCCAATTTCATGTTTCAATTACATTTTATGTCATACAAATAATTATAATTTTAGATTTAGCCAAAAAATTGGGTAAAAAAATTTAATATCATTCTATTGACAATATTTTGTTGACAAACTTATACCGCAATAATCTAATTTTTGGTTTTACATACCAATCCCAACCATCAAGATTTCTCCACATTCAATGTTACTACTCGTACGTAAATCGTAATCTCTCAAAGCAAAAAATATGCGAATTTCCTTGTTTTGATACACTTGACGATTTTTTTGACACACTTCCGGTACAGTTGAGTACCATTGAGTATGGCTGTTATTTTGTGTTTATCGTGAGAACTATTTTTGCGATACAGTTTTTTTCAATTTGTTTTTCAGAGTCTTAGAGATGGTTGTGTGGGGTTTGGTAGCTGAATCAATTGAGCGGTTTTAAGAATGGGAGTTGATTGGTGTGCTAAAATAGCTTGTTGATTTAAGTTCATGTATTAGTTTTAAATTCACAAGAAGACGTAATTGTGTTGATTATAAAAGTTTTTAGATGATAAATGCGCTTTTCGCCGTAATAAAAACATGACAGAATGTCAATTTTGTTTTATTAAATAACTATAATTTAATTTTTCATATTCAGTTGAGTGAATATTTCCGTTTAATGAAATATAAATTATTTTATTAATCAGCGAATAAAAAGACCAATTGTCCCTAATTTAGAAATGTTATTGTAAGATATTGGCGTAAGATGAAAAACAAATAAACCCAAATTATGTAATTACAGTGAAAATACTTTGTGTCATTATAAAATAATTGAATAAATTGAATTGATATGTACACTATATATCTAAATTAATTTTAATTTAATTATTAATGAAAACGATCCAATTTCGTTCGATATAAAAAGAATAAAGTTTCTAAAATATCGATGGCTCGATATAAAGTAATAAAATAGCATGGCGAAGCATTGGATATTATCTAAAGAATTATTAATGTGTGAAAGCGAAGGGGATTAATTTTGTGTACGTGACAGTTATTCCATAATTGTATTTTTGCATTTGCCTGGAAGCAACAGAAGCAAAGGGTGGGATCATCGGAGTACTACCCAGTCATGGGAAGTTATATTATTGTTGATATATTTATTTTAAAATTTTAATATTATTGTGATGTTGGGTTAAGTGTAAATATTATAGGGAAAGTTGTGACATGGAAGTTCTCCCTTCTGGAGAGCCCGGGTGGTAGTTTTGAGACACGCTTATTTTTTTTTTGTTTTTTAAATTTTCTTGTTTGTAGAGGTTGGTCACCAGAATTCACGAATTCAGAATTCGCTTGAGCTAGCCGCGGGTGAATGTGGATTGCGTGCATGACCAAATGGTAGATCTGCACGGTCTATCAGACCTCCTATTACAGTACGTATGGGTTTTCTAAAAGCGTGTGAAGTTAGCTGCACAAATAAAACTAAGGCTATGCAGCATGTTTTCATAGTTAATTGTATAACAAAAACGACTCCGCTTAACTATATTCTTTAATTATATTTTTACAAAATAAACTTACAATAGATTTTCTCCATCATTTCAGATGATCAGAATATCTACGATGAGTTAGAAAACGGTAAGCTATGCGATAGATTTATTTAGTTAATTAAAACACCTTCAATTTGTTGTTATGGTAGTAGAATAAAGTAATCCTTCTTTTATATATACATATATATTGCCTCAGAATGTTCATAATAAAATGAAGACTATGTTTGTTATAAAAAGAAATGCTGCAATTCATAACCAAAGAGTTGGTGTTTATTGTTAGCTTCGATGCTTTGCCGCTGACAATTGCTTCTGTAAGATACAATATGTCAGGTTTTTTTTCTTTCAATTTATCGATGAACCTCATTCAAATTAAGACCTCTTATGTTGGGCCGTGATAACCTCCATTACGTCTTTGGTACATAAATAGCTATTGACATAACGTATCACTTATTTTAATAATCAATTCACATGTCACGGATAGTGTGATGTAACTGATAATTTACTATGATAGGATTAAAAAATAGCTATTTATGTATTAAGGGCATAAAGTATGTCTTTTCCGCTTGAGCTTGTATAAAAATACATATATTTACACAAAATGGTAAAATATTTTTTCGAAAATTATTTTATCAAAGTAGTTTTTCGAAATAATAGTAATATAATAACTTAAGGCATTGTTACTTCAATAGGAAAAATATGGAGGGGCTGAAATCTCACAGCTCTGAGATATCAAGACTTCGGTCTGGGTTAAGGATTTTGATATAGTTTTCGGCAAAACTTTCACGAGGACTGGTTTTTAGTTTTGGGCGGCGATGTATATCAAACATAACTCTTTGTTAAAGTACATGTATTTTTTATCTCTGTAACACGAAACATCAATACGTTGCCGGAAAATTACAATCAAAATTCCGAAAATATTGTTAAATTAAATAAAATCAAACTTTTTCAAAATTCCAAAAATATTCCAATATTAGAATAAAATCAAATATTTAAATATTTTCTAAATTCCAATAATATTTCAAAAATTCTTAAAAATTCAAACTTTTTCCAAAATTCTAAAGATATTGCAAAAATTATTACAAAATCAAAAATTATAAATTTTTTCAAAATTCCAAAAATTATAATGTTATCAAAAATTAAAAATTTTTCAAAATTCAAAAATTCTTACAAAATCAAAAATCAAAACTTTTGCCGAAATTCTAAAATATTGCAAAAATTATTACAAAATCAAAAATACAAACTTTTTCAAAACTCCAAAAATATTTCAAAAACTATAACAAATTCAAAAATTTCCATGTCCAATTTCATTTTAAATTACATTTACGTCATAAAAACAGCTACATTTTTTTTCCCAAAAAATTGGCTAAAAAATTAAATGAAATCATTTTTGACACACTTGACATTATTTTTTGACAAACTTATAATGCCATAATTCTCTATAATAATAATAAAATATCATGTCATGATATGTCACGAACTATTAATTTTATTTTTTTTTTTAAAAATAGGGTAAAAAATAAATAAAAACCTTTCTTTTGACACACTTGACAACATTTTTTGACAAACTCATAATGCCATAATTCTCAATAATAATAATAAAATTTCATTTCATACAAACAATTTTATTTTTTTCCAAAAGATTAGGTAAAAAACTAAATAAAAATCTTTTGACACACTTGACAACATTTTTTTGACAAACTTATAATGCCATAATTCTCAATAATAATAATAAAATTTCATTTCAAACAAACAATTTTATTTTTTTCCAAAAAATTGGGTAAAAAAATAAATAAAAATCTTTCTTTTGACACACTTGACAACATTTTTTTGACAAACTTATAATGCCATAATTCTCAATAATAATAATAAAACTTCATTTCAAACAAACAATTAATTTTATTTTTTTTCCAAAAAATTAGGTAAAAAAATAAATAAAAATCTTTCTTTTGACACACTTGACAACTTTTTTTTTGACAAACTTATAATGCAATAATCTAGTTTTTGATCTCACATACCAATCCCGACCATCAAGATTTCTCCAAATTTAATGTTCCTACTCGTAATCACTTAAAATGAACGTTTTTTAAGCCAAAAATATGAAAATTTGCTATTTTTGACACACTTCCGGTACAGTTATCGAACACAGCGTCCTTTCGGACCTGTCCCTTGTGAATACCTATTTTTAAAAAAAAAAAATTTTTGAAATCCCTCCAGCCGTTTTCCCTGCAGTGTAGGTAATGACGGCGGCCTTTTTTTTGTTTTTTTAGAATCAGTAGGTTCTAAAACGTCGAGAAATGCCAAAAAAAGTGGGGGTAAGAATTTCACTTTGAGCTCATGAATGTAATATTTAGGTCTTTCAGACCGAAGTAAAAGGCCTGCTTTATGTACAATTTTTGAATCGCAAAAGTGAATTTTACGGTTTACTAGTACAAAAAAACAATTATGAAACGGAGTACTTTTCGCATTTAAACATTGTAAAAAAGTAGTTCAATTTCAGTTCAACCCTAGAAAAAAAGTTTATTAACATACTTTCACAAAAATTGAAAATTGTGTTCCTTAAGAACAAAATTTTTCTCGTAATTTAAATTCACATTTTTTTTGTAAATGGCTTAAATAGGGCTAGCAAAACCGCCATCATTTAAAAGCGGGTTCCGGTTTTTTATTGAAACTGGTTAAACCAGTTTATACGGTTTTCAAAACCTAAAAATTTCATTTAAGCATTAAGAGTAATTTTTTTTAAGGTTGGATTTTGATATTTCATGCCTTCAGTTTTTCTAAAAAGATATAATAGTAGAATGTACTGTACTGTGATAAGAAAAAGTAAAGTTTAAACTCTCTTAAATCTGACGCGATCTGGATATTAATTGGATCGCTCACTTATGGCTTTGAGGGTCAAAACCATTCGAAAATGCTGTTTTTTGCCTAGTTATTTTTTTTTTTTTTTAATAAAATGTGTTGTGTAATAGGGTTTAGAATATGTGTCACAACAACACATAAATACCTTTTAAGACCTAGGTCTAGACCTGGGTCCCACAACAACTGGCGTTCTGAGGTGTAGATTAACGCTTTTCTTAAACATCTGTGGGTTGAAGCCACCTGAGACTAAGTGTTCCGGCAAACTATTCCATTTGTACGCAGTTCGGACAAAGAAGTCTCTCTGCGATCTGCCAGTATGACAGCGCGGGATCTTTACCGTTTCACTGGTTGCGGCAGCCGATTGCCGAGTGGAACGGGGGTAAGAATAAGTCTGAGGCATGATGCCGCTGATTTCATCTGAGCACTGCTGATGACGATATTTGTAAAAAACAACGAGGTCAGCAACAGTGCGACGATGTTGTAGGGAATCAAGTTTTGATGTCAAAGTTCGATCACCTACAATTCGTATAGCTCGCTTTTGAACAGAGTCCAAGAGGGCCAAGATGGAAACAGAGGCAGCACCCCAAACTTGACAGCAGTACTCCATACAGGGACGAATATAGGACTTATAAACATGGAGCAATTGGCTTCAGTACAACATCAATTACGTACGGCAACATCATTTTTGGTAGTAGATCGTTTAAATATTTTACCACTTTTTAATTCTTTTAATACTTTATCTTAACTGACGAGCATTATATCGAGTTTTCGGCACTTTTCTCAATTAAAATTCTGCCATTTTGATCGTAGTTATCTACTTCATTCTCATTTCATCCCCACAAGTTTCTTTTTCATCAGAGCGCATTTTGTTTTGATGTACAGCTTGTTTATAGGACACATCGATCACTACTAAATGTATGTCATGTGCTAACCAAACATGTTGATCAGTCGCAATTATATCGCTCATCTTTTTGCATTACGCAAATTTAATCACATCTCTTTTTACGTGTGTCGGACTGGATACTAAATTTAAATTTGTATAAAATCATAAAGCCGACTTGATAAAATAAGTATTTTTATTTCTCATACACAAAAGGACGCATTTGAAAGTCTGTATATAGAACTAAATATTTTTTTTAACCCACATAGGTTACCAATATCCTTGTGGTGTGGTATCCAAATATAATACCACAAAATAAGTTTTGTAAAAAAAAGCTGTGTAAACATGTTTAAATTACGTATAATAAATACACACTTTTTCGAATTTCACTGGACAAATTACGAAAAATAGTATATTAAGAAACTAGTTTCATAATCGACGATTTTATCGCACGCAATCTGTTTAGAAAACGACCCGCGCAGCGGGGAGTTTTCTAAAGGATAAGTGCGATAAAACGTCTTATGAAACGAGTTTTTTATACTATTTTTTCTATTTTGCATTTTTTGTCTTGAAATTTTAAAAAAAATTTTATGTTTTAATGTTTTAAAGAAAATTTCTAAAAATTTCAATTCAAAATAGTAAGCTCTGCGTTTTATCATATTTCTATATATTTTTTTGTTGCAAAACTAGCTGTCATAAAATGTGTATTTTATTAAAATATTGTTATGAAGTGCCTCTCATCGAGATAATGAGAATGGCTTAGCAGGATGCGTACCTAGATTCGTTGTAATGCCATTCGACTAAGTCTCAGCCATCGTGAGTAGGAGATATTATAAACCTGCTGCTTCAGCACAAATGCGGAAATGTACGCAATTTTCATCGAATAAACGGAAATGGAAAAAAAATTACAAGTGAAAAGATGAGACTCTGGCGACCCCTTATTACGAAAGAACCACGGTCGGCATGTTCAACCCCCTCATTCACTCACATACGCCCACACACACACCCAATCACACCCCCTAATCATAAGAATAAATGAAATATATCCAAATACACTCACCCATGGTTATATCCGCCTGGCCTCCAATCCTGATTATTTCAGCCTTCCATCAGCACTGCTGGATTGATTACGTGTAGAATAAGGAAAAAAGCTTGTACGAATGAACGTTGAATAAACGGCAAAGATTGTTGCATACGTTGAACTTCAATATAATGCTTGGTACAAATACTCGTTGAATTAATCGGCAGTTATAGCTGAATACGTTGTGTCACTTCCGATTGTTCCAAAATTTTAACTTATTGCAATCACGAATATATATATAATTTTTTTATGGTAGTAATTTTTTACTTTCTTACGACACGAACAGATAATATTTTTTTTTCTTTGATAAATTTACACTCAAATTTTTCTAATTGGACACGTACATTTTAAATGAATAAATTAATATAATTTCACTAACAATAATAACTCTAAGACTAGATTTTATCACTTATTTTTTTTTTTAAATTTAGATATAAGCCAAAACCGAACATGCAATCAAAAAAAATTTTGATGACATTTCGATATCCATCCACTGAATGCTACAAGACATGTCAAACAACAAAAATGTAATCCAATAAGAGAATGAAAAATGTTACAGTCACTCATTATATAGCCAAAAGTTCAACATCGAAAAAACTCGAATACAGTATTTCTGATGCAAGTCAATTAATTTTCAGTAGGAAAATAAATGTTAGGACCTTTTTTCCAGAAAAAAAACTGTTTGTTGTTTGGTAATAATGCAAAAAGAATTTTGCGAAACAAATCATTTCCGATACATTAATAATAATTATTAATGAATCAGAATGAATTAAATGTAAGTTTAATCGACTTTATGGTGTTTAGGTATTACAAAACTATAATCTATAATAGGATTACAGTGAAGTTCAGATCCATAACGGAAAGACTATTTGAAGGAAAATACTCACACAAAAAAAAATCGAAGGTTTAACAAAGCAAGATATTAATTCTTATTATGTTGACGATTCGACAAATACGCACAGCTGTTTTGAGGTTTGAAAACTTCGTTGTTTAATCACGGCCAGTGTATGGAGAATCCAAATTGAAATAGTATGGTGAAACTAAACGAATGGAAACGTAGTATGGGTCTATTTTAGGGGGTTGTAAACTTAAATATTAATGTTTATGTAATCAAATGAAAACAACTATGAGTTACTGAGACTGTAAGAAGAATGTGTCTGACAATGATGGATGGATAAAAAAAACTATTACAAGCTACTTATATTAATTAAAAATGATAACTAAAGAATCAGAGACCATAATACACTGTGTTCAGGCGTTATCCCAGGCTATCCATTACAATATAGTCAATTTGATATTTTGTTATTATTACTAATTATTTTAATTAATTAAAATATTTAACACTGATTTAGATTATTTTTTACTAACAAGATTAATTAATAAGAATAATTTTATTTATATAATTATTCGTTTTAACTTTCACTGACGTTTGTATGACCAATGTGACCAACCTTGAAAAACAAAACTTTGCGTATCTTAATGAAGGCCATTTCGATACGCATTTGGGTATCGAAATGACTTTATTTTAGACGCAAAATAGAAAAAATTCTTTGTTTCTAAAACCGGTTTTGATTGGGATGAAATAGGTTTTTTCACTTTATATTTTTGGTCCGATTCTAGCGAAAACCGGGTTTGCAAGCCCTATGTAGAAAGGTTTGCTAAATTATGTGTGAATTCAAAATTGAATTTGAAACAAAATTGTGTTTTGGTTTTATATACAATATACTTAAATATAAATTTAAAAAAATTGATAAAGCGTGATAAATTGTTCGTTACATTGGTTTTCTTCCATTATTAAGTGTTGTAGATAGAGCTGCTTTGGAGGTTCAAAAGTTTAACAATTCTTAGAAATTATATGTTTTTCTTTGAAGCAGGTAGTCAATAATTTACCCAGTCTTAAAAAAGATCCACATTGCACACCTCCAATTAAAGACCTGTGCCTTTATTTCCATCACTCAGAGAAAAAAATAGTCATTTATAACTATTTTTTAACTATTTTAATAGTCTGATTCGTGACCACTACTTTAGTAGTAAGAAAATAATCATAATCAACTATTGAATAGTTACGATTTGTTTGTTGACAAACATGATTACTCTGCAGTTAACTTTAACTATTAAAATAGTAAATTTTAACTATTTTACAAAAGGCAAGGTTACTATTTTGTAATCAATTTCGATTATAAACATAATAGATTTTTAGTGACTATTTTGTTGTAACTTTATTTTGATATTTTCATTAAAACTTAATTAAAATTTTACAAAAAGTACATAAATTGCGGACTTATACGTACAATGTACATATTGTAATTATATACTTATTATATTTGCCGCAATCATATTTAAATAAGTACATATATTTAATTTTAAATGGTTTAACTATAAACAAAAATATTTATTCAAAAAAGCATATATATAATTAAACACAAAATACTAAGATAATTACTTCAATGCACGTCGAAACTAAACTAAATAAATAAATTAAATTTTTATATAAAAAAATACAAAAATTATTTTGTTTCTTTTGTTAACTATTTTAATAGTTCGTTTTTTTAAAATAAACGTAATTAAAAATAGTCAAATATCAAATTTAGAGATATAACTATTAGAAATAGTCAAAAAATAACAACTTTTTTTCTGAGTGCAATAGCTTCTGTAAAGTAATTTAATATACATATTGTTACGGTTCTACGTAAACTCAATGAAATACAACAATTGTATTGAACTTCAATTTCGATATACAGTATTTCAAAAATAAAATCAAGGTCACATTCGATTCTACGAACAAGGGTCAAAATAGGAAATAAAATATATCGAAAATAATAACATAGATTTCTGGAACTTTCTTTTTGCAGAATTGATTTTCCTAGAATATACGAGAAATTATGCAGAATTGTATAAATGGAACTCCTTTTGAAAAATTGAGTTAGTTTTAAATTAGACTGCGTGCGATGATGTAAAGTTGATGATAGTGTTAATAGTTGTGATTATATTGAGTTTAAATTAAACGACCCGAATAGCAATTTGTTCAGGTATGCCCTATTATGATCCGAGCCGGATCAAGGTGTAACAAGGTAAATCCTAATAGGGCATAAATCCTAATAGGGAATGCTAGAGGCCGGATGCAACTCTTTCAGAAATCATACTTGATTTCACTACGAGGGCGTGCCGTATTTGTCCTGATCCGGCCCGGATTTCGGAAACCTCTCTCATCCCTAGGTAGTAGTAAATGCCGGACCAGTGCCGGATCAGAATTATATCTGATTTTCCAATTAAGGCATGCCCTATTTGTCCGGATCTTTTCCCTATTTCATTTTAATAAATTTCACTTGGTTAAAATTCACTAGAGTATTATCCATTTTATCTATGCATTGTTTGCGAAATTTCACATATACTTTAGTTATCGCTTGTTTGCGTTATGAATACATATAAGTAAGTATAAAGTTGGAATATTTTTATAAATATGTTTTTCTAATGTATGTAGTAGTAAATTTTCTAATTTTTCTAATGTATGTATGTTAAAGAAAATTCCCTGTTTTAAATGATCCGGTCCTGGTCCGTTTTTAGTAGGGCTGCCTGATCCGGTTTGGATAGTTTGAGGCGTTACATTACTGATCAGGACCTATTCAGTGTGCCTGATACGGTCCCTATCAGTAGTAGGGAAAGCCGTACCCGGTCCAGATATGAGCCCTTACATAATGCTAGTCGTGAAACTCTGTACCGTGCATATAAAATCGTGTAAGTAGAATCTATTTTTAAATTAGGTTTTGTAACTAAAGTTACTTATTTGTTTAAAGTGTTACTTATTAGAAGCATTTTTTATATTATTTTGGTCGCTGTGTCCTGGATATTTCTACATTAAACCATTGGAGTTTTAGAAGCTATTGGAACAATATTCTAGGTAAGAATATTATTTGCAGTATTGTCTTACTGTTGTGATACAATTTAGATGTGGAATACTTAATAGAACCTGTTTTTTTTGCTTGAATCCATGAAGATATTTGGAAATTACGTTTATCGAATTAAGAGTAAACCAATTCGAAGTAAGGTTGAAACACGTAAGAATATTATAAATTAGTACGGTTTTGTAAAAGTTTCTGTAAAGTAATTTAATATGTTATAAGTTAGTATGGTTTGAGCAACAACCAGTTGGCAACAACCAGGCTTAACAACAGCCAGTTCTCTGGCTTAAACCTTTTTACTCAAAACAAACAAATTGTTTGCATAATTGATATAAATAATTCATTTTCCTTAGTTTCAAGCCAACTTTTAATCTTTTCCACAATCCAACATAATAAAAATATAATTTGCAGAAACATTTGTACCATTACAAATTAATATCAACATTTTTTAGGTATGGTTTTACAGGTATCGTCATAATATTTATTCTGAATAGATAAAGATTTTATTCTAAATATATTTCAATATATCTCCCATGATTTATTTCCTTTTTTTTAAAAGCTCCAAAAACGCCTCTCCATAAAAATAAATAAATAATTTGCTTGTAAACTTAATTTTGTAATCCGATTAACAATTTTCTAAGATGCTCACTTTCTAAGTACTTCCTCTTTATGTTTTGGTTTATTCCGTATAATGAGTGGTTTTTAATGCTTTGATATTTAACTTTAAGTCTGTACACAATTTTATTTTGTTTTCAAAAATAAAATTGGAAAAATAAAACATTTTCATTTATAAGAGGATATAGACTTGTTTGTTTCATTTATAATTTAAGGAAATATAAGCATTAAAAATATAATTCGAAAAAATTTACAAGCAGAAAACAACTTCCAAAAATTATGAAAAACGTTTTTGTTTTTAATTAATATTTAAGAAATATAAAATATTATTCGGCCTTCATTGGCTTAGAGCTTGCTAGCATTGTATAAATTTTTCTGGCAACATGCAGCAGCCCTACTCTGACATTCGATAGCCTTCGTTTTATGCCTAATTTCGATAGCCTTCGTTTATTTGGTACAATAAAATTCGAAGGCGAATAAACGCTTTCGAATATTTTATTTGATATATAAAAGTTTAGATAGCGCAACAATATTTTCCTAAATTATTTTATAACGATATTGTGTTTGAATTTTTTGTATCATTTTTGTATTCGCCTACATTTTCTGGTCGTTTTTAAATTCGGCAAGAAGTTAATATTTTTTCTTCCTAAATATTGAGTATCATATTTTACGCTCAAACGAATCGTAAAACACATTTTACATCCTAGGTATCGTGGCTGAAAGTTGAACTTTACGCCCGTAAAATAAAATCCCGTTGCTATCCAAAACATTAGTGTATTTTTCTACTTTCCCGTAAAATAATCGTCCGGAAAATAATCATAAGATTAGAACAAACAAATAAATTATTGTATGAAGTTTATAGAGAAAATCATGGCATGTTTCGTATAATTTTCAAAATGTCTAGCGAGTTTAAAAAATTCAAAAATTGATTTATTCTACAAATAAGTTGTGCATTTATGCGTAAACCTTGTACATACACTCAGGCTGATAGGAGATTACGCACTTGGTTCAATAAAAGCCCACGCTTCGCGTCGGGCTTCAATATGAACCGCAGGCGTAATCTTCTAATTTCAGCCCTTTCAGTAAATAACTATAATAAATGTTGTTTATATATTATTGGTAAAAAAAACATTTTTTATTCACCTACATATTAAAGTGGTACTTTATTACTGTGATTTGCGGCCGTAAAGTGTCAATTTTTAACCATATATTTGATGTCATAGTTACGTCCAAAAAAGGAAAAAACATTTGTATTTGTTTAAATTCTATAAAAAACAGAAATTTTTATCAAAGCAACCTTAAAATTCAAAAGTTCATTATCCAATTAAAATTATTGTTATTATTTGTTGTCATAGTTTTGAAAAAAATCACAAATATTTTGTCAAAGGTTACTCGTTCAACATATTTTCATTTCAAAATTTAGGCAAACTTATAACTTTGATTTAGAATAAACAATTTTTTTTAAATATTGTTTATTTATTTTTATTTATTTTTATTTATAGTTTATTCTCGGCTAGCGCCTCGATTTGCAAACTCCACATACGTCCAAAATCTTTAGATTTACGTCCTTGCATCATAATGGTAAAATGAATTTGAACAATATTTTTTTATTGTTATGTCGGCTATTTTGAAGAAAAAAAAACATACAACACAACAATTTGCAATTTGTTCCAAAGAAATTTTTTTTTAAAAAAAGTATTATGCTATAGTTATTACAATATTTATAACAACAACCCATAAAAACCTATTAAGACCTAGGTCTCACAACAACTTGCATTCTGATGTGTTGATGAATGCTTTTTTAAACTTTTATAGATTGAGCGCCCCGGGACTAGTGATTTGGGCAAAACATACCATTTGTACGATGTCCTCACAAAGAAAACCCTCTTCATTCTGTCACTTTGATAGTGAGTGGTCTCAACAGTTTGACTGTTTGCATAAACCGATTGACGTGTAAAACGGGAAAAAAAATATGGTTGATCCGATTGCACGATGGAACTGATATCATCCGATCATAGCATATAAGGGCGATAGCAAAAAGCGTGTTAAAAAACTCGGCCTTCTCATTAGATGTAAAAATTATTTCACTTCGTATCAATTATTCCACATTTTTAAGTCCTATATTGGTTTCTGTATGAAGTATTATTGTCAAGTCTGGAGCGCTACATCTGTTTCCATCTTAGTTCTTTTAGACTCTGTTCGTGCTATTCGAATTATGGGTGATCGAAATTTAACATCAAATTTTGCTTCCCTACAACATCGTCGCACTGTGAACGGAGTGAAATACTTTTTACATCTAATGAGGAGGCCGAGTTTATTGACACGCTTTTTGCCATCACCATTATATGATCGTTCCACAGTTGAAAATTGTGAATCCCAATAAACCAAAGCTTTGCAGTGCAGTGTACTATCATATGCAAAAATATTTATCGGATTACTGGTGATTTTCAACAGTGCGTTTATATAAATTAAAAACAGAGAGGAGAGTAAAAATGCGCGTTAGGATACGCTAGCGTTAATTAATTTTGACTCAAAGGAAAAGCCATCGATGGGTACCGAAATGTATTGGTCTATGAATATATGAGTCTATGAAAACTATGAATCATCTTTACGACTACGGGCTCAAATCCTTACGCAACGAGCTTGTTGATCAGGTTGGCACATCAGATTCGATCAAATGCTTTTAAGATGTCTAATGCGATTACATACGGTTTACAAGCTTTTTCAAGTGTTCCTGACAATCCTGGCCAAAGTAGTGAATTGCGTTATTTTAAAATAGTTATTAAATTAAATCTGATCCTAGTCTTGATAGGGATTATAGAACTGCAGATTGGCAGGGACTTACAGATTTTATGTTTAAGTCAAACATTTCTGCTTCTAATTTTTCAGAAATAAAACACGTGGGTATGGGCAAGTTTATTCCAATTGATCGTTGTGAAGACTGATATATGGGTTTCGAGTAAATGTAAATAAAATGCAATAAAATTTTTAAAAAAATGCTTTTCGAAGGTATAACCAAAACAAAACTGATAAAAACCCTAGATTATAACAAATAGAAAGAAATGTATGTAGAAAACTAATAGATGCAGAGAAATATCTATTTATTATGAAAAAAGCTACTAATTTTACTAAGCAACCCAGGATATCCTTAAAACTTTAAAATTAGCGTTCAAAAATCCTCAAAGAAAATTGATCAATACCAACAAATTTTAGTTTCCTGGTTAGCATCGCATCTTCTGATATTTAGAGACTTTAATTTATAATTTATTATCACTATACACTATATAATATCTAGGTTTAAATTAAAAAAATTCTGAAAAATTATCGGTTAGGGAGGGGTCCGGACCTGAACTACCACCCCCCCCCCCTTGTGTGCGCTCCTGATTCAGTAATATTATTTAATGCTGTTGCTATATTTTTTTTAGACTCAGTTAGCCGTCTCTTTCTGCCTCCCTAGAGCTTAAAAGAGATCAATATTACTTTCTCCCCGTCGTCGTTGAATTGGAGGTGCATTGTTGGCGTCTGCTTTGGGATTTTCCTCCGCATTCATGTTGTTCATCGTTGACATACTTTTTTATGTTGGTTAGGAATTTGAAACGAGAGTCTAACTAATCTACATCAAAGAAGGCCACATTATATAATTAACAAATTTTTGACATTTAGAATTAAAAAAAAAATTTGGGGTTTTCGTGATAATGAGTGCGTTTAATATTGTTTTAGAACAAAAAAATCATTATATTTTTTATTACGTTGTTCCAACCGAACACTAGGAGTAATTAATCGTTCAAAAATCGCACGAAATTTTTTGTAGATCCTAAAGGATTGGTGTAAAGTAAACCAATTTGGTTTAATATAAAATAAAAAACTGTAGATAAAAGTCAAAACATGCTAATCAAAATAATCTTTATGACGAAAAATCATGTAAAACATAAAATAAAATTAAAATTTAAATATATTTTGTATTTTTAGTTTAATCTATTAGACTCGCTCAGAATAATAATAGAGAAAATATGGATTTTAAGCATCCATTATTACTCGTACTTTAAAGTTTCAAAAAGTGATGTTACAAACAGAGTTTCGAACCGAAATGTTTTCCGTTTCGGTTTACGGTTTCGTTCCGACTATTATTTCGTTTCGGTTTTCGGTTTGGTTCCTTAGTTTATTTTTTCGTTCCGGTTTTCGGTTCGGTTCCGGTTCAGTTCCGATTTCAAAATCAAGGATTTTCAGTATTCTTATGCAAAAATTCAAAAGAAACAACTTCAGCAATTATTGAATCTAGAACATCGATACAGGCTTCAGTAAGAAGTTTTTCAGACATAGTACCGTAATATTTTGAGGTTTAAATTTCATGTCTAATAACGTTGGAGTAAGCGTCATTACACTACTTGAGCTTAACTTTGATGGCAGATTTCGTTTACATGAAGTTTTTGCTGATATTTTAAGACATTTTAAAATTTTAAATTCTTTTTTATGAAACCGTTCAATATGCCTCTCAAAATTTGCTGCATGGTTACATGGTATTTTAAAAAAATGTAATAAATTTTGGAATAGATTAGAAACCCAAATTGTAGTACCTATAGCTAATTTTACATGCAAAATGAAAATCTTTTACTCATAATATATGAGCAGCTTTTTGTTAGAATATTTTTTTGGTTTTTTCACTGCAAACCGTTTTACATGAACCGTAAATAAAATGATTTTTTCGTTCCGGTTACGGTTCATTACATATAAAAAATTACGGTTTCGGTTACGTTACGGTTTAGCCCAAAATTTCGGTTAATAACGGTTTTCGGTTTACGGTTCGGTTCCGGTTCGAAACTCTGGTTACAAATAAGCAACTATTTGGTTTATATGCTTTAAAATTACAACGATTGAATGTCATAGCAAACTACATCTCTAGTAGGTGACATAGACTGTACTAATAACATATTTATTGATCCTTTGCGAAACTTTCATCTCCACCACCTAAAATTCAAATATTTTACCAACAACGTTATTAACTGGTGGTGTGGTGACGTCAACTTGAATTCTAAATCAGCTTTATAATCTATAACAATTTATGTTGTTTTTCTTAGAGGCAAAGTTTCCACTATTGATTTAACAATTTTCAAAAAAAAAACACTATTTATAGTTTATAATATTTTCTCTGTTTTTATTTAATATTTTCTCTAACATGTTTCGAATTATGTATCTTCATCATCAGAGATAGAATTTGCAACTAATCTTACAATAACTATTAACTTTAAAAGAAACTTCATTAACCTAAATAAACGAAAGTTGGAAAAAACCTAAAAAATAAAAACTATTAAATAGGATAATCAGTAATTGCTTTTTAGGTCGGACAGTTAAACGATCACCAGAAGAAGTTCGGATTAACCGAGACGGAGAAGGAAGAGAGATTAAGCTCGAGAATGACTTTAAGACCACGATCCAATGTACAAGCCAACCCTGGAGGTCCATGACCAGAGAACCAAGAAATTTTTTATATTTTTATTCGATGTAAAAGAAGAAAAGGCTAGGAAGAAGAAGAAGAATCAGTAATTGCTTTCTTAAATTAAACTTAAAGTGATCATAAAACTAAGGAGTAACTCAAGGTGGGAGGAGATAGTAAAACTTAACATTAACAAAAAGTTAAAACAAAAAAGGACACAAAAAAAAATTAACATAAATTGCAGATATTAATAAACATATATAGGGGCTTAACTTTAGGGTGGTGCTTTAATCAACTTAAATAAGTCCGATGTTATGATGTTTCGAAAATCTTTTCTAAAAAAGAACTAAGTCTATTAAACAAGGGACTAAAATATGCACATACGTCTAAGTTTGCTCACAAAGAAGATATAATTGCTAACAAGGAAACTGGCATATGAAGAATGGAAACCATCAAAAACAAAACATCAGATTCAACACCAAAAAAATATTATCAAAACAGAATAAACTAAAAAACCAAAAAAACTACATCAATCAACGCAGAATAAGAAACAATTAAAAAACTGAAAGCTAAACCAGTGGTCTACATTAAAGCCGATAAAGGGAACTCGTTAGTCATAATGGATCAAGATAACTATACGGAAAGAGTAAATACAATGATAAATGAAGGACCATACATATAAAGTGTATATAATAACAGAAACACAAAGAATCCACTACCAAAAATGATTCACGAAGCAGGTGAAGTAGCAAAACTGATGGATGAAGAACTCAAGATGTAGCCCGAAAATTCCATTTCTGTATGCACTGCCTAAAATTCATAAACCTGGTCAAAATATGAGACCCATTGTATCAAATATCTCAACACCAACGGGGTTGACGGGGTTGAATTGAAGAACTTAACCATATAAATCAACCGGAAGGATGCTTCATAGTCTATAAAAAACTCAAAAGAGTTCGTAACCCAAATAAAAGATATCGAATTGACAGAATAAAAAGTAATGGTTTCGTTTGATGTAACAGCGTTGTACCCAAACGTTCCAGTGGATATAGCAATAAACTACCTCGAAGACCATCTGAAAACGCAAAATATGGCGGCGGCTAAAATAAGGATTATAAGAAAAGTTGCCGAAACATGCAAGAATCAAAGCTACTTCCAATTTAAAGGAAAAATTTATAAACAAAATTTTGGAACATGCATGGGCAGTAAAATAGCACCATACATCAGCAATGTATTTCTTTCTCGTTTGGAAAAAGATCTTCAAGCTACATTAGCGTTATTCCCAAGAATCTGGAAGAGGTACGTCGACAATGTTTTTGCTGTCATCAAACGAAATGACATTACAGCCATATTGAGCCAATCCGACAGTCAAATTTACGATAGAAGGAGAAGAAAATGGAAGTATTCCTTTTCTTGATATTAGAGTGATAAGGAATGGCAGCAAAGTAAAGTTTGGTATATATTGAAAACCAACAAACACCGTGAGATGCATTACTTTGGATTCATTCCACAATGATAGCCACAAGAAAGCAGCGTTTAACTCATTAGCATATACTACTATACAATATTCCCATGGAATGGTCAGAGTTTCAAGATGAAGAAAACTATATAAAAGATGCGGCGAGAATGAATGGTCGAAACGAGCATTTGAATGGTCGAACACAGCGAAATATTTATCACCAACATCTTGAATAACCATAAAAGGAAGCAATTAGTACAAACATTTAGTACCTTAAGCCCCATTAAAGAGATTCAAAAAAGAATTTGTTTACCATTCTACCCGAGATTAACCAATAATATCGGCAGTATACTACAAAAACATAAAATTCTAACGACAAAAAAGCACAACTTTAGGCAGTATATTAAGCAACTACAAAGATAAAACACTACCTACGGATAAGTCCGGAATATATATAATAAGTTGTCAGGAATGCAACGATAAGTACGTGGGACAAACCTCGAGAAAATTCTCCACAAGATTAGAGGAACACCGTAAAGTCACTATCATAAAAAATTTCAGCAAGTCAAGCGTAGCACTACATATGCATGAAAATCCACAGCACAACATAGAAGTGGAAAACTCAAAAATCATAAAGAGCGTACACAAAAATGTGGAATTGCATGCATATGAGTCGTTTTATATAGAAAAGTATAAACCAAATATAATGAATTGTGAGGAGAGGCAAAACATCATAACATCGGACTTATTTAAGTTGATTAAAGCACCACTCTAAAGTTAAGCCCCTATTTATGTTTATTAATATCTGTAATTTATGTTAATTTTGTTTTTTGGGGTCCTTTTTGGTTTTAGCTTTTTGTTAATGTTAAATTTTACTATCCCCTCCCACCTTGCGTTACTCCTTAGTTTTATGATCACTTTAAGTTTAATTTAAGAAAGCAATTACTGATTATCCTTTTTAATAGTTTTAAGGGTTTTCCCAACTTTTGTTTATTTAGGTTAATAAAGTTTCTTTTTAAGTAAACAGTTATTGTAAGATTAGTTGCAAATTCTATCTCTGGTGATGAAGATAATTCGAAACATGTGAGAGAAAATATTAAATAAAAAAGAAAAAATATTATAAATTATAAATAGTGTTTTTTTTTGAAAATTGTAAAATCAATAGTGGAAACTTTGCCTCTAAGAAAAACAACATAAATTGTTATATAGTGATTTTACCGCACTCCGAAAACAAAAATTAAAATTTTATAATTTATATCAATGAAAAACTCAGTAGATGTTTAACTAACTGTTGAGCAAAACAAAAGTCGAAATAGCTAACTCATTACTCATACCAAATTAACTGTAACAAAGTCTGGAAAAATCTGTATTTCTGATTAACCTTTTAATCTCATCTCCAAAAATATGAAGATAATCAGAATCATCAAAACTTAAGAAAAAATTATATAAATCGCAATCTATTTTTAAACAAAACAAATATTTAATTTTTCAATCAAAATTCTTTATTGGAAATCAATTTTCAGAAAACAAGAGATTTAAGACAGAATAATATAATCATATTTACAGGGTGGTTGGTCTAATAAGTTTGTCTAATAAATTTGTGTGAAAGATGTTGTGTGGTGGAGGATATTGAGCATCTGATTCTGGTATGCCCTAAGTACGACCAGATCAGATCTCAATTCAATACCCTCTCGAGTGGAAGACGATTGAATGAAATCTTAAAATTAGATAGCATGGGAATTAAAGATGTGTATGAGTTTATCAGAATGTGTGGAATAGAAGTGTGAAAGCGGTGTGGATGAGCCGATCTAAGAATGAGAATTTGTGTGAATGGACAATTTTTTATTTATGTTGAAAAGAAATTTTTTAACATTGTTACTAACACTATGCTGTTTAACACTATTTTTATTTCTTTTTGGTGTATCCTTATTGGATACATATTAATTTTTATTTTTACGTATTATTTATTTATTTTTTGGAGATTCATATTTTATGTATTTTATTTTCTATTTAATTTTTGAAATTTGTAATTAGTTTGTGAACTTGAAATTGATGGGCGATACTGCTCCAATAAAGGAGCTAAACCATAAATTAAAAAAAAAAAATTTGCCCTCTATTCAAGGTCAAACACATTTAGGAGGTGGTAAACTGCACTTTTTCTAATTACAGTACTACTAATACATCCTGAAAATTTTAGGGAAATCGAAGATATCAACTATCAAAGCCTCATACATAGTGTCCAACTTTAAAAAAAATGACTCTTAAATTGTCAGAACGTCGATAAGTAAATTTAGTCAACTATTTTATTTGACTAAATCAACATTTTGTTTCTATATAATTGTGAATAAATTCATAAGTTAAACATTCATTTAACGTATGAATTTATTCACAATTATATGTATAAAAACAAAATGTTGATTTAGTCAAATAAAATAGTTGACTAATTTAACTTAGCACGTTTAGTACAATTTTGCATCAATTGGAACACAGTTTAAATAATTGTCAGAACATTGATATTGTAACCAACATCTTGACAACATAATGACATAAATTTGAATTAAAATTTAGCGATTTTGTTTAGCACACTGAAGAAAACGTGTTCTATTTTCAATCAAAATGCATTTTTTTCAATGCAGTTTTGTACAATTTTGAATCTAATTCTTGTGTTGAATCTAATCCGGTTTTAGTATCCATAAACAAATATTTGAAATAAAGGTTTAATTGGCTAGATAAAGGTAAAGTAAATTTCTGTTAAAAACATTGTAGAATTTTATCTGAAAGTGTTTGATATGTTTGGTAACCCAAATTTGCTTATTATATGCATAGCATCAACTATAAATAAACATAGAGTGGTATTTAGTCCACTATAAAACAATTTTTGCTATTTAATTATATTTTTGTTTATTTTGTGATGTATGCAACAAAAACATAACAAATTAATTAAATTCATTATTTTGCTTCAGATAGCGACGATGAAATCAATTTTTGGGAAAGTAAAGTTTACAAATTAGGAAAACGGATAAAGAATGAGTAAAATATAGAAAACTTTAGAAACGATAAATTGGTAAAATTTTTAAAGTTTTATTAAACAAAAACGCAAGCACTGCTTCTGCAGAGAGTAAGGTTGGAGCGTTTTTACTCAGTTCTTTTACCGCCAATTCTGTCGGCTTTAATATTTCTATTAAATCTACCAAAACATTAAAGTTGCTTTCATTATATAAATTTTCACGCCCGATTTCTTCTACTGCGCGTTTTAAGCAATCTTTTAGTTGTACTAACCTCTCCATCATAGGCATAAGTGAGTTCCATCTTGTTTTAAAGTACCAATATTGGCAGTACCAATAAATTTTTTCAGATTTTTTTCAACATATCGCAGCAATAGATTATTTCTTACTGGAGATTGTCCGAAAAATTTCACAGTCTTTCAAATTTTTGAAGTATTTCGTAAATATTTACATCGTCTACATTGTACCTAATATTATCAAACCTATTATCAATATTTATGTTATGGTCGCCAGCAAAAGAAAATTTTTTTAAAAAATTTTCTGTAATTTTTAAAAACTGTTGTCGATAGACAATAAATTAAAATAAGACAATATTTATAATATTTAGTACTGTATGAAAAGCAGGAGAGAGTTATTGGTGCGTTTAGAAAAGAAAGATTTTTTCGAATGCGGTGTGATGATTTGAAATGCATCTAGTACGGGAAAATCTGTTTTCTAACGAGTTGCATACAAAAATTTGTTCGCATCCTTCATTGGAATTAATTAACACAGTTTCTTAAAGTGAAATCTAATTAATCTGTACTAAAAGTTTAAAATCAAGAATTTATGCCTTCGCTGAAAATTAAGAAAAACGCTTCACTCGTTTAAGTCAAAAAAACGCTTAAGTCACGAAATAAATATTTTAAGTATAACGAAAAAAGCCATAAAGCCTACAAAAATCTCCTGCCCCAGAAATCAAAACATAAAATAGTAAATTGTTTCGAAAATTTCTTCTAATTGAATACTGGAGAAAAAGTTCAAATCGTTGATGAAAATGTTATGTTAGAATACTTTTTTGAGAAGGTTATACCTAAGAATTTAATATGTAAACAACCAAAATAAAGTTATGACGAGCGCAGGCGAAGATAATAAAGTCTTCCACATTATGGGTAACGTATTCGATGTTAATAACTAGACTGTAAATTACGAATATTTCTATGCAGAAATGAGATCCATTTCTATACGAATTTTAGTTAATGCATCTACATTCTACATATATTCTACTGCATCCAGAAAACGAAAAAATAAATTTAAAAAAAAAAACCGGTTTTCACGACAAACCCCGGTTTTTGTCGGTTTTGTAAAAATTAACCAAAAACCCGGGTGACCGTTTTCGGTTTTATCCGGTTTACAAGCCCTAGTCTACAGAGACAATCCTAGTATTATATTATAGCAAATTTAGTCTACTTTAAAAACGTCCTAAGAAAGTATAAAGAAAAAACTAGTCCTTTAGGGTTATAATCGCCAAAATTTGAAAAAATAACGATTTTTTCGCTTTTTTTTTGATTTTTGACAAAGTTGCGTTCGGCGCTCGAGGTCATAAACTTGGATTATTCATTAGGCCAACATCATAAACAAGTCTGCAAAAAATCAGAACTACCGGATTTGACGCATACTGTGATGTATACAGTTACTGGACTATTTGTAAGAGAATTTAAAAAATTTTTAAATGTAAAATATGTTTTATTTTCCAAAACCTTATTTAATAGCACTCAAGAGCACTATAACACATAAATGTTTAGCATAGTCTTTTTATAAACAGCATGTTATTAAGATAAACCGTTGTCTATCAAATTTCCCATTTTTTTGATTTGAAAACAAAGCTACGTTTATTAAATCAACAAATTTGTTAATACATTTAAAACATTTGTTATTAAAAAAAAATAATGACCTGAGAACTTCTGCTGTGAACATAAAACCCTTTGTGTGTTCATAAAAAAATTGTACTATCTAATACATATATAAGATTGTTCAGATATGATGTTTTTTTATTTGATTCTTTAATTTGATTTTTTTATTTGTTTGATTTTGATTTTTTTAATTAATTCACCGATATAAAAAGACTTTGAAATTAGTTCCGTTATGCATATATGATACAAAATGTGTCACTTACTAACGTTTTGCAAATCAGAATTATAAAGTGACATATTTTAGTAAGCTTCTATATCGTTATATCATTCACCGAAATAAAACGACTTTTGAACATAGTTCCCTTATGCGTGTACAACCCACAGCGTGGAACTTTCTAAAGGGTTGCAAATCAGAAATATAGACTGACATATTTAGTAAGATCCTAAATCAAAAAATCACTTCCCTATATAAAACGATCCGAATCTCTATGCGTTGAATGATACAAGGTGTGGCACTTCCTAAATGGATGTAAATCAGAAATATAGACTGACATATTCAGTAAGCTCCTAAGTCGAAAAATCATTTACCTTCATAAAACGATACATATCTCCTTGCTTTAACATAGTTCCCTTATGCGTGTATAAAGTTTAAAGGGTGGCTTTTTCTTAAGGGTTGCAATCAGAAATATGTAAAGATTTGTTTAGACCTAAATCGACAAATCATTTACCTACATGAAACGATCAGATTCTCATACGCGGGTATGGTAGAAGGGGTGGCTTTTTTTAAAAGGTTACAGATCAGAAATATAGAGTTACATATTTAGAAAGGTACATTATTTACCAACAGAAAACGATCCGTATCTCTTTGCTTTACCATAGTTCCCTTACGCGTGTATGGTACAAGGGGTGGCTTTTTCTAAAGGGAGACAGTCAGAAACATGGAGTGATATATTTAGTATGCTCTTAAATCGAAAAATCATTTACCTACATAAATCGATCCGTATCTCTATGCTTTAACATAGTTCCCTTACGCGTGTATGATTCATGGGCTGGCACTTTGTAAAGGGTTGCAATTCAGAAATATGGAGTGACATATTTAGTAAGCTCAAAAAACGAAAAAATGATTAATTTACAGAAAACGATCCGTATCTCTTTGTTTTATCATATTTCCCTCATGCGTTTATCGTACAAAGGGTGGTTTTTCAAAAGGGTTACAATCAGAAATATAGAGTGACATATTTAGTAAGCTCCTTAATCAAAAAACTCTTTACTTACATAAAACGATCAGTATTTCTATGCTCTAACATAGCTCTTTTATGCGTATATGGTACAAGGGGTGGCTTTTTCTAAAGGGTTGAAAATCAGAAATATAGAGTGACATATTAAGTAAGCTCCTGAATCAAAAAATCAGTTACCTACATAACACGATTCTTACCTCTATGATTTAACATAGTTCCCTTATGCGTGTTTAGTACAAAGGGTGGGTTTTTCTAAAGGGTTGCAATCAGAAATATAGAGTCACATATTTAGTAAGCTCTTAAGTCAAAAAATGATTTACCTACATAACACGATCGGTACCTCTATGCATTAACATATCTTCCTTATGCGTGTATTGTACAAGGGGTGGTTTTTTCTAAAGGGTTGCAATCAGAAACGTAGAAAAACTTATTTAGTAAGCTCCTAAGTCGAAAAATCACTTACATACATAAAACGATCCGTACCTCTATGCTTTAAAATATTTCTCTTACGCGTGTATGGTACAAGGGGTGGTTTTTTCAAAACGGCTGCAATCAGATATATAGTGACATATTTAGTAAGCTCATAAATTGAAAAATAACTTACTTATATAAAACGATCCGAATCTTTATGCTTTAACACAGTTCCCTTACGCATGCATAGTATAAGGGGTGGCACTTTCGAAAGGGTTGCAATCCGAAATATAGAGTGACATATTTAGTAAGCTCCTAAATCGAAAAATGGTTTACCTTCATAACACGATCAGTATCTCTATGCTTTAACATAGTTCCCTTATGCGTGTATGGTACAAGGGGTGGCTTTTTCTAAAGGGTTGCAGTCAGAAATATAGAATGACATATTTAGTAGGCTCCTAAATCAAAAAATTATTTTCCTCAATAAAACGATCCGTATCTCTACACTTTAACGTAGTATGGTACAAGAGCGTGTATGGTGTGTGCGAGTATGGTACAAGGGGTGGCTTTTATAAAGGGTTGCAATCAGAAAAATAGAGTAACATATTTAGTAAGCTCCTTAATCGAGAAAATGATTTACTTACATAACACGATCAATATCTCTATGCTCTAACGAACTTGTCCGTGTACGGTACAAGGGGTGCTTTTTATAAAGAGTTACAATCAGAAATATAGATTGACATATTAAGTAAGCTCCTAAATCGAAAAAACACTTACCTACATGAAACGATCAGTATCTCTTTGTTTTAACATAGCTTCCTTATGCGTGTATGGTACAAGGGGTGACTTTTTCTAAGGGTTGCAATAAGAAATAAAGAGTGACGTATTTAGTAAGCTCCTACATTGAAAAATCACTTACCTATGTAAAACGATCCGAATCTCTGTGCTTTAACATAGTTCCCTTTCGTGTGTATGGTATAAGGGTAGGCACTTTCGAAAGGGTTGCAATCAGAAATAAAGAGTGACATATTAAGTAAGATCCTAAATCAAAAAAATTATTTTCCTAAATAAAACGATCAATATCTCTTTGCTTTAACATAGCTCCCTTATGCGTGTATGGTATAAGGGGTGACTTTTTCTATAGGGCTGCAATCAGAAGTGACATATTAAGTAAGCTCCTAAATGAAAAAATTATTTACCTATACAAAACGATCAGTATCTCTATGCTTTAACATAGTTCCCTTATGCGTGTATGGTAGAAGAGGTGGCTTTTTCTAAAGGGTCGTAATCAGAAACGTAGAAAGACTTTAGGAAGCTCCTTAATTGAAAAATCATTTACCTCCATAAAACGATCCCTACCTCTATGCTACCAAACAGTTCTCTAACGCGTATCTGAAAAGAGGGTGTCACTTTCTAAAGGGTTGCAATCAGAAATTTTAGAATGA
>OY856188.1:130542455-130566822 GCA_963693315.1 Diogma glabrata
TACTTACCAGTAAGGGAGACCTCAGGGTGTGAATAAAAACGATTATAAGTTAAATAATTGTGTACGTCTATTCACTAGCTTCAAATTTGAATAACTTTCATTTAAAAATATTGCAATTAAAAGATTTAAAAGCAATTAATTTTGAAAATATATTCGATGGAATTAAGTATTGCAACAAAAAAACTATAGAATTATGATGAAACGCAAAGCTTACTATTTTGAAATGACATTTAAAGAAATTTTCTTTAAAACATTCAAACTTGAATTTAGTGAATGAATTTTGCTATTTAAATAATTTCAATTGAATTTTTATTAATCGTGCAAAAAATGTTAAGAGTATTACCAATTTCGGATATATTAGAGATCTCGACTTCGTCTCGATTTCGAAACATATATCCTCAATCGGTAAAACACTCTTACTGCCCTTAATACTTAAATAAACTATTGTGGAGGTTATATATTAATTATAGAAGTGGTTAAAAAGTATCGAAACCTGTAAAAAAATTTATTGTATTGGTTTTTATAAAGTTTGAATAAAAACAAGAGTAAAAATTAAAGAAAACAACAATTTAAATTTATTTATTTATTATTTTAAATTTGTTCATTGATCTTCAATGTTAATTTACAAAAATCAATATCAAATTGAAAAATACTCTTATTTGTATTGCTACTTAAAATATAACGATTAGAGGATAAAAAAATTTTTTGTCATCAAAACTGGATGAAAAACTAGGTAGCGAAGTTTATTTTACAACTGTTGCACTCTCCAATTTCATGTCATATTTTTTTATTGACCAATATATTGGATAGTGTGATATACGCCTTATAAATTTGGGTTAGCCAACAGATGGTGCCGTATTTGTATTTAAAACGTTGTTTTTAACGTTGAAGTTTGTGCAAATACACTACGATTTGCTTTTTCAAATTGTCGTGTATTATTTTTTCATTGGTGATTGGTGATAATTATTTTAATTGGTTTTTTGTTTAAATATCAGTTTATGCGCGTAGTTTGCTTTGATCAATGTTTTTATAGTAATAATTAAAGGATTCTTAGATTATAAAATATACAGGATAAGTAATATTTGTGTATCTACACTATAAAACTATAAAAAAAATTGAAGCTATTTTTTAAATTTAAATTTTGCATTGAAAATAATTTCCACAAAAGAAAAGGCTCCTGTAAAAATAAATACAAAAATACAGGGTCCCATGCAGCATTTTTATCTCTTTCCATTTATAGAAAAAAAATATATTATTATTCTTCTATTGCCAGAAAGAAGTAACTGCCAAATAATATATATTTCATTTTAATTTCATTCTAAATTAAAACAAAACCTGAAACAGTAAACCATATAAACAATATCCATTTCATTTTAAATTTAGTTTAAATGAAAACAAAACCGTACATGATACATGATAAAATTTTAGTTAGGATCAAATTTTCAGTTTTAATATTATCAGTTTTATTTTAATCGAAATACTTTTGACAAACATAAAATAAAATTGAATAATTGAATTCTCCAATCGGTAAAAATGTTAAATACAAAATTTCTACATAAGTCTGTTATTTTGTAAGCATATTTGGTCAAGCAAGGGGAAACCTCGATGATATTTAAATTTCTAGGCTACTGTGTTTTTTCAGTGCAAATACTATCACGTTAATATTGCACACTACTTTATGTAAATAAAAATAACTTCAACTTAAAAAGATATTACTTATCCTGTGTATTTTATAATCTAAGAAAGAATTCAACAACGAATTAAATATATACTCCCGCAGGAAGATTTGTAAAATTTTAAATTTTTGAACTATGGGTGTGACAACCCCGCGTACTTAGATTCCTTCTATTTGCATATGAGTTAGCTTGAGTTATCGTAAACCACTGGCAATAGCAGTGAGATATCACTAGCCAAAGTGATATTTTAGGGATGTTGGCAGATGAACATTTTTCAATCAACGATAACACCTTTTGTCTTAGTTATAGAATATACTTTGATGATGACACGCTATTTCTTTTTAAAATAAAATGTGTTGTACGAATTACAATGTGAGCAACTACAACTCATGACAACCTTTAAAGAATAAGGTCCACAACAACATGCTTTCTAAGGTGCTGATGGACGCAAATTTTTTATTTTTTTATTTTTTTTAAAAAAATGACCTTTTTCGTTTGCTTGAAGAAATGAGCTTCCATATAACTATTATATATGCCGGGTTTAATCTTTCAGCAAAACCATGTTTACATGATCTTGGTATATGCTTCTAGCACTATAAGGATAATTGGTAACCCAATTTAGCTTTGTTCCTACAAATTTGAAAAAAAGAAGTATTTTATTTTAATATCCTCCATTTTACCATGCAATATTACCCTATGTCGTTTATTATTATGTGAGAGGATTTATTATTTAGTTTTCCATTCTTTAAAATGAATATAAAAACCAAAAAATAAGAAATTTGCGTCCATCATCTTAAAAAACATGATGATGTGGAACCTAGGTCTTAAAGGGTTTTATGTGTTGTTGTGAAACATATTGTAATTCCAACTACACAGCACATTTTATTAAAAAAATATTTCAAATATTTTGAAATAGCACAAATCTTTTTGAAATTTTTTGGTGAAAAAGATGATGAATAATGTCATTGAAGCTACAATTTTGAATGGAAAATTCAAAGGGGAAGATGTACTGTTGCTACGCATTTCAATGATCCCAACAGATATGGCGTTTGAATTCAAACGTTTAGTTTCCAGTGCGCCTTGCTTTTGCAATGACCATCAACAAAGCACAAGGAAAATTGCTGCAAGGATGTGGACCAGGTAAATTTGGAGAATCCGTAATTCTCACATCTGGACAACTGTATGTGGTCAGCTAACGTCGGAATACCTTCTGATTTATTCGTGTACGCATCTAAAAGAAAAAACACAAAATATAATGTGTGCCCACAAGCACGAACAAAGAAATAGAATTAAAACGACATTTTGAAATTTTTTCCTTATTAAAATAAATAATTGTTGCAATAAAAATGATACAATGTAAATTGAATGTTAGGTACGTTTAGTTTGACTGAAACAACTGAAAAAACAACAACAATTGTATTAAATTTTCCGTTGTTTAAAATGCTTCAGTCAAATCGAACACGGCTGTTATCAGAACGAGTTTTCTTGAATTTCCTTTCTTATGAGATACCGACAATATGCGACAGGCATAATCTTAAATAAACAAAAGTTTTACACTATTTGGTGTAAAATAAATAAAGTTATGAGAGATTTAGAGAGTGATTAAGCTTAAAGTAATTATTTTAATTCACATGAATTTTGCAATTTTAAAGCATTTTTTATTTTCGCTCAAAAAAACTACTTTAAAACAGTTTTTGTGTGTTTCGTGTCGGGAACAAACACAATTTACAATTGTATAATCACAGATGAAGAATTCAATTTAAATAAATATGAGATAAAGAAGTTTCAATTTAGAAATTATCTGAACATGAAAATTAAAATATGTTTTATTGTTGCTTCATCCGCTGAGTATGTAAGATGGCTTTGAACTTTGATGTCTCTGATGAGTGTGAGTTCAATCCCGACAATAATTACTTATTATCAGGAATAATACTTTCAATAATTACTTTGAGCAATAATTGCTCACAAAATCGCTCAAAAATTAATATTCCATTAATGTTGTCTATAATGGAACATATATGCCAATATATTGAGCGTGTGTAAGATATTAGTTTCGCATTGATTTGCAACAATCAATAATAACATTAAAATGACTTAGGATGTTGACTAAATAGAAATATTATAAACATCCAAATAATTTTGGTTTTTGTGGCATCACTTCTTCTTTTCCTTTTTTGCATCACTTCTTCTATACTTTCATCGAATATACTGTCGCTATTCTTACTGCCCTTGCTGACCATAAATTGACATAACGATCAAAATTTTTTGCAACGTTTTTAGTAACCTACCACAGGAAAAGAAAGCGTATATTAAACGCATCAGCACTGTGAAAATTTGTGAATCCATTTTTGTTCCGTATGTTCTAATGTTCTATATAGAGACACACCTGAAAACTTATTTGATCACGTATTTTTTTATATATCCTTTGTTGTATATATAATACTATTATTTTTATATTTTACTGATCAACTAAAGTGCTGATCCTTTTACATTCACATTTTAAAACAAAATAGATCATTTTTCAGTACAGCTCTTTGAAATTATTGCTACTACGTCAACAAAATGTATACACACAAACTTTATTTATAGGCGTAGCAAAGCACGCCGGGTCCCGCTAGTATATATATATATATATATATATATATATATATATATATATATATATATATATATATATATATATATATATATATATATATATATATATATATATATATATATATATATATATATATATATATATATATATATATATATATATATATATATATATATATATATATGTATATATATATATATATATATATATATATATATATATATATATATATATATATATATATATATATATATATATATATATATATATATATATATATATATTATATATATATATATTATATATATATATATATATATATATATATATATATATATATATATATATATATATATATATATATATATATATATATATATATATATATATATATATATATATATATATATATATATATATATATATATATATATATATATATATATATATATATATATATATATATATATATATATATATATATATATATATATATATATATATATATATATATATATATATATATATATCAGAGCCGGATTAAGAGTTCAGGCGGCCCTGGTGCGGGTAAATTTTTGGGGGCCCTTTATACTCATTTTCCAAAATTGATTACTAAATAAAACAGTCATCTGCTTCGAAAAAAACCCTAGTGAATTAAAGTATTTTCAAAAATTCATTTTTGATGGCTAAAAAACAGAACTGATTTTTTGATGATTCAAAACTGCATGTCTGAAATCAGAACTGCAAAAAACGATAACAATTACACCCTTAAAAAATCTCTCAAATAGAGTATATATAATATGTATCATGAATAATTGATTCTCTAGTTCAAGCGATACTCTTGCAGCAGTTTTTAACTATGGGTTCCATTGTTTTTTCAGATTCTCAAATAAATAATTCCAAATAAAATTTTGCAATCTAAAAGCAATAATCTATTCGAATATTTTAAATAAAGATATATAATTTATAAAGAAAATAAATGAAAAACAAAAGTTTTAATTCCGAACTTCCGAGAGTGATGAAACTCTGGGCTCGAATCACAATGGCAACTTTCTTGGAGCTCTTGAACTTTTGGCTAAATTTGATCCTTTCTTAAAAGAGCATAGTGATAAATTTGGCAACAAACGAAAAGGTATGCGACATCTGAAGCAAACTTAATGAAATTATAAAAGTGATTGTTATTGGGATATTTTTATGAAGAACGTCGTACCTCTCAAGCACAATATGTGACGAATTTATTACCACCATGGGGCAAGAAATCAAAAATCGTATTGCAGTTGACGTCATTGACACAGTTTATTATTCGATTAGTGTTGACTCCACTCTGGATGTAAGTCATTCGGATTAATTGGCTTTTTGCATTCGATATGTAAAAGATGGTAAAATCAATGAACGATTAGTTGCTTTTATTCCAATTGAGGGTCAAACATAAGAGTATCTTTTTGGCATCGTTTAAAAATTCCTCGAAGAAAACAAAATTGACATACAAAATTGCAGAGACAGTCATATAACAACGCAAACAATATGGCCGGAATTAGTGGCGGTTTTCAAGCGTTGATTCGATTGTTGAAAAGATTGTTTGTAAAGATTGTTGATTATTTTTTTTATTTCTATGAAATAAGGCTGGATGTCAATACTGTTACCGTTACCGTTCCCAGCTGAACGATAACTTTTCAAAATGAAAGTAATCAATAACATATTTACATCGAGAGTAGCGCTTCCAATATTTCCGTTTTGCCAATACCGACAAAGTTTCTCACGTTACCGGTGTAGTACCGATACTCTAGAAAATAGAATAACTAAAACACTTTTTTTTAGAAAGGTTATTGAAATAAATATTGAAATAAATAAGAAAGGCAGTAAGATAGACCCTAACAATAATAGACCAATTGCAATTCTGTCGGTTTTAGCTAAAATATTTGAAAAATATGTTAACTACAATTTGATAGATTATTTGGAAATGTCGCGAATTATTGATGATAAGCAGTATGGTTTTCGTAGAAGTCATGCAACAGGTGATCTGTTAGCCTACGTATCCCATCTCTGGAACAAATCGCTGGAAAACCACGGTGAAACATTTAGTATTTCACTTGACATTTCTAAAGCATTTGATAAAGTGTGGCATAAAAATCTTATAGCTAAATTAAAATCTTATGGCATAGACCATCTTACTGTCTCATGGATTCATTGTTTTCTTACCGGTCGTCAATTTCATGTTAATTTAGATGGTATCACATCCAATATTTATCACAACCAATGCTGGGGTTCCCCAAGGTTCTGCACTCTCACCAACCTTGTTTCTTCTATACATTAATGACTTACTTATTTCCACAGTGCACCCAATCCAAAGTTTTGCTGATGACAGCACGTTACATGCATCACATGCATCTCCTAAATTTCGACCTCATACTGCAGTTACCACTGATAGAGAGCTGCTAATTGATTCCATCAACAAAGATCTGGAGCGTATAATGGAATGGAGTGATCGTAATCTTGTTTCATTTAATCCAACCAAAACCAAATTATGCCGTCTTTCACAAATAGAGCGACATAAAAATTTTCCTATTAAAATAAACCATGAGGAATTGCATGAGGTTGAATCAGTTAGACTTCTTGGAGTGGATATTCAAAATAACCTGAAATGGAATAAACATGTGTTCAACCTCGCTAAATCTGCAATGCAAAAATTAGGATTCTTGAGTCGATGTAAAAAGTATTTCAATCCCGAGCAAATTTTGCTAATCTTCAAGTCCTTTATTCGTCCATGTATGGAGTACTGCTGTCATGTTTGGGGAGGTGCTTGTCAGTCAACAATAAAATGTCTAGACTCTGTACAGAGAAAAGCAATGCGGTTGATTGGTAATACCGAACTAACGGACCAGCTTGATTCACTCCAGCACAGAAGAAAGGTGGCTGAATTGTCAATCTACTATAAATATAACTTTAGCGAATTCTCCTCTAAGGAAATTCAAAATATCCTTCCATCGTGTGCGCAATTTAATCGGCGAACAAGAACTTCAGAGTTATCTCACCCATTTGCTGTCCAAATACCTCGTTGTAGAACTGTGTCCTTCCAAAACGACTATTTTAATAGAGTGGCCAAATTATGGAACTCAATGCTTTCCTCTGTATTTCCCGATGAATTTTCCCCTCCGGCATTTAAAGAAAATGTCCATCATCATTTAAAAAAATTAGTATAGTTATCCCTATATCCCCATTCCTTCCATTTTCCTCATCTCCTTCCTTTATAGTTGACATGGTATCTTCGGATATTCAAAGAGTCTAAATAATGAATATTTCATATTTAGTGTGCTAAACATGTCTAACTAATTAATAAAAAAAAAAAAAAAAATATAAACAAAATATTTAAATTAGACTTTATTCAGATTTATTTTATTTCAATTAGTATAAAGAATACTTTTAATTATTATTTTCAGTAAAAAAACACACAAGCAATTTTATAAAGATTAGTGTTGCAATAAACTTTTAATAGAAATTCAATAAATATTCTTCTATCTATCTTCTTCTATCTTCTATCTTCTTCTATATAAATAAAAATGTAACTGTTCGTTTGTTCAAAATAGGTAATCTCCTTAAGTACTGGATCGATTCCTTTGAAATTTGGACGATTAGTTGTATTTCAATAAAGGCGGCGTTTTACATGATTTTTTTTAGCTGTATATGTTTCATAACATAGGCTGTCAACAAGTACAGGTTTTTCATCTGTTGTATTCTCAATTAACTCAATGGTCGAGTTATGGTTGAGTTTCACTTCATGCTTAATTTGATCGATTAGTTTTGTATAGTGATCAGCCCATAGAATATTTTGTGTCCTCTTTTCGATAAGACTGTCCTCCTTTGGAGCAAGAAGGTCCTCCGTCCTCATTTACTATAAAGATGTCCTCTTTATTCGTTTTATTTATTTTATCAATGAATTTTATTTTTAAATTAAAACATGCTTCTCTGTCGGAAGAGTAAAACGTCGTATTGCTTTCGTGTTTAATGAATTTTATTTTCTCACAAATTTGCAATGCTCATTGCTCGCTCGCATTGTAAACTTTTGATCGAAAATAAACTAGATCATTAAACATCTCAACAATAAAGTACTATTATACAGTTAGTTTCTTAGGTGCCTTTGCGTGTCAAAACATAGATGCAATGAAAAATGCTGGAAAATATGGTCGAAAATTCACTGAGTTTCATTTTTATAGAAAACTCACAAATGCAACAAAAATTAAACGAGATTGGCTAATCTATTCACCGTCAGCCGAAGCAGTTTTTTGTTTTGTATGCCGTTTATTTGGTCATTTGAATGGAAAATCGCAAGCATTTTCATTAAAAAGATTCAATAATTGGAATAATTCATCACATTTCGAAGCATGAAGAGTCTAAGTATCACATGACCAATAATTTTACATATAAAATGCGTATCAAAAATGAACTTACTTTCGAGAAATCTTTTAATAATACCACTAAAATTGCATCATGAGGACTTGCTTTTCGTGGTCACGATGAAATTTTAGGATCAAAACACAATGGAAACTTTCTTGGATCTCTTGAATTATTGGCTAAATTTGATCCCTTTTTACAAGAACATATTTCTCGTTTTTGCAATAAAGGAAAAGGTACACTCTTTTCATTTAACATTAACAAATGATTTTTTTTTATTATTCGGAATATTTTTAAGAAAAGTATCGTATCTTTCAAGCACAATTTGTGAAGAATTCATCTCTATCATGGCAAAACATGTTAAAAATCACATTGTTTCGGAAATTATAGAGTCTCGATATTATTCGTTTAGTGTCGATTCCACTCAGGATGTGAGCCATACAGACCAGTTGTCTTTTTGTGTTCGATATGTTAAAAGTAATACCATTTGTGAACGATTTATTTCATTTATTGAAATCGAAGGTCATACATCGAATTATCTTTTTGACATCATTATGAAATTCTACATTGAAAACGAAATAAACATTGATAATTGTAGAGGCCAGTCACATGACAACGCTTACAATATGGCAGGTATTTATGGTGGCCTACAAAGATTGATTCGTCAAACCAATAAAACAGCAGTTTTTGTCCCTTGCTCTGCGCATTCATTAAATTTAGTCGGTAAATATAGTGTTTCTGGCAATACTGCTGCAACTAAGTTTTTTGATATGGTTGAAAAACTTTATGGATTTTTCGTATATTCCCCTTTTCGATGGAATCGATTACAAAAACAATTAACCGAAAATAGCGAATACATGTTAAAGAGAGCAACTGGAACGAGATGGTCAGCTGGATACGAATCAGGTCACGTTTTACATTCTTGTTATTTGAAAGTGTTGCATGTTTTAAAATCTTTCCTACATGAGGAAAGCTTCAGTGATGATAACAAAGCGGTGGTAACAGGTTTGATAAAAAAAAACTATGTCAATTCGAAAATATTTTAATGCTTGTCCTCTGGAAAAGTGTACTAACCAAGTTTAATTTTGTGAATCGAGCATTACAAAAATCTAATTTAACTGTCTCGCTGACAAAAAACTGTTTGATTTAATAGTTACAGATTTGGAAAATAAAGATTACAACAAAATTTTTGATGATGCCTGTCAGCTTTTAAAATCTGTTTCATCTAATATTCAAACCGCAAATGATATTCAAACTTGCTCAACGTCACAAACACTTTGTCTAGAGGAACAAAAAGACCACCTTGAAAAATCGTTGTTCAAGCCAATTCTCAAGCTAAATATTATGAAGATCTAGATAGTACTCGTTTTTGATACATCTAAATTTAATGAGTGATGAAGAGATTGCTAATTCTTGCAGAACAATAACCGCAAAATACCCAAAAGATCTCAATGCAAATCAATTGATTGACGAATGTCAATTAGCCAAAAATTATTTCACATTTGATAATTTAAATTATGAATCGATGTTCACTAATAATCTTTCCACCATTTTTCGAATATCGATATTTTATTACGAATGTTTTTATGCATGTTTGTCGATAATGATATAGGCGAACGACCTTTTTCAAAACTGAAGTTAATCAAAAGTTATTTGCGTAATACTATGAGTAATGATCGTTTGAACGATTTATCCATTCTTTCTATTTACAATGAAATTTTGGACGAAATTAAATTTGATGAAATTATAGACACTTAAATACAGAAAAAATGTAATTTTAATGCCTGAAAATAAATATATTTCAAACTTGTCTGGTTTTAGTTTCTTTTTTGTTATGTTTGGGGGGCCCCTGAAACGCGGGGCCCTGGTGCGGTTGCCTTAAAACTTGTATGATAATCCGCCACTGATATATATATCTTTTATCTTTTCTTTTATATATATAAAAATCACGTGTCACGATGTTTGTCCGCGATAAACTCCGCAACAACCTAACCAATCTTAATAAAATTGTGTTCAGTGTGTGTATAATGATCCAACTTGAGAGATAGGATAGTTTTTATTTTGATTAAACGCCTAAATATTTTTTAATTACGAATTAAATGTTAAATATGGATAGTTCATAAGCAAACTTTCAGATGGCGGCGTAAATTAATTAATTTACTGTCAAACCTGCTTTATCGACTTTTCAATCATCCAAGTAGGGCCCATATAGACTATCATATGTTATTGAGCGATTATTTTGATCCGGTATTTGCTGCAATGGCACTGCAAAAGGGGGAAAAGAAACGAAATTCAATAAAATTTATATGGGATTTCATACAAAACACAACTTGAATAATTTTAAAAGTTATCTATGAAATTTCTCATTTTGCTACAATTAAATAATTTAAATTTCTTTTGGCGCTGCAAAAGGGGGAAAAGAGAATAAATTCAATAAAATTTATATGGGATTTCATTCAAAACACAACTTGAATAATTTTAAAAATTATCTATGAAATTTCTCATTTTACTACAATTAAATAATTTAAGTTTCTTTATGTACTATTACTGATAATTACTGACAATATTGAGCATCTTATATATATAAAAATCACGTGTCACGATGTTTATCCGCGATAAACTCCGCAACAACGTAACCAATCTTAATAAAATTGTGTTCAGTGTGTCTATAATGGTCCAACTTGAGAGATAGGATAGTTTTTATTTTGATTAAATTCCTAAATATTTTTGAATTGCGAATTAAATGTTCAATACGGATGGTTCATAAGCCTACTTTCAGATGGCAGCGTAAATCAATTTATTCAATTCATAGTAAACTTCAACATCTGTATAAAGCCGTGCATTCACATACAACAGAAACAGAAACCGAAACTGAAACTGAAAATTTTCAGTTTCTGTTTCTGTTTCTAATTTGGTTGACGGTGGTGAATAATATCAGAAACGGAAACCGAATTTTGTTTGAGTTTGTGAATTTGTTATCCATTATGAATAATAAAATTGAAGAATAACAAAAACAAATAATTTGTATTTATTAAACCTATTTATTAAATTCAAAATTCAAAGCTTTTGTTATCACAATTCAACATAATAATTAATATTATGTGACAGTTTCTGGTCATGTGACAGTTTCGGTACTGAAACAATTCAATTTTAATTGTTTCCGTTTCAGACAAAACAGACGAATTTTCCGTTTCTGTTTCTAAATTCGGTTTCTGTTTCAGTTGCTGTCAAATTTGTATGAAATTCGGTTTCTGTTTCTGTTTCCGTTGTATGTGAATGCCTGGCTTAGGGCCATTATTAGACTATCAAATATGTTTTAGTAAAGAAAGTTTTGTTTTATTTGATAATAAACAAAAAGCGTATTATGCTAAGTCAAAACCTTTCTTTATTAATCATAGAAGTGTTAGAATGTATCGAAACCTGTAAAAAAAATTAATGTATTGGTTCTTATAAAGTTTGAATAAAAATAATGTGGTTTTCTTTCTTTTCACTTTTCTAAATCAATTTATAAATTAGGATCTGAAAAGAACAAAAAACAAAAATTGATGTGAAATATGGTTTTATTAGTGATATTAAATGGCGGTTGTCTACTTATAAATTTGAAAAATTTCTGCAATATTCTGCAATTGCGTATTGAAATATTTATAAAACATTCAATTAATTTGTAAATCAAATAATTTTGTTTTATTCATTCATATTTGTTTTCAATTTAAATTACTTCATTTTAGAGAAAAGCGTCTTCGTTTTTTTCTATGATGCATCTTTTTTCATCCGCCCAATGAAATATAGTATTTTACTTTTAATAAATCCATTTTGGAGTTTTTTTTATTTATTAGGAGTTCTTTTATTAAATGTTAGTTACATTATGGTATAAATATATATTATATATATTATAAAACACAATAATTAATTCTTCAAAATTAAACAATTCAAAGTTATATAAAAATTTGTCGTTAACAAAACGATTATTTTTTAAATTTTCTTTGTTGATATTAGTAATGTCAAAAAAATTTACGAAAAAATGCACATTTTTCTTTTTGATGTAAATCGAAAAAAAAATTGATTTTTTTGCATCAATAGAACAAAATTTTTGATTTAAATCAATTTTTTTTTATGGATTTGGGTGAAAAGAATTCGACATAAGAGTGAAAATTAAAGAAAACAATAATTTAAATTTATTTATTTTTTTAAATTTATCATTGATCTTCAATGTTAATTTACAAAAATCAATATCAAATTGAAAAATACTCTTATTTGTATTGCTAATTAAAATAGAACGATTCCCGCTAGAAGTAAAAAAAATTGTCATCAAACCGGATGAAAAACTTTCAAAGTTTATTTTACAACTCTCCACTTTCATATCAAATTTTTTTTATTGACCAATATATTTGATAGTGTGATATACGCCTTATTAATTTGAGTTAGCCAATAGATGGAGCCGTATTTGTATTTAAAACGTTTTTAATGTCAAAATTTTGAAAATCCACTACGATTTGCTTTTTCCAATTGTCGTGTATTGTATGAAAAAATTTCATTTTATCCAAATTATGCTGTATATAGTTTTGTATTTTATTATTATTAACTACAAAATAATAATTTTTTAAAATATGTAGTAGTTGCCATGAAGTTATATTAAATTATTTTTCTGTCCTTCTTTCACTAATCCTCTATCTACAATAATATTATGAACTTATATATTTATACATTTCAAAATTTCAAATTATCGTTTTTCGTTTAGACAGCATAAAACTACTCCAAATAATAAATTAAAAATGAGTAAGTATTACTTAATTTGTTTAAAGATAGTAATTTTTATTTAAAATAATAATAATACGGCACAGATCTACTTTATCAGACGCCCTTCTTCGATTTTTTTTAAACCTGGGTATTTCAATGATATAAAACCTTAGATTATGAAAAAACAGGATAAGAATATTTTCTAAGTTGAAGTTTCTTTTATTAACATAAAGTAGTGTGCGAATTTAACGTGATAGTATTTGCATTGGAAAAACACAGTAGCCTAGAAATTTAAATATCATCGAGATTTTTCATTGCTTGACCAAATATGCTTACAAAATAACAGACTTATGTAGATATTTTGTATTTAGCATTTTTATCGATCGGAAAATGACCAACCTTATTCAATTTTATCTTATTTTTGTCAAAAGTATTTCGATTAAAATAAAACTGATAATATTAAAACTGAAAATTTGATCCTAACTAAAACTGTATCATGTACGCCTTGGTTTTGTTTTCATTTAGAATAACTTTAGAGTGAAATGGATATTATTTGATTGAATGTTTTTGGTTTTGTTTTTATTTAGAATGAAATTAAAATAAAATATATATTGTTTGGCAGTTATTTCTATCTGGCAATAAAAGAAAAAAATTATATTTTTTTCTCTAAATGGAAAGAGATAACAATGCTGCATGGGACCCTGTATTTTTGTGTTTATTTTGACAGGAGCCTTTTCTTTTGTGGAAATTTTTTTCAATACGACATTTGAATTCAAAAAACAGCTTCAATTTTTTTTATAGTTTTACTAGCGGGACCCGGCGTGCTTTGCTACGCCTATAAATAAAGTTTGTGCGTATACATTTTGTTGACGTAGTAGCAATAATTTCAAAGAGTAGTAATGAGAAATGATTTTAAATGTGTGTATGTTTAAAATTTGTATATATGTTTGTATGCACCTTCATCGAATGAATTGTCGCGATTCTTACTGCCCTTGTTGATAATAAGATGACATCACGATCACAACTGTTTGCAACTTTTTTAGTAACCTACCGGTAAAGAAAGCGTATATTAAACCGCATGAGCACTGTGAAAATTTGTGAATCAATTTTTGTTCCGTATAATGTTCTATATAGAGACACACATGAAACCTTACACACCTGAAGACTTATTTGATCGGGTATTTTTTATATATCCTTTATTTTACATACAATACTAATTTTTTATATTTTACTGATCAACTAGATTGATCCTTTTACATTCATAATTAAAAAAAAAAAAGAAAATCATTTCTCATTACTACTCTTTGAAATTATTGCTACTACGTCAACAAAATGTATACGCACAAACTTTATTTATAGGCGTAGCAAAGCACGCCGGGTCCTGCTAGTCTTATATATATAAAAATCACGTGTCACGATGTTTGTCCGCGATAAACTCCGCAACAACCTAACCAGTCTTAATAAAATTGTGTTCAGTGTGTGTATAATGGTCCAACTTGAGAGATAGGATAGTTTTTATTTTGATTAAACGCCTAAATATTTTTTAATTACGAATTAAATGTTAAATATGGATAGTTCATAAGCAAACTTTCAGATGGCGGCGTAAATTAATTAATTTACTGTCAAACCTGCTTTATCGACTCTTCAATCATCCATGTAGGGCCCATATAGACTATCATATGTTATTGAGCGATTATTTTGTTCCGGTATTTGCTGCAATGGCACTGCAAAAGGGGGAAAAGAAACGAAATTCAATAAAATTTATATGGGATTTCATACAAAACACAACTTGAATAATTTTAAAATTATCTATGAAATTTCTCATTTTGCTACAATTAAATAATTTAAATTTCTTTTGGCGCTGCAAAAGGGGGAAAAGAGAATAAATTCAATAAAATTTATATGGGATTTCATTCAAAACACAACTTGAATAATTTTAAAAATTATCGGTTGTAATACCACGAGTCATTGAAATTTTTTCGAAAATTTTTTGATTTTACGAATTAAATTATTTAGCAACACTGCGAATCAAAGCGCACAATAAACCACGAGTCCGAAGGACGAGTGGTTTAAGTAGTGGTTTGATTGAGCAGTGTTGCTTAAAAATAATTTAATGAGTAAAATTGAAAAATTTTCGAAAAAATTTCAATGAAGAGTGGTATTTAATGAGATAATTTTTTTTTAGTTATAATTTTGTTTAAAATATAATTATTAGTTTCTAAATAAAATTCTTTCTACAAAATATTCAATAATACAAAAATATTTAAAAATGCAATTCACAAATAATAAAAATGTCCGTTTTCATTCACAAATGGTCGCATGTTTATGTTTATTTCTCAAAAATAAATTACAAATTTATAACAGTTATGCGCCTACTAAGATAAAATTATATTTCATTTTGTTAGAAGAAAAAATGACAACAAAGAATTTTCATAACGACAAAGCAAAATTATCGACGACAAGAAGAATTGCCGACAGTTAAAGCAAAGCCTACTGTTTAAATATCATAGTTTGTATGAATGAAAAATAAAATTTCTGACAGCAAAAAAAAATTATCTATGAAATTTCTCATTTTACTACAATTAAATAATTTAAGTTTCTTTATGTACTATTACTGACAATTACTGACAATATTGAGCATCTTTTATATATATATATAAAAATCACGTGTCACGATGTTTATCCGCGATAAACTCCGCAACAACGTAACCAATCTTAATAAAATTGTGTTCAGTGTGTCTATAATGGTCCAACTTGAGAGATAGGATAGTTTTTATTTTGATTAAATTCCTAAATATTTTTTAATCGCGAATTAAATGTTCAATACGGATGGTTCATAAGCCTACTTTCAGATGGCAGCGTAAATCAATTTATTCAATTCATAGTAAACTTCAACATCTGTATAAAGCCGTGCATTCACATACAACAGAAACAGAAACCGAAACTGAAACTGAAAATTTTCAGTTTCTGTTTTTGTTTCTAATTTGGTTGACGGTGGTGAATAATATCAGAAACGGAAACCGAATTTTGTTTGAGTTTGTGAATTTGTTATCCATTATGACAGGGGTGCCCAGAAATCATGGAAGAGATGGCCAAAAATTTACAAGAACAAAAATCACTGGCCGCACGAAAAAAAAAATAAATAAACAGTATAAATTATGTTAAGATTTTTTATTCAAGTTAAGTCGCGAACATTAAATTCTTGTGTAGTATTACTAATTCTTAGTTCGTTTTTCAAATTAATGTCAGTTAGTCTATTTCTACAGGAATTTGTTAGGAATATTTAAGTTTGAATTTAGTACGTACCAAAATATTGTACTTTTTTAAACGGAACTTATTATTATTGTGGTATTTGCTATTTTTATAATATTTTTACTGGCCGCACCAAATCATAAAACTGGCCGCATGCGGCCAGATGGCCGCAGTTTGGGCACCGCTGCATTATGAATAATAAAATTGAAGAATAACAAAAACAAATAATTTGTATTTATTAAACCTATTTATTAAATTCAAAATTCAAAGCTTTTGTTATCACAATTCAACATAATAATTAATATTATGTGACAGTTTCTGGTCATGTGACAGTTTCGGTACTGAAACAATTCAATTTTGATTGTTTCCGTTTCAGACAAAACAGACGAATTTTCCGTTTCTGTTTCTGTTTCTAAATTCGGTTTCTGTTTCAGTTGCTGTCAAATTTGTATGAAATTCGGTTTCTGTTTCTGTTTCCGTTGTATGTGAATGCCTGGCTTAGGGCCATTATTAGACTATCAAATATGTTTTAGTAAAGAAAGTTTTGTTTTATGTGATAATAAACGAAAAGCGTATTATGCTAAGTCAAAACCTCTCTTTATTAATCATAGAAGTGTTAGAATGTATCGAAACCTGTAAAAAAAATTAATGTATTGGTTCTTATAAAGTTCGAATAAAAATAATGTGGTTTTGTTTCTTTTCACTTTTCTAAATCAATTTATAAATTAGGATCTGAAAAGAACAAAAAACAAAAATTGATGTGAAATATGGTTTTATTAGTGATATTAAATGGCGGTTGTCTACTTATAAATTTGAAAAATTTCTGCAATATTCTGCAATTGCGTATTGAAATATTTATAAAAGATTCAATTAATTTGTAAATCAAATAATTTTGTTTTATTCATTCATATTTGTTTTCAATTTAAATTACTTCATTTTAGAGAAAAGCGTCTTCGTTTTTTTCTATGATGCATCTTTTTTCATCCGCCCAATGAAATATAGTATTTTACTTTTAATAAATCCATTTTGGAGTTTTTTTTATTTATTAGGAGTTCCTTTATTAAATGTTAGTTACATTATTGTATATATATATATATATATATATATATATATATATATATATATATATATATATATATATATATATATATATATATATATATATATATATATATATATATATATATATATATTTATATATATATATATATATATATATATATATATATATATATATATATATATATATATATATATATATATATATATATTTATATATATATATATATATATATATATATATATATATATATATATATATATATATATATATATATATATATATATATATATATATACATATATATATATATATATATATATATATATATATATATATATATATATATATATATATATATATATATATATATATATATATATATATATATATATATATATATATATATATATATATATATATATATATATATATATATATATATATATATATATATATATATATATATATATATATATATATATATATATATATATATATATATATATATATATATATATATATATATATATATATATATATATATATATATATATATATATATATATATATATATATATATATTATACATTATATATATTATAAAACACAATAATTAATTCTTCAAAATTAAACAATTCAAAGTTATATAAAAATTTGTCGTTAACAAAACGATTATTTTTTAAATTTTCTTTGTTGATATTAGTAAAGTCAAAAAAATTTACGAAAAAATGCACATTTTTCTTTTTGATGTAAATCGAAAAAAAAAATTGATTCTTTTGCATCAATAGAACAAAATTTTTGATTTACATCAATTTTTTTTATGGTTTTGGGTGAAAAGAATTCGACATAAGAGTGAAAATTAAAGAAAACAATAATTTAAATTTATTTATTTTTTTAAATTTATCACTGATTTTCAATGTTAATTTACAAAAATCAATATCAAATTGAAAAATACTCTTATTTGTATTGCTAATTAAAATAGAACGATTCCCGCTAGAAGTAAAAAAAATTGTCATCAAACCGGATGAACAACTTTCAAAGTTTATTTTACAACTCTCCAATTTCATATCAAAATGTTTTTATTGTCCAATATATTTGATAGTGTGATATACGCCTTATTAATTTGAGTTAGCCAATAGATGGAGCCGTATTTGTATTTAAAACGTTTTTAATGTCAAAATTTTGAAAATCCACTACGATTTGCTTTTTTCAATTGTCGTGTATTGTATGAAAAAATTTCATTTTATCCAAATTATGCTGTATATAGTTTTGTATTTTATTATTATTAACTACAAAATAATAATTTTTTAAAATATGTAGTAGTTGCCTTGAAGTTATATTAAATTATTTTTCTGTCCTTCTTTCACTAATCCTCTATCTACAATAATATTATGAACTTATATATTAAGTGTGTTCCATTTACCACTTTTTCCTTTACTTTTGTACTAAATTTTGTTTTCAAGTTAACCATATCGAAAGGTGGTAAAGCTACATACCAAACTTACGCCTCTATTCAACAACAGAGTTTTATCAGTTAAGAGAAAAATTTGTAAAATGTTTACCCAAATGTTTATAAAAATTTCAGATTTCAGCCCAAATGTCAAATATATTTCTTTTCGTTATTTTCTCTTGCATGAATCATATCCAATTTTTAGAAATTTTTCAATGTTTAATTAATTTTAAATTAAAAAAAATAAAATTTTTAATTTTCTCTAACATATAATTTTCTGTGTTATTTTTATTCACATTTTTTAGCAATATTAGTTTTATAATTTTTTAAAAATGTATATGTATTGTCAGAAAAAATGTCGGGAAGTTGTATTAAGACAAAATTTGGGTTGTAGTCTCAGAAAAATAATCTAAGATACCTCATATTATTGCCGTTTCATTTAAAATTTGGTTCGGGTAGCAAGTTTACATAAAACTACAACAAATAATAAATTAAAAATGAGTAAGTATTACTTAATTTGTTTAAAGATAGTAATTTCTATTTAAAATAATAATAATACGGCACAGATCTACTTTATCAGACGCCCTTCCTCGATTTTTTTTAAACCTGGGTATTTCAATGATATAAAACCTTAGATTATGAAAAAACAGGATAAGCAATATTTTCTAAGTTGAAGTTTCTTTTATTAACATAAAGTAGTGTGCGAATTTAACGTGATAGTATTTGCATTGGAAAAACACAGTAGCCTAGAAATTTAAATATCATCGAGATATTTCATTGCTTGACCAAATATGCTTACAAAATAACAGACTTATGTAGATATTTTGTATTTAGCATTTTTATCGATCGGAAAATGACCAACCTTATTCAATTTTATCTTATTTTTGTCAAAAGTATTTCGATTAAAATAAAACTGATAATATTAAAACTGAAAATTTGATCCTAACTAAAACTGTATCATGTACGCATTGGTTTTGTTTTCATTTAGAATAACTTTAGAGTGAAATGGATATTATTTGATTGAATGTTTTTGGTTTTGTTTTTATTTAAAATGAAATTAAAATAAAATATATATTGTTTGGCAGTTATTTCTATCTGGCAATAAAAGAATAAAATTATATTTTTTTCTCTAAATGGAAAGAGATAACAATGCTGCATGGGACCCTGTATTTTTGTGTTTATTTTGACAGGAGCCTTTTCTTTTGTGGAAATTTTTTTCAATACGACATTTGAATTCAAAAAACAGCTTCAATTTTTTTTATAGTTTTACTAGCGGGACCCGGCGTGCCTTGCTACGCCTATAAATAAAGCTTGTGCGTATACATTTTGTTGACGTAGTAGCAATAATTTCAAAGAGTAGTAATGAGAAATGATTTTAAATGTGTGTATGTTTAAAATTTGTAAATTTGTTTGTATGCACCTTCATCGAATGAATGAATTGTCGTGATTCTTACTGCCCTTGCTGATAATAAGATGACATCACGATCACAACTGTTTGCAACTTTTTTAGTAACCTACCGGTAAAGAAAGCGTATGTTAAACCGCATGAGCACTGTGAAAATTTGTGAATCGATTTTTGTTCCGTATAATGTTCTATATAGAGACACACATGAAACCTTACACACCTGAAGACTTATTTGATCGCGTATTTTTTATATATCCTTTATTTTACATACAATACTAATTTTTTATATTTTACTGATCAACTAGACTGATCCTTTTACATTCATATTTAAAAAAAAAAAAGAAAATCATTTCTCATTACTACTCTTTGAAATTATTGCTACTACGTCAACAAAATGTATACGCACAAACTTTATTTATAGGCGTAGCAAAGCACGCCGGATCCCGCTAGTATATATATATATATTGAATGACAGTTCATTCAAATATTTATCATTTAGAACAATTTTTTAAAATTTAGAACAGTAAATTTCATTTTATCATTTTGCGCTTAGGGAATCGTATTTTAGTAAAAAGTGATAATGAAAAATTAAAACGAGTGGGGATAAGTTGAACGATTTTATCATTTATCACTTTATCACTGTATTTTTAGGGAATTAGACCACATACCGATTTGAAGTTAGTGTAAAGCTCTATAGAATAATTCACAAAAACCATTTATACGCTGTCAATATTAATAAACAAACTAAGTGCCATTATTATTTTTATTTAAAGTATTGCTTATGGACCTTTTTCCCGAAAAAAACTAGACAGTCGGGTTCAGCTGATTGTATTTCGAAAACATGTTTTGTGTTGTTTTTACTATAGATGCATTATTATTATTTTTGCAGTTAATTTTAATACATAATTATACTGATTGATAATTATTATTTGACAGATTACATACATCAATACATACAGCAAAATAACGTTTTGAAGTTTAAGGAAAAATCTATAGTTTTTTAGATACTACTGTCGATGTAAGCATAGCTTTTGAAATACGTATTGTGAAATAAAACTCAATTTAACAAGAATATGCGTCTATTATTTTATTAATTAACTTTGTTATGAACAATATGTCAAATATATATTGAATGACAGTTCTTTCAAATATTTATCATTTAGAATAATTTTTTTAAATTTAGAACAGTAAATTTCATTTTATCATTTTGCGCTTAGAGAATCGTTTTTTAAAAAATGATAATGAAAAAATGAAATAGAGTGGGGATAAGTTGAACGATTTTATCATTTATCACTTTATCACTGTATTTTTAGGGAATCAGCAGCCAAATTCTGTAACTGTGAAGTGGGGAAGTGATAAGTTTTTTATCACTTCACCGCAAAAATAACTAAGTGAGTGAAGTTTTAAAACAATAAAGTTAACACTGACGTTTTGTTTGGCATTGAAATGAAATCGTTGCTTTTGTTGTTATTGACATTATGTCGAAAAACAGCATAACGTCAATGCGATTTGTGTTTTGAAAATTGCATTTCCAAATTAAATTCAGATTAATTTTACAAATTTAATTTCTAAAATATTTATATATATTTAAATTTGTAAAAATTTACGTTTAAATTGTGTTAAAACTTAAAACAAACATTTAATGTTATGTATATTTGACGTTTGACAGTGCGGGGCTTGCTATTAGATTTTTTAACGCTAATCGCATATAGAATCGCAAAAATGGTAAAATGATAAAAAACTAATGATAAAATCGAAATGAAGAAATTTTTAACACTTCACCACTTCACAGTTACAGAATTTGGCTGCAGACCACAGTTCGTTGCAAAACCGTAAAATGAGATGTTCGACGTAACTAAATAAAATTAAGTTTAAAAAAATGATAAAAATCATTTATTTAATTGGAAACCAAACCAAAAGTTATGATTACAAAAGCAGAATTTTCAGTCTTGTAAATTTGATTTATTTAAATGCAACACCATTTTGCAAATGGATTTGCGAATACGATTAAGTAAGATTCTGCTTTAGATACGTTTACAAACTATCAATTAATTATTGTTATCATAATATGTCTATAAGTTCATTGTTTTAAAATGATATTAATGATTATTATATTATTTTATTGTATTATTATTTTACACCGCAAGAATATTTTATTAAAAAAGGGGCCGCGACTGACAAAAACTTATTTTAAAGGGGCCGCGACTGCGAAAAGGTTAAGAACCACTGATTTAGAGATTCTCCTGGGCCAGAGGCCACATATGTATTCATTTGTCAAACATTGTAAAAGCCCGGTATAAAACGGAATACCGTTATACCGTTTTATAACAATTGTTATACAAACAAAAATGCACCTCTCATATGACATGCCATTCGTCAAGGTCAAACACAATTTATTTTCAAAATTTCTACACAGTTAAAAATAAGCTGAATATGTATTGCAAATTGATACACATATAGGTCCTACGGAAGTCTCGACTATAAAACAATGCAAAGCTTGCTTTAAAAATAAATTTAATGCTCTTTGCATTAGCAAATTGTTTTCAAACTTCAAGCGTAGCAAGTTGTTTTCAAACTTCTACCATTAGCATAAAAAAAATTATGATGGTCGAGTTGTACTAAAATTAGAGTTTTTGCATTAGAATCAGTTTTAATGCAACATTTGCTTTGGAATTAAATAATAACTTGCTATACATAACCCATATTGCAAAGCTTTAATTAAAAATTGCAGTAACTTTTTCAACTGTGTACCCTCAACCCCCTCTAAATATAATTTTAAATGATGAATCGATAAAGTTTTCATTTAATCTTTACAACATTTCCTATAACCGTGAATTTTTTCAAACATTTTCTTTTGTAATGTTTGAATTTAAGAAGAGGGGAGGACACGAAAAATATTTCACGTTTTTAAAAATAACTCAAAAATAGGTATACTCAATGGGAAAGGACGATGTGTTCGATAACTGTACCGGAAGTGTGTCAAAAAATCGTCAAGTATGTCAAAACAAGGAAATTTGCATATTTTTTGCTTAAAAAACGGTCGTTTTAAATAGTAATGAGTAGTAACCTTGAATTTAAAGAAATCTTGATTGTCGGAATATGTGAGACCAAAAACTAGATTATTGCACTATGAGTTTGTCAGAAAAATATTGTCAAGTGTGTCAAAGGAATGATTTTCCTTTATTTTTTTACCCAATTTTTTGGAAAAAAATAAAATTAATTATTTGTATGACATGAAATGTAATTGAACATGCAATTATTATTATCAAGAATTATTGCATTATAAGTTTATTTTTGGAATTTTGAAAAAAAGTTTGTACGTTTGATTTTGTTATACATTTTGCAATAATTTTATGAATTTTGGGAGAAGTTTAAATTTGATTGAAATAGTTTTGGAATTTTGAAAAAAGTTTCTATTTTTGATTTTGTTATAATTTTTGCGATATATTTAGAATGTCGGAAAAAGTTTGAATTTTTGCATTTTTGGAATATTTTTAGAATTTGGAAAAACTTTGTATTTTTGATTTTATTATAATTTTTGGCATTTTGAAAAAAGTTTGTTATTTTGATTTTGTTATAATTTTTAGAATTTTGGAAAAAGTTTGAACTTTTGGAATATTATAAGAATTTTAGAAAATAGTTTCAATTTTTGATTTTGTTATAATTTTTGGAATATTTTTAGAATTTTGAAAAACGTTTTTTTTATTTTTTATAATTTTTGAAAAAGTTTCAAGTTTTGATTTTGTTATAATTTTTGGAACATTTTTAGAATTTTGGAAAAAGTTTGTATATTTGA